>CM065329.1:8982981-9476407 GCA_033032175.1 Saturnia japonica
TAGGTTCTTCCTGTGTGTCATTGCACCTCGACCACAGGACTTTTGCCCGACTCGGATAGTCGTTATAAATTTTGGCGCACCCCCCTGCCCCTAAGGCAGGGAGGCCGTAAATTTAAACCATGTCCCAAACCCCACTCAATGCCGCCGAGATGGCAAAAACAATCACCGATCTGGCCGCCTGCGTTAACGGGTTGCAGGCCAGAATAAAGGCCATGGAGTTTGAAAACCTAAAATTCCAGAACTTCGTCATCGTACGCTGCCCCTCCGTCATGGAGGAATTTAATAATTGTAGTAACGCTCCCGCCGCGCGTCGCACCGTTGCGACCGCGCCCCGTCATGGGGCCGCTTCAGGTAGCGAGGCGGCCGATGACGTCACGGCCGCGACCGTTATTTCAACTGGCGCCGCGCCAGTCAGCGCCGCGCCCAAACGTCCCGCGCGCACCGTGGCGCGCTCTTCCGCCGCGTCACCCGGGGCCGTGGCCACGCCTACGGCCACGCCCCCTGTCCCGAATAGCCAATCGCGCGGGTCAAGCCCCGCCTCCGGTAGGCGAGGGCCGCGTAATTCGCGCTCTACATCTAGGGTTGTCAAAAACAGCCCGTACTTCCGTCCCGCGCGATCCACGGATACCGCGGTTAAAACTACCAATTCCTTTTCGGCCCTTCCGGTCGAATTAGATTCGCCCGCGAGTCCGGATGCATCTCCGGAGATGAATGCAGAGGATGACGGCTTCACCGTCGTCGCGTCGCGCAAGCGAACGGCGCGTAGCAGTCCGACTGCTCAACCGGCGCCTAAGGTGAAGGTTAAGGCAGTAGGCAGGGGCGCCGCCGCCCCCGCGTCCTCCCAGCTCCCCGCGCCCGCCGGCGGGAAAAAAGAGCGCGCCCCACCTCCAGTCATAATCCGGGACAAGGCGGCCTGGATGGGAGTCTGCAATGAAATGCGCAGACTCAAAATCGAATACCACAAAGCTCGAAATATAGTAAATGGGATCTCCATTTCGGTGAGTTCTTCGGAAACTCACCGTAAGCTTACCACCCTCCTCCGGCAGAAAGGTCTGCAATTTTACACTTACTCTCTCGCGGAGGAGCGCGTCCTCCGAGTGGTCATCCGCCGCATTCCGGTGGAGCTCGACCCGTCGGAGGTGTGCTCCTCGCTCAAGGAGCAAAGTTATCCCATCCGGGAAGTACACCGGATGTACAGCAAAGATAAGCGGCCACTACAAATGGTAGTGGCCATATTGGACCTTTCCCCCGAGGGAAAGGCCATCTTTCAGTTAGAGACGGTGTGCGGGCTCTCCGGGATTAACGTGGAGCCCCCATACAAAAACCACCAGCCTGCGCAGTGCCACAACTGCCAGCTGTACGGGCACGCTGCCCGTAATTGTCACTCTCGTCCGCGGTGCGTAAAGTGCCGAGAGGACCACCCCACCCGGGAGTGCACGCGCGAGCGTGACTCCGTCGTCCCCCCGAGCTGCGTGTTATGCGGGGAGGAGGGGCATCCCGCGAATTATCGCGGCTGCCCCAAGGCCCTGCGTACCACGCGGCCACGCACGCAGAGGCAGGCGGCCCCCCGGGCGGCGCCCCCCGCCTCAGCCATCAAAGCGCAACCCACGCTGGCGTCAGGGGAATTTCCCGCGCTGCCGGTCCCGCGCCAGTCCCCGGCCACCGCCGGCCTCTCCGCACCCCGCGCGGTGCAACCGCAACCCGTGCGTTCATCGCAGAACGCATGGGGCCCCCGTCGCCCCAATCCACAGCCCCTTATGGCTATGGATATTCCCGCGCCCCGCGCGCCTGCGCCCCGCGCGCCCGCTAACACTGTCGTTAATAGTAACGACTTAATGATACTGCTCCTTCGCGAGCACGATATCCGCGAGCTCATTGACTACAATGACCATCTGGAGCGCTTCGGTCTCATCAAGACCGCTTGCGCGTTCCCCCGCCTCTCAGAGACACTACAACGTCTCGACCGTGAGGCGTGTAATAATAACTTAGGGCCTTTCAATGGCAAAGTTTAAACCGAAAGCGTTAAATCTTTCGTTTTTTAACGCACGGAACCTATATCCGCAGCGTGATCTCGTCGCGACCTTTCTTAAAGATCACCAAGTAGATGTTCTTTTAGTGCAGGAGACGCTCTTAAAGCGTGCTAAACGTGATCCAAAAATCGCGAACTACAATATTGTAAGAAATGACCGGGCCGGCCGCGGGGGCGGCACTCTCATTTATTACAAACGATCGTTATATTGTACGCCGGTAGACCCTCCGATACTTACCAATATGGAAGTATCCGTGTGTAGACTAGGAATGACCGACCACCCGTCCATAACGTTAGTCTCAGTTTATCTCTCGCCGAGGAAAGAGCCTCTCAGGTCTGACCTAGAAAAGCTACTTTCGCTCGGTGAATCGGTCATTATAGCGGGTGACCTCAATTGTGGACACACTTCGTTTGGCAATTGGAGAGACTCCAGTAATGGGGTTAAACTCGAAGAGCTAACGAACGTGCTAAACTTTGATGTCATAGCGCCACCCACTCCCACCCACTTTCAAGACAACTGTATGCCGACAGTGCTTGATGTAGCTCTTATTAAAGGTATCGCGCTTCGGTTACGACTCATTCGGGTCGTACACGAGCTCGACTCCGACCACCGTCCGGTCATCATGCAGCTAGGTCAACCAGACGACTCTAGCCCTCCTTCGGTCCAAGTGGTTGACTATGCCAAGCTAAAACATTATCTTGCGGACAGGCCGTCCTCGTCCAGCTTAGATAGGATCCCGGACGTATTGGGGTCCGTTGCGGACGTAGATCTCGCGATCGATTCCCTGGTCGACCACCTGCAGGCCGGCATCGGAGAGGCCTCGAGAGAGGTCGAAGAGGCGAGCGATCGCCGCTTCGTACTCCCTGCCGACGTGCGGGCGTTGTTGACGGAAAAGAACGCGGCGACTCGTGCGCACGACCACTATCCGACCGAGGAAAACCGCGCACGTTTACGCGCACTTCAAAGATCGGTTAGAGCCCGTATATTAGAACTCAGAAGTCACAGATGGGACGCCCTCGTCGAAGGGCTAAGGCCGTCGCATCTGGCTTACTGGAAATTAGCTCACAGCCTCAAAATAGAGGCTTCTTATCTTATGCCCCCCCTCGAGAGGGGTCCCGGTATACCGCTCGCCTTCGATAGCAGCGACAAGGCGGAGTGCCTCGCCACTTGTTTGGAGAGCCAGTGCTCTCCGAACAGTGTCGATGCAAATACCGACCGGGTCGAGGGTATCGATGGATGCGTGCGGGAGCTGGATAAGCTCCCCGCGACAGACTCCCTGTCCCCAGTCACGTCTGAGGAGGTTATTTCCATTATAAAAAGCCTTAAGCTTAGAAAAGCACCAGGTCCCGACGGGATCAGGAATGAAGTACTTAGACTTCTTCCCGACTCTTTTGGTCTGCATCTTCAATGTAGCCATAGCCCACTGCCATTTTCCAGCCGCCTGGAAAAAGGCCATAGTCATAGGTATCCGTAAGCCCGGCAAGAGCGCGTCGCTTCCCGACAGCTATCGCCCGATCAGTCTCCTAAATACTTTAGGGAAAATGTACGAGCGGATCCTTCTGAACCGTCTCAAGTCAGTAATAGAGGAGAAAGACCTCTATCCGCCTGAGCAATTCGGTTTCCGTGCTAGATATTCTTGCACTCATCAAGTGCACCGCCTCACGGAGCACGTTGCATTTAATTTCGCTGAATTATATAAACCCCGCCGTACACTTGCGGTCTTTTTCGACGTTGCCAAGGCCTTCGATAAGGTCTGGCACGAGGGATTGATCTACAAGTTGTATCACTTTGAAGTCCCCGATAGGCTAATTAAAATAATTCGCGACTATCTAACAGATCGCACCTTTCGCTATAGAGTGGAAGGTGAATTGTCCACGCCCCGTCCAATACGCTCAGGCGTTCCCCAAGGTTCGATCCTGGCTCCTAGCCTATTTAATCTGTACGTCAGTGACCTACCTCGACTCCCGGAGGTCGAGGTAGGGCTATACGCTGACGATACAGTCTTATATGCCTCAGATAGGAATAGATCCGACCTCAGACACAAAGTCCAACGCGCCGTGACCACTCTCGGGAAGTGGTTTAACGAGTGGCGAATAGCCGTCAATCCCTCGAAGAGTGCCGCGATGCTCTTCGATGCGGATTCGTCACAGATACCGTGGAAGCTTAAACCTGTTAAGCTCTACGATAATCCGATTCCGTACGTAAGAGAGACCAAATATCTAGGGGTAACCCTAGATAGTAGGCTCTCTTTTAGACCCCACATCCGTAAGGTTAGGAACAGGGCCGCGTGGGTCCTGGGCCGGTTGCATCCTCTGTTGTGTTCGGTGAGCAAAATGTCCACGCGACATAAGCTCACGCTCTACAAGACGTGTATTCGACCAATTTTGACATACAGTTGCGCTGTGTTCGCACATATGTCCGAGTCGAGTTTCAAACGGTTACAATCGATACAGAATAGGTTCCTCTATCGTCTCACCGGGGCCCCGTGGTATGTTCGAAGCGTAGATCTCCATAGAGATATGGAGCTTCCTTCGATACATGCCTACGTTAAACAGCTCTCCCGTTCGTATTTCGACACCGCGTCGAACCACGCGAATCCGTTAATAAAAACAGCCGCCACTTATGTTCCGGCACCCACGGACATCCGGTGCAAACGCCGGCCGCGCAACATTTTTATTGATCCCGACGATCACATCGAAAATGCGAATAAATATTACACATCCGTCTCTCCAAACAGAGCGTGCCAGCGCCCACGCCCGCGTAACCACCGCTCTCTCCGCAGAGGGCGGGCGGTCAACTTCGCTCCCGCACACCCGTCACGTCCACCCTCTCTAGCGGTAACCCAAGCCTAGGTCCGTTCCTCGGAGTGAAACCCTTGGGTCAGGCAACCGCCCGCGCGATACAAGTGACACTGTACGTGTATCACTTAGCTACCTACATACAACACTACACACGTATGAACATACACACGTGCACACCACACAGGTACATAGGTTCTGTGAGGGACCTTTTTTTTTCTTTTTTTACGCTAGTTAGTTAGCGCTAGTTAGTGTAGAAACATTCCGATTACTGAATACACATACGCACGGTTCCTTCCTTCCTCCCAGGAGGAAGGGAACGTGCCTATGTGTATAAATTAGTTAGCTCGAATCGTAGGTGTAGGGATTCGATTAGATCGCGACTTATTTGCGAACGCGGCGACCGCCCGAGCCGAGGTCCGGCCACTTTGGCACCCTCGTGCGAGTCGTCCACAAAACTTTCGCGGCTGAGTGCCCTCTGCGCTCGCCCCCAAGTCCGGTGAAGCTGTAAAAGCCGCAGCGGCTTTAGGGCCCCTAAGGCTAACAGTGTAGTCAGTTCTAAAAAAAAAAAAAAAAAAAAGGCCAACGAGCACACACGGGTACCACAAGCTGAAGAATCAAGACTCAAGAAACTGGAAGAAACCGTACCCAGAAGATATAGTATTAACAAAGTGTATTGTCTTGAAGAATACAGCAAATTTTATTGTGGTGCCTGTGTGTCATTTCTTCGCATCTTCACTAAGTTCAACCCGCCAGCGACCCAGTCCATTCCGCTCCGTGCTACGTCATCGCCGCGCCTACCAGCAGGCACCTCACTACGTGTGTGTACCTTTATGTTTCGCCCTCTTCACGCCTAGTAGTTTCGGGTGTGAACAGGGTTGGTCGCACGTAGTGAGAGGGGCTCGCACGCACTGGTTTCCAGACAGCTGGTTACCGTAGCGTGTTATCCGCCGTCGGTTATACAGAGTACGAGGGAATCGTTTCCGTCGCGTTCGCGCCCTCGGTGCGCGGTCCCGCTCTGTATAGATTGACGTAGCACATTGTATAGTGGGCGCACGCACGCGCTTATTTTAACTGTCGTAAATTTATACATAATACATGTTATGAAACTGCAGTGATTCATTCATATGTAAGTAATGTATTGATATTAGTAGGACGAGGATTATTACAAGGAAGAAGATTATTATGGAACAAGATAGTTTGGTACAATTAAAAAATACGTCATTTAGGGATCCCTCGTCAAGACCGCACTCTCACAGAGTGGTCAGGGACATGTGTTTTTGCGAGGAAGACAGGAGAGGTTCGTCACCCCAAACCCATGGGACATTTTTCTTAGTTAGTTCAGTAAGGGGGGTCTTTCGTGTCATGTGCAAAACAGTTACTGTATTTAGTCAATAACGAGACTGTATTTAGTCAATAACGAGATTAGTTCCGCACGCTCATTTATACTTATAAGACCGATATCTAAAGAATCATACCCCAACTTAGACGAATTGGTATGGCTATTATTTATACTGAAAATGGATTCTGAAGTGTGGCATAGGCAAGGGCTTAGGCTAGACTTTAGACCAGACTTACATTAACACTGACCTCGCAAATCGGCACTTGCTCGCAGCTTTCGGCTCTTGATAAGATTTTGCCCGCTTCCCAATTGACGTCCTCGCTACCCGTATTCACAACCTTCAGGTAACCTTGACGGCCGCGTAGCAGTGTAGCCGGCAAAGAGTAGGAGACACCCTGCAGGTCATGTCGGGCTGGCGAAACCACCTCGTTGTTATCGTAGTTTCCAAGTATGTGCACCTTGATGATAGAGGTCCCTGGCGGTAATCTTTCCTGGCAGGCTGTAGCCACTTTGAAATGGCAGTTCCTTTCGGACGCATCCACGGTGACTGGAAATTCTGATTCAATGGTTTGGAGTGTGGCTGCACCATTTTTGATAGTTAATGATATCCCATCGCTATTTATGACGGGCTGGCCGATCAACAAATTTACTCCGTTCATATTCACATCTGTTAGATGAGCTTTGCATGTCAATGTCGTCAAGTTGCAGTCTAAATTGAACTTCCCCTTGGCTCGCGATGACATCACCATTGAATCCCTGCTTCGATTTCTTGCCTGGAAAATAATCGCAGTCCTACCCGCTTTATATAAAATTAATCATTGTCCTACCCGCTTTATACCAAATTAATCGTAAGTCAGATTATGTAGCAATATCAATTTATATGATGATTAACTAAATTATTAATTATGAATTATGGTGTATAATGGTAAATAACTAGGATAACACTGCGAGTAATTATTATAAATCACAATCTCTGGACGCTTATGTGTTACTTGCTAACATATTTGTATACCACCCACATTCATTCTGCAAAACGGAAGGTAGTCACGTTTTTTCAAAGAAATGTTTTTGAGTAACCTTACAAGTATTAGTAACCAACTTGTGGGTATCTTTGAATTTAAAAAACCTGGACTTAGTAAGAATTGTGTGTTGGATACTTTAATAATGTTTGGCCTTCAATGTCTCAGAATTCATCCAAAGATCTTGTCATGACTGAATAAATTGTGGTTTCGCAAGAGCATGCAAGTCCAGAGAGAATGTAACATCCATAACTTGCAGTATTTTTGCCACAAATATCAGCAGTTTCATTTCCTACAATCCCACCAACAATGGCCGGGGATCCAAGCTAGAACTACTTCTAAACCAATTTTATGAAGTATAAACAATACCTAGTTTTCTGGTTTTTAAATTCAAGAGGAAGTTGAATTTGGAGATATCCTGCCTGCAGACAGCTCGTAGAATCCAAAAAAAAATTGTTATGTTTAACATGTGAGGCTCAACATATGCTATTACCTCAAAAAGTGCTATAGATTCAGCTGAAAATATATATGATAGTGTTGGTGACAGAGGTGTCGCCTCATAAAAATAGAATCAGGTAACTTAATAGATTTATGGAAATACGAAGCGTTACAATTATAGAATAGAGTCGCAATGTAACTAATGGATAAATAAAGTGCATAGAGATATAGATATAGGATATTAATAAAATATACATAGATTTACTATACAATAGAACGTAAGTAGCTATAAGCATATAGAAATAAATAGTATACATTTTCGCCTTATTATTTCCCGATAGATTTAAGATAAAAATAATAACTTATTAATATATAATAATGGCAATTTGTACAAAAGTATCCAGCAACAGTTTAGTTTCTTACATTTTGTAAAAAAATATCGGGTATGTTATCATGTTACGTTTATCTATATAGCTCCATCCCTATCAGTTTCTCCGACTCAGGTATAACCTTGTACGTGTGTAAACGTCATATTTTTATAAAATAATGCATACATAATGTAAAAAAGACGCTCGTTCAAGTTTTCACAAGAGCTGTCATCGAGAAAATAAAGAAATGGAAATGGTATAACTAATATTATATTTCATTACAAGATGTTACACGTATTAATTCTTGATTGATAATGCCAACTTCTTCAAAATTTTCGAAGCTGTTGTAAAATAAGTAGGTATAGGTAGGTACTCGACAATGAAACGAAATAATTAGGTATAACGACAGGTAATCTTTATTTATTTATTTTAATCAAAGTCTGATGTATCGTCACTGTCACTCGATGAGCTCTCCCCAATATTTATTATAAGTCCCTGTACTTGTTTATTATCGAATGCCACATGAATTTCCCAATCCGACGCTATAATGTTTTGGGTTTTTTTTTTACATTTTTTTCCCAGTTTTGGGAAGTTACTTCCGCACATGCATTTTTTAATAAATCTAAGATCTTGTTTGCCGTAAAAGGGGGATGGGTATTGTTTCGAGCGGCGTGTCCTTTGATTTGTGTCCATATTAGTTCAATAGTATTGTACTGGCAATGATACGGCGGAAGTAGAACTCAATGACCACATTCGGCAGCTATTTCGTCAGCAATCAACACGGAGGAACACAAAATACACAACGTAACGTATGGATAATGTGAAAAAACTCACCGAACAGAAATGTAGTGACTAGCACGACCGTCTTGTTCACAGACTATTAGATGTAAAAGGTCTTGTTGCGAGTGACTGATTAAAACAAACACAAAATGGCGGTGGAACATCGAGTGTACCTGTTGAAGCAAAGAGGCTTTGTTGTGAAACGAATATAATCTCTTTGCATTACATTGTATGTTTTTACTTCATATAAAAACAATTTGTTTTAAATGTTTGTCAAAAAAATGTCAAGTGAGAAAAATATAATATAATGTTTTGAGATACAAATATATATTTTTCTAACAGTTCCCACGTTGAAAAAATATATTTGAATGTTTTTGTTGTATTTGTTCTTTGTTCAAAATTTAATAAATATATACGATCGATATCATTACTTATTTGGTCACAACACTACAACTATCAAATTAGAACTGTCATCGAGAAAATAAAGAAATGGAAATAGTATAGTTTATGCACAAAAGTACGTTGTTTATACATGCAAATAATTTCTTAAAACCAGACTCTGTTTATTATGATAGATTTAAAATGGGCACGACTTGCCCTTTACAAATTGTGCCAAGTCAACAATACAGAGCGGGACCACGCACCGAGAGCGCGAACGCGTCGGAAACGATTCCCTCGAACTCTGTATAACCGACGGCGGAATACACGCTACGGTAACCAGCTGTCTGGAAACCAGTGCGTGCGAGCCCCTCTCGCTACGTGTGACCGACCCTGCTCACACCCGAAACTACTAGGCGTGAAGAGGGCGAAACATTAAGGTACACACGTAGTGAGGTGCCTTCTTGTAGGCGTGGCGCTGACGTAGCACGGGAGCGGAGAGGACTGGGTCGCTGGCGGGTTGAACACATGAAGACAATGACACACAGATACCACAATAAAATTTCGTTGTATTCTTCTCAAGATACAATAACTCTTCTCAATATACAATAATTCTTCTTAATACTATTTTCTTAGTACTGTTTCTTCCAGTCTTGAGTCTCGAGTCTTCAGTTTGTGGCACCCGTGTGTGCCGGTAGGCCGCGACGGCTAGACTTTTATTTCACCGTTGGAGCGGGACGGAGCGATAGCGTCTATCTCTCTACTACTCTAGCATTACCAAATATGGTCATGGCGCGCTACCGCGGTGGCGCGTCGCGGCTGCATAATTGTTGTCCCTATCTACGTTACTATTGATTCCGATTTCGACCGCTGACGTGAACGGACGTGTCCGCTCGCGCTCTCGATCGCTTTCCGAATTATCGCATTCTGCTTAAATTAGTGTTAAACTTGTTTGCTCTGATCCACGGACCCGGTCCTAGGCCTGCCGGTTCAGAGTACACAGTGTAAAGCTAGTTTTTTAAGCCATTTCATTCGCGCTCTGCTTGTACTAGTGTACGACTTGTGTGTTTTGATCAACGGACCCGGTCCTAGGCCTGCCGGTTCAAAGCACACAGTTTTAAGCTAGTTATTAAGCTATTCATACCGCGTGTTATAGCGAGGTCGGTGTTATTGTTGTGTAGCGAGTATCTAGGTACTCGTTGCGCGCATAGCGCCGTCTCGCTCGCACATTTCGTGTAGCACTTCGGTGCACACGAAAAAACCGTACTTGTCAGTACGACAATAAACGCGCTTTTCAGCGCGAAATCCTGTTTCTAAAGACACGCAAATCCACGGTTTAGTGGTCGTTCGTCGGATACCTAACGGTGCTAACGAAGACGAACGGGGCGTGACCCGAGCGCTCTCCGGTTACTTCCCTCTGAGGTAAACGATAACTCGGACGGGCCTGGGAATTTTAGCCTTTGCCTTTTTGCATAGTTAAGCCCCAGGTGTCTCCTACCCAACCCTTCCTATCCTTACCATCCATCCTTGTGGTTGTTTGGGCGGAGCCACGGTATATACCGGCCTGCGTCCTCTGCCACAAGACTGCTAGGGACTCCCCTAGGGAAACGATAGGTACTTTCCTGTGTTTCATTACACCGTGACACACAGGTCTCATTGCTCCGGGCTCGGATAGCCCGTTAAATTCATTCGGCGTACCCCCCTGCCCTCCAGGCAGGGAGGTGAATAAATTCACTTCCCCCGTCCTCCAAACAGCCACCGCGATGGCCGAATCAAAACTCGCGGAATTAGAAATACGTTTTAGGCAGCTGGAAGCCGAAAACCAGCGCCTAGTTAATTTTATGTCCCTCCACATGCCCGAGCTCAGCAATGAGTATAGAAGTCGGTCACAGATGGCGGACTCGCTACGTCCGCAGTCAGCCAACCAGAGCGCCGTTACCGCGCACGCCATCCCCTCCACCTCCGCCGCGATCTCACCCACCGCCGCGCCACCCGGTTTCACGCGACCCGCCTCGGTCCCTGCGACCGAGTACCCCCACCCCACTAACCTCGCAAGCGCGAGCCACGCCCCCATTAAGTCCCGAGCAAAATCGCAACAGCGATCTTTTACCCCCGGTCCCTATGGCCGCCCCGCTAAACCCGTTGCCCCCGCGGCAACCAAATCAACACCGGTGTACAACTCTTTTTCGGCCCTTCCAGCCGAAACAGATATGGACGCACCAGTGAGTCCAACCCCTTCCTCGGAAATGGAACTCTCGCTCCACTTCCAGGAACCAATCATAATCCCGACCGAACCTACCGCGGAAAATGACGAATTCACGGTCGTCAAATCCCGCAAACGCGCGCCCCGTGATAGCCCCGTTGAGGAAAACGCGGCTAAAACTTCAAAAACTGTTAACGGCTCTGCCGCCCCCGCACCCTCCTCGAATACCGACGAACCGGTCGTCGGTAAGAAGCAAAAACCCCCCCCGATAATTATCCACGACAAAACTGTCTGGACAAAGCTCACCAATGAGCTTAAAACGCTAAAGATAGGGTACACTAAAGCGCGTAATATCGCGACAGGCATCTCCCTGACGATGAGCACACCAAACTGCCATCGCAAGTTGACCACCCTCCTCCGTAGTAGGAACATTCCCTACTACACTTACGCCCTCGAAGAGGAGCGTGTCCTACGGGTTGTGCTTCGGCGCATCCCGGTCGAGATTACACCCGAGGAAGTCTTTTCCTCCATTGAGCATCAACAATTCCCCATCCGAGAGGTACATCGGATGTACAATAAAGACAAGCGAGCCCTTCCAATGCTCGTTTTAATACTAGACAAAACGCCTGAGGGCAAAAAAATCTTTAACCTAGAAACAGTGTGCGAGCTCTCCGGAATATCCGTAGAGCCACCATACAAAAACTCGAAGCCCTCCCAATGCCACAACTGCCAGTTGTACGGACACTCCGCCCGCAACTGCTTCCTTCGTCCGAGGTGCGTTAAGTGCCTCGAAGACCACCCAACTAGGGAGTGCACGCGTCAGCGTGACTCTAACACCCCCCCGAGCTGCGTACTGTGCAGGGAGGAGGGACATCCTGCGAACTATCGCGGATGCCCCAAGGCCCCGCGCACCACGCAACCCCGCCGCCCTTGGCAGGCTGCCCCTCAGCGGGCACCCCCCGCCTCAGGGCCCCGGGCGCAACCTCTGCTAAATCCAGAGGTGTTCCCGTCCCTGCCTACCCCCCGCCGCACTCAGGCGACCGTAGGCCCCCCCGCACCACAGGTGCAGCCCAAACCCGTGCGTTCGACTCAGAACGCATGGGCCCCCAAACCACAGCCCCTTATGGCTATGGACATCCCCGCGCCCCGCGCTCCAGCGCCCCGCGCCCCAGCACCACGCGCTCCAGCGTCCCGCGCCACCACAATGGACGACCTCATGCTATCGCTCCTTCGTGAGCATGAGATACGCGAGGTCCTCGCATACAAGGCCCATATGGAGCAGTACGGTTTCGTCGAAACCATAGCTGCCTTTCCCCGGCTCGTAGAGACGTTAATCCGTCTTGATCGCGAAGCCGCCAACCTCAGGCCTCTCAATGGCTAAACACAAGCCGAGAGGTTTAAACATCTCTTTCTTTAATGCGCGGAACTTATATCCGCAGCGTGATCTCGTCGCGACTTATCTTAAAGATCACCAAATAGACATTCTCTTAGTACAGGAAACGCTCTTAAAGCGTGGTAAACGCAATCCGAGTATCGCAAACTATAACATCGTTAGAAATGACCGCGACGGCCGAGGGGGCGGCACTCTCATTTACTACAAGCGCTCGTTGTATTGCATGCCGATAGATCCTCCGATACTTACCAATATGGAAGTATCCGCGTGTAGACTAGGAATGACCGATCATCCGTCCATAACGATCGTATCCGTGTACCTCTCACCGACGAAAGTACCTCTCAGGTCTGACCTACAGAAGCTACTCTCGCTCGGCACATCGGTCATTATCGCAGGTGACCTCAACAGTGGACACACGTCCTTCAACAATTGGAGAGACACCAGCAATGGGGTTATTCTCGAAGGGTTGTCGGACGAGTTAAACTTTGACGTCATAGCGCCTCCCACTCCCACCCACTTTCAAGATCACTGTACACCGACAGTGCTCGACATAGCCCTCCTAAAAAATATCGCGCTTCAGGTACGACTCATTCGGGTCATACACGAACTCGACTCCGACCATCGCCCGGTCATCCTACAGCTAGGACAACTAGATGACTCCAGCCCTCCTACAGTCACAATGGTTGACTATGCAAAATTAAAACACTACCTCGCGGATAGGCAGTCCTCGCCCAGTCTCGTTAGGGTCCCGGACGTGTTAGAGTCAGTTGCGCACGTAGATATCGCAATCGACTCCCTAGTTGACCACCTCCAAGTCGGCATCGGAGAGGCCTCGAGAGAGGTCGAAGCGGCGAACGATCGCCGCTTTGTACTCCCTGCCGACGTGCGAGCGTTGATGACGGAGAAGAACGCTGCGACTCGTGCGCATGACTCTTATCCGACCGATGCAAACCGCGCACGATTACGCGCACTTCAGAGAGCGGTTAAAGCCCGTATAACCGAGCTCAAAAGTCACAGATGGGACACCCTAGTCGAAGGGCTAAGGCCGTCGCATCTGACTTATTGGAAAGTAGCCCACGCCCTTAAAATAGACGCCCAACCTCGCATGCCCCCCCTCGAAAGGGGTCCCGGCACTACACCCGCTTTCGATATCATCGACAAGGCGGAGTGCCTTGCCGCCTGTCTGGAGAGCCAGTGCTCCCCGAACAGCGTCAAGAACACCGACCGAGTCAGAGACATCGAAGCCCGCGTGGAGGAGCTGAATAAGCTCCCGGTATCAGAATCCCTGTCCCCAGTCACTTCTGAGGAGATCTCTGCCATTCTCAAAAGCCTTAAGCTTAGAAAGTCACCAGGTCCCGACGGTATCAGGAACGAAGTACTCAAACTTCTTCCCGATCACCTCATAGCTCTATTGGTCTGCATATTCAATGTAGCCATAGCCAACTGCCATTTTCCAGCCGTCTGGAAAACGGCCATTGTCATAGGTATTCACAAGCCCGGCAAGAGCACGTCGCTTCCCGACAGCTACCGCC
Organism: Saturnia japonica; assembly: GCA_033032175.1. NCBI lineage: Eukaryota > Metazoa > Arthropoda > Insecta > Lepidoptera > Saturniidae > Saturnia > Saturnia japonica. The sequence goes on from CM065329.1 coordinate 8,997,263, forward strand.
CTATCAGTCTTCTAAATACCCTTGGAAAAATCTATGAGCGGATCCTTCTGAACCGTCTCAAATCCGTAATAGAGGAGAAAAACCTCTACCCGCCTGAGCAATTCGGTTTTCGTGCTAGACATTCTTGCACTCATCAAGTGCACCGCCTCACGGAGCACATTTTGTTTAACTTTTCCGAGTTATCTATACCCCGTCGCACACTGGCAGTCTTCTTCGACGTAGCCAAGGCCTTCGATAAGGTCTGGCACGAAGGATTAGTCTACAAGCTGTACTCCCACGAAGTCCCCGATAGATTAGTTAAAATCATCCGCGATTACCTCAAAGACCGCACCTTTCGCTACAGAGTGGAAGGTGAACTATCCACACCCCATCCCATACGCTCAGGCGTCCCCCAAGGTTCCATTCTGGCACCTAGCCTCTTCAATCTGTACGTCAGTGACCTACCAAAACTTGAAGAGAAAGTTGAAGTAGGCTTATACGCTGACGATACAGTCATATACTCCTCTCAAAGGCAAACGAGAAACCTCAAATGTAGAATCCAAAGAGCCGTGACCACTCTCGGGAAGTGGTTTAACGACTGGCGAATAGCCATAAACCCCACGAAAAGCGCAGCGGTGCTCTTCGACAAAACCGCCACACAGATACCGCAAAAACTCAAGGACAATCCCCTTGAACTCTTCGGTAATCCGATCCCCTGGGAAAAGGCGACCAAATATCTAGGTGTAACCCTAGACAGTAGACTCTCCTTTATACGCCACATCAATCTGGTTAGGAAAAGGGCCTCCTGGACCCTCGCCCGACTGCATCCTCTGTTATGTGCTGCAAGCAAAATGTCCACGAGACACAAGCTTACGCTCTACAAGATGTGTATCCGTCCGATCATGACATATAGCTGCGTTGCGTTCGCACATATGCCAAGTTATAACTGGGAACGCTTACAAGCTATCCAGAACAAATTTCTTCACCGCCTTACCGGTGCCCCCTGGTTTGTTCGTATGGAGGATCTCCATAGAGATATGGACCTTCCCTCGATACATGCATATGCCAAACACCTTTCTCGCTCGTATTTCGACACCGCGTCGAACCACGCGAACCCCTTAATAAAAGCGGCAGCTTCTTATGTTCCCGACCCCAACGCCTGCCGGAGAAAACGCCGGCCGCGTAATATATTCACTGACCCGCCCGACCAAACCGAAAAAGCTAACGCGTTCTACGCCGACACCGTCTCTCCAAACAGAGCGTGCCACCGCCCACGCCCGCGTAACCACCGTTCTCTCCGCAGAGGACGGGCGGTCAACTTCGCTCCCGCACACCCGTCACGTCCACCCTCTCTAGCGGCAACCCAAGCCTAGGTCCGTTCCTCGGTGTGAAGCCCTTGGGTCAGGCAGCCGCCCGCGCGATACAAAGTGACACTATACGTGCAACACTTAGTTACCCACACACAACATTACACACGTATGAACACACACACGTGCACACCACACAGGTACATAGGTTCTGTAAGGGACCTTTTTTTTTCTTTTTTTTGCGCTAGTTAGACTAATGCGCTAGTTAGTGTAGAAAAACCATTCCGATTACTGAATACACATACGCACGGTTCCTTCCTTCCTCCCAGGAGGAGGGGAACGTGCATATGAGTATATATTAGTTAGCTCGAATTCTCATAAGATTAGGGAATTAGTTAGATCGCGACTTTTTCGCATTCGCGACGACCGCCCGAGCCGAGGTTCGGCCACTCTGGCACCCTCGTGCGGGTCGTCACAAACTTTCGCGGCTGAGTGCCCTAAGCGCTCGCCCCCAAGTCCGGTGAAGCTGTAAAAGCCGCAGCGGCTCTGTTTGACGATAGGGCCCCTAAGGCTAACAGTGTAGTCAGTTCAAAAAAAAAAAAAAAAAAAAAAACGTTACTATTATTATTCTATACAATGTTCAATAAATTGTTAATATCTCTAAATATACTTATTAAATCACTACGAAATCTGTCTTATGTTATTACGGACATAAATACCTACATAAAAACACTAAATACAACATTAAGGGTTAATAAACATCGTAAATATCAAACAATAAACTTTACAACCTTAAACGGTCTAAAACACGTTATGCACGCACTATTAAACGTTACAAACATTATACAACACACGTAGTAGGCTAACTATCCTATACGACATTAAACATTACATATAACTGTTATAAAACACAGATTATTGATGAGATATAAGTTCAATACTTTAAGAGACTATTTCTACGATATTATAAGCATTTTTATAAGTTATTCACTATTCTTATATATATACAGGTTACAACATTATATTCAAAACATTAAATCGCCGATCGTGTATACAAATTCTTAATCCCAACAACTTATATCTACAATTATGATTTCTATCATCACGCTTAGCCCTATGCGTCGCTAACAAGATTATTTATTTTATTGTATGTAAAATAAGCGCGGACCCGAAGCGGAGCCGGCCGCCTATTATACAATGTGCTACGTCAATCTATACAGAGCGGGACCGCGCACCGAGGGCGCGAACGCGACGGAAACGATTCCCTCGTACTCTGTATATAACCGACGGCGGATAACACGCTACGGTAACCAGCTGTCTGGAAACCAGTGCGTGCGAGCCCCTCTCACTACGTGCGACCAACCCTGTTCACACCCGAAACTACTAGGCGTGAAGAGGGCGAAACATCAAGGTACACACACGCAGTGAGGTGCCTGCTGGTAGGCGCGGCGATGACGTAGCACGGAGCGGAATGGACTGGGTCGCTGGCGGGTTGAACTTAGTGAAGATGCGAAGAAATGACACACAGGCACCACAATAAAATTTGCTGTATTCTTCAAGACAATACACTTTGTTAATACTATATCTTCTGGGTACGGTTACTTCCAGTTTCTTGAGTCTTGAGTCTTGAGTATTGATTCTTCAATTTGTGGTACCCGTGTGCGCTCGTTTGCCCCGGCAGAACGCCTTTTATATGGTTTGCCGGAGAGCGAGACGGACGATGGAGTCTCTATCCGTACTGCTCATTACCAAACTTGGGTGTGGTCCGTTAACCGCGGTAATGCGCAGTGGTTGCAATATTGCTGTCTCTGTCTATTATTATTATTACTTGTATACAGAATACAATAAATTGTTAATATCTCTAATTACAGTTATTCAATTACAATAAAAACTATTTCACATCAATGTAGACACAAATACCTATTCAAAAACACTAACTTTAACATTATAGGTTAATAAACACGGGAGATATAAAGCATTAAACATTGCAACCTTAAAACGTCTTGCGACTCGTTACATACGCACTATTTGAGCTTACAAACATTATAAAGCACATACAGAAGGCTATTTTACTTATATAACACAAAACATTACGTATAACTTCTACAAAATATGAATTATTGACAATATATGATTTTAGTACTTTAAGTGATTATTTTTATTAGATTACGCACATTTTCATGACTTATATATTGTTCTTACATACCTACACGCTATAGTAACATATTCAAAACATTACAAACATTTAATTATTGATCGTTTGTGCAAATTATTCATCCTTACAACTTATATTTATAAATGTTATTCTTATATCATTACGCTTAGGCTTATGCGTCGCTAACAGTATGGCATAAGTATTCTACAAGGGCGGCTGGCTTTCATGTCATTGGCTGCAATGCAGCAATTCCCCTTTCAACAATTAATTTATATCTTTTGAACGGGGACGCCTGGGTTCAATGTCAAAGGGTCTAAGGGTTCGTTACCACCTCGGTAACGAAACGTATAAGTTTCAGCTTTATAATTGAAAACAAAAAAAGTTATGAAGAAAGGCAAGTTCATTTTCATACATATAAAATTTACAAGTCAATATTATTTGGTATATAAGGTAAAAATAAAGCTTGAAATTGCTAAATTGGTAATTTATTAATGATAATTGGTGTTAATTTAAGTAGATAGTCTAAATTTATGGGTAATGTACAACTTTTAATAAAGAAAAATAGGTATATTGAATTTTTAAAACTAATTCTGAATCGTGTTTTTGAAAGAAAATGAAAACGAAGCGGTAGGGTAAATCAGGGGCAACTTTATTAATCGATACCTGTAGCATTCAGGTCGAAAATAAACCTACAGATTGATGATTTCACCTCAATACAATGTCATCAAAGTATGAAATTTTTATCAACAAATATATGTTGAACGGGGACGCCCGGGGTCAAGATGAAAAGTCCTAAGGGTTCATTACCACCCCAGTAACGATATGTATAAATTTCAGCTTTACAACTCAAAACACAAAAAAGTTATGACGAAAAGAAAATCCATTTTCATACATTTGAAATTTACAAGTCCATATTATATGGTGTAGAAATTAAATATAAAGCTAGAAATTGCTAAATTATACAATGATATTACTGTTTTGACAAAACTGTATACTTAAAACTATGAAATAACATATTTAATTTTTCTAAAATCCTATGAAAGGGAGGCTCCGATTCCAGTCCAATGTGCGGCGCGGCGTTCCGTTTTACCTAATTTTTTGGATGGTATTTTTTTGCAAATTATTATATTCCACTACGAAAAGTAACGCAAAAGTAACATTTTGAGTTGTGCGGCACATGAGATCGTTACAGGGTCAAAAGTAACGTCAAATGTTCTAAAGGTACCACACTGGCAGCACTGATTATGAGTACTAATGTAATCAAACGAATGAAGTTATCACCACAGAGTACTTTATTAATACTGAGAACACACGAGCACGTTAGCACGAGGTAACTCGATTATAACCATTAGTAATTACTAAAAAATGTGATTACCTTCCATGGTAATTACTACTTTAATGGTCGGTTACTAGGGATACGCTAAATTGTATAAGTACTTAACGATGCTTTGTCGGTATCAAGTATTGAACCAAAAGTATCGATACTACTTGGTTTCAAGTAATATTTCTAAAAGATTAGAATTCACAAAAAATAATGATTTATTTCATGATTACAAACATACCTAATTGTTTTACAAAATGTACTAGCAGGTTAAATTAACTATAATCTATGTATATTTATAAAAATAATCCACAATAGATACCTTCATAAGTTCAGAGTTAAAATAAACTACCTTGGTAGGTATTGTCGTTGTAGTCTTGTTTTGACTAATGGGTGCACGATGCAAAGAAACTGCATTGCGTAGTAGAAAATCTCAATAATATTTTAGATCAGTTAAAACAAGTTTAAGTACTTAATTTTTTTTTAAATTTATAATAAAGACAAAACATACACATTTTTTTTTCTTAATTTTGTAGTAAAACAATGAGCTATAATATTCTTCTCGTCTTTCGTCGTTCTTCAATCCATTCTTAGGTAAACTAGTCACAAAAAAAAAAAATCATTTCCTACTAAAGTTGAAAGGAAAATTGGTTTTCTAAAAAAAAAAATTCAATCACAATTCTTGCCTGATTCTTTTGTAGAAAGTAAGTATTTATTGCACAGAAAATGACCTATTAACCCACGGAATAAAAGAGTAATATTAACCTACTGTTTAAATTGGCACTGTAAGTGTTATTCCGCCGACATGCCGGTCGTTACTGTCTTACCTTTTTCCTATACACAAAGTACAAGTTTCTTCTCGCTCATACTTGCTCTGAACAACTGCTTAGTATAGGACGATTTACAAATGTATCACAAAATGTTTATTTATAAATTTAACTCACTGTTTTCACATTGTCTCCATGGCTACGTGCTTCATGCTACGTTCGCCCTTTCTCACTCTCTCTCTTCCTCTCTCTCTCTCAAAACGTTTCACATCTTCGTGACGCTTTGGATCCGTAAAAATTTTACCCTATGGGCGCAAAGAAGTTTCACTTCAAAAACATTCGGTTCACAGCAAAATTTTAATCAAAACAGAGGAACTCGATGAATGCCATGCTCTCATAGAAGCAGATGTAGCTCGTTTATTCATGTATTTTAACATGTCAACAGCAGAATTTAAATAAATTCATTACCTAATACAACAAGATTTTTTTTTTTTTACTTTACATACATATTCATCATCATCATTTTGCCGAAAGAGATCCACTCTGGACATAGATCTCCCCTAAAGATCTCCACAGCAACCAATTTTGTGCTGCTTGCATTCAACGGCTTCTCGCGCTCGCGCTCATGTTTCCATCAGTATACTGCCCCTAATGTTCACATAAAAGTCTTGGCGTTCAGAATCTGTCCAGCAACAACATCCAGAAAAAGAAAAGCTTCAGATACTTAAGTCGCAACGGAATTTGTTATTGCCGTTATCATTAATGTTGCCATCAGGGTTTGCTACTTATGTTCACGTAACAGTCGGTATTTAGAATCTTTCCCGCAACAATCTTCAAATTCTTCTAGCATAATTATAATATATAAATACGTCTGGCTTTTGAAAAGCTACTGGCAAGTCACATCGAAATTAGTTATAATCATTAATGTTGCCATCAGTGTTTCGCCACTTATGTTCACGTAAAAGTTTTGGCGTTCAGAATCTTTCCAGCAACAATATTCAAATTATTCGTGGGTAAATTTATATTAATTTAATTTCTTTGCACTTGAAAAGCTTCTGGCAAGGGTCACACTGGAAGTTTTTATTGTTATTATCATTTTTGTTGACATGAGTGTGCCCCGGCTCTTTCTTATGTTCACATATTTAAGGTCTCGGTATTCCGAACTCTTTCCCACAAAAATCTTCAAGTACTTTTACCATAATCAAAATGAAAACGTTTTAAATGTACTATTAAATTATGTTTGTGTTTGAAAATTCTCTGGCAAAAGTCGCATTGGAATTCACCATTAACTTTGCCACCGTGCAGCCGACTCCTGTGCTCATCTAAGAGTATCGCTGTAAGGAATCGTCTCCCGCACCAACATTGGAATACTTCACCGTAATCGCAATGAAATTTTTTCATATGTCTTAATATAGTAGTTTTGGTTTTGAAATATTTATGGCAAGAGTCACATTGGATTTTGTCATTGATTGTCATTATTTTTATTTTGACTGCGTGCTGGCGACTCTTATGCTCGCGTAAGTGTATCGGCGTTCGGAACTCTTTTCCGCACCAACATTCAAATATTTTTCCGTAATCACAATGAACTCTCTTCATGTGCATCGATAAATACGGTTTTTCACTAAATACCGCCTCGCAGTGTTTACATTTGTGTTCTTCATTCTTTTTTATCTTTACTTTAGTAACGTGCCGTAGCCTTTTGTGTTCATTCAAATGTATCGGTGTACGTAACTGCCTACCGCACCAACAATCAAACGTTCTCCCATAGTCATAATGAGCCTTTCGTATATGCCATGTTAAACTATTTTTCATTTTATAAGAACGATCGCATGAGTCACATTTATATTTAATCTCCTCATTCTCGGTACCAGGACGACATATTTTCAAATGGTTGCACAACGTGAACCTATTTTCGAAATCTACATTGCAATATTTACATTTCAAACTGTTTCCACTTCCTTTTTTAAGCGGAGAGCGGTTATTATGATTCGACACGCTCTTGAATTGCTTTTCGCATAATTCATCTTGAAATATTTTCTTGCTGTGAACATGGCCGTCGTGTAAAAACATATTATCTAGGTTAACAAAAGGTTTGTTGCAATTTCGGCGTGACTCATTGTATTTAGTATCCCCGGGTGCGTTTAAATCAACTTTCAAGTGCCCATTATTGTGCTTTAATAACTTGAAACTGCAAATTTTAAAAGAAGATAATTAATAAAAGTACAAGATCGTCGGCAGCGATTCCGCAATATACAATATGTATAAAAAACACCGTCGAATCCGAAAAAGGTATATTATAGGTACTGTTCAGTCAAAGTCTGCATAAAACGGAACAAAACGTACACGTTTCAATATGGGCCAATTTGATTGGTGGATCGCAGTTGCCAACCATTTTGGTGCCCCTTTCACCCCCCTAACCCTTCCTATTCCAACCGCCTCTTCTCGCGTGCGCGCTCCAGCACGAAGACCGTTGCCGACATAAATTTAAGAAAAATCCAAAAACTGTGAATCTGGTGGATTCCCAAGTATCCCAACCCTGACTGTTGGCGACAGAACAGTTATTTTCGTGTCTCGTGTTAGGTTATTATGTGATATTATTGTGTTTATGTTTTATGTACTATGTGTTATGATAGAATAGATCGATATGGATAATATTATAGAGAAATGTTAGCGACTACGCTACATTACAAGTTGCATGTTATATATTAAGTTGTATATAAATGATTATGTATTGGGTGTCACATATATAAAAAATAGAACTAATATAGAATAGATAAATGCATAGAGTAGGTCAATATAGTAAGGATATCCAATGTTATAGAAACTTTACGAACGGAAAACAGTGATGCCGCCCGTAAATTGCATTGTTTTTGGCTTATGTACGGAATATATACTTAATGTATACTATATGTGAATATGTAATGGATAGGTAATACTAAACTAAAATTAAAATACGAATTTAAGCGGGGTTCTCTTTACGGTCATTCTCCGAACTACTTAAGCTCGAAGAGGCGCCGTATGGGACACGGTGCAATTCAACGAGTACAAGTAACAACAAGAAGAAAGCTTTGGTCGTCCTGCGAACAATTAATTGAAGATTTCTACTTTCATTGAAGACCCGGCACCTCAAGCGGTCGTGCATTGTTGCACCCCCCGGACCCCCTCACTACTAACATCGCGTCCCACTGGCATCCGTACGGCGCCTACGAGACGGGCATCCGGCGCAACAAAACGCCCGTCCAAACCGGGGGAAACGTCGCCCCCCCCCCTCACGCAGAGGGGAAGTGACGCGTACCCAACACTGACCTCATCAAAACTGGTGAGTAATTGTGTTATATCCAACAGGTACCCCAATGATATTACCAAAAAACTATCAAAATTTTATTTATTACGAAAATAAAAATGTTATTGCGATTTAAAATTAACATATTTCGTTTTAGTTTCTCAAAAATTTAGCAAATATTTAAAACGTGGTAACACCGTCGCCATGCCCTGCGCGGCGCGGCGCAGCGGTACGTTTGATCGTATGGCGGTACCATGCGCCGTGCCGCCTGTATTGCCATGTAAGTTTCGTCATTTAACCGTTTTTTTTATTAGGGGTACTTTTTTTTAATTTATAATCTGAGATAGATAACATAAACAGAATATAATCTCGATACCTAATAACACCTTCACGGCTCCGACGGGATTTTTAATACATATTGTATAGCTATTGAAGTGCAGTACAGTTTGCCGGACAAATAAAACATATTTTTTATCTATATAACACTATTGTGGCAGACAAGCATTAGGGCGCACCTGATAGCTATCGTACCCCGTAGCCGATGGACACTTGTAATACCATAGATATCACTAAAACGATGCCGACCTTGAACCCCCACCCCCAAAGAGCTCTGAAAACCCCACTCCCTGTAGAACCACTATACAAGGTTATTATTTGGCTGCGATCTTCTGTAGGTTGGAGGTACTCCATCAGACAAGAAAAAAACGCCGATCGAGTTTCTTACCGTTCTTCTTTGCGTCTGGGATGTTTTCCGAACCGGCAGTAGTGTTTTGACGTTCATAAGTGTTATACTCTTAAGAAGAAAAGTTAAATTATGAATCTGATAGACTAAATGTCACCTACTCTTTAACTGAACCATGGGTAAAATTACCTCACGCGACGTAGATCCCGTTACCTAGATGCGTTGACGTTGACGTGACGTGAGTTCGAATGGCTACAATGGAGCTTCAGCTTTTGTTGACGGAGAACATCGTGATGAAACCATAGCATGGTGGTAGAGCGTTTTCTAACTTCTAACCACCTATAAAAAATCTGCAAAGCACCTATAGGTGTGTTCCAGCAACTCAGTTGAGTGCCGGTCCCTCACTAAGCCTACCTTGTTACCATCTTAAGCCATATGGCTTATCACTTAACAACAGCAGAGATTATGAACAAAGGATACAGTAGTAGAATAGTTCTGTGTTCGATCTAAATATCTAATATTATTGAAAACTCTTTGATTTTGTGTAGCAAGCTAAATATAAACGAACGAAGAAATATAAAGTTGGGAATATAGAAGGAAATCACGAGGACAAAATAAATAGGTGCAGAAACCCAGTTCCATACAAGAAGCCATATAACGGCGCACGGCGAACACGGTTGCTGGTTTCTAAGTGGTCGCCGTCGTGATTGTACTGTGTGACGTCACAATACCGGTGCTATAAAATAAATAATAACATTTTTTTTTAACTTTTCAATGCGTTTTCTGGATGAAATTCGATAAATAGTTTCATGATTTCATTGTTCGCCAATAAATTAAATATTTTGTTGGGTACTCCAGTGAGTCCCAATGCATGAGAGTAGATAAAGTAACCTATTACAATGCACATAACTAGGTATTAAAACGCTCGTGTGATACTATTAAAAACTGAGCTGAACACATTTGTCATTTAAAAGCCCTAATTATGCAACAGTTTCATAAAATACTATTATTTACAAAATGGACACAATGATAGTCCTATTATATATCTGCATTCTCTGAAAAAGATTCAGCATATAACTTCATGATTTCTACATTGTACACTAGTAAGTGTATTAGTTTGTTGGGTACTCACCTATTTATGAATATTCTACCACACAACTTGCATGGAACTTCTTGAGGAGTTACAAGGACATCATAATGTATGCTAGTTGCTTCAGTATTATCCAATATATCTTGTTCTTCTATCCTCTCAATTTTTATAGAGACCTGGTGCTTTGTATTCACATTCTCTTCCTTTATATTTAATGACAATCCTACTTCTGTGTTTTCTATTTTACGTAATTCCATATTCTAGAAACCAAAAATAATTATTTCAACCTTCAGTGACTAGTCTAGTAACAGAACATTAAGTTACTACTGAACTAACTAAAGTTCTTATAAACTACAGCAACCGCTTACCATCAGGCGGGCCGTATGCTTGTTTGCCATCTTAACTGTATAAAAATAATACTCACTTCAGAAACTATTTTGTTATTCATATTGCAGTCTGATTGAGGGTTTTCATCATCAGGGAATTCCTTCTTCAGTTCAAACACATAATCTTTACTGTCATAGTAATTTATATACTTCAATGAATCCAAGGGCTTATATGGATACTGGAATATAATTACTCAGTTTAAATAATTTGAGGTAAAAGATTTGCTGCAAGTCATTTCTTTGGTTGCGCGTAATTTTGAATCCATGATATCTTCTATGGCATTCATTACAATTATATCACGTAAAGAAAAATAATCATAATGCACATTAAATGCCTCATTAGCCTAGTGGTCGTAAGCATGACTGCTATGAAGGTCCTGGGTTCGATTCCCAGGTCCAACAAAAAGTTATTGGGTTTTTCTATGATATTCTCAGTAGCAGGCTCCGAGTTTGGCTTTGTGCCCGATTAGCTATAGCCATACAATATAATTTATATAATACACCCCCTATTACATGAGACCTAAAAGATACCCGGTGATCTGTAGGTGTACATTTGGTACACCTCTGCCTAACCCTTTGGAGATACAGGCGTGATGGTATATTATGTTATAATTGTCCAAGTTAACTAACATATTATTCTGGATAAAGATAAATAATGAATTGGAGAACATAGCTTCGAAAATAAGTTCAAGATAAAAATAGTTACTGTGAGTCAACCTTAGGAGAGAGACATATGTGCTTGCATCCTGGACTTTTCTGTAGGCTTTTTGAAGAACTACAATTCTTTAGTACATTATTTTGTAGTATTCTTAAGGTTTAGCCAGCATAAGCCATGTAAACATCCAAAAATCAATTTATTGAGGACTTGATTGCAAAACATTGCATTTTTTTTTTCTATACAAAAACTTGTATGAGTAAAGTATTGTATGTACAATCCTTCCATACAAAATGGTTTAAATGAGTGAAAACCATATAAATATTTGCATGGTTTAGAAGTAAACGACAAAAAGACAGATGTGTATAGCTACTTTCTTTTATACTATATAATGATATACAGTTCTCTATGTAATGTATTTGCCGTGCTGGAAGCTGTGGAACTTTCGCCTGGCCACTGTGTTCTTTCCTTCCTACAACACAAAGTTTTTCGCTTAAGGATCCTTGGTCTTACAAACTTTAAAAAAAAAACGCAGAAAGGGAGAAGGTCTAATCAAAACATATAAAATACTTCATGGCTATTATAATGCACCAGACTCTGCCCAAAATTTACAGCAAAATGTGCACCTTATAGGACACAATTTAAAACTTTTAAGACTTTTAACTAGCAGCAAGCCACCATATGCAACGGAGTGGTAGATGAATGGAATGAGCTGCCACAGCATATTATAAGTGCCCGTCTATGCGCTCTTTTAAAAATCAACTAGTTGACCTTCAAGAAGAGAGGTCATTTTTCCCTAAAAGGCATCTGCGAACCCTCGGGTGTTGTGGATGTTTGTGGGTGGCGGTGATCACTTTCCATCAGATACTGTTTCCCGTTAGCCCCCTTTTTATCATAAAAAACAATAAAATAAACACTTGGCTAATTAAATAGTGCACTAAACAATACAACATGGAATACACGCATCAGTCTAAGGCTGTTGGTGTGTATCTAATCAATAATCATAATAACAAATGTTATGTAAGAGATATTTGAGCATGACATTGATTGTTCGATCACTCATGAGGTCACCATTGTCCTTGTATTGTACTGTGCTTACCATCATCTGGTACAGATTAGTCACTTTGTGTTACATTTAAATAAAAGAGACATTTACAAAATGTATGATCAAGACCCTATACAGTGCATCAGTGTATAGGTCCACACTGGTAAAGTCATGAGGCACACACTAGTCAATTAATAATTTCCATACTCTAAACAAATGAACCGATATTGATGAAACTTTTAACTTTTATGGATTATAGCTCCCTCAATGGTCATCAATTTTGTTGTATTGCACTGTGCTATCAGAAACAGACTTGATACAATGCTGTAAATATAAAAAAAAACAGTACCATAAAATTACTGCAAGTTGATTCTTTCTCATATTTGCCATCTTCTGTTGGTTCTTCTTTAATTTCTATTTCCAATGTTTGCCTAGACATCTGTGATTTCCTCAATTCCTCTGGATCTATGGTAGTTAATATATCACAGCTTGGTGCTGGATGTCGCCTGCATTCCATTGTTCTATTTGATTCAATCACCTCTTTCATTCCTATTAGTTATTTATGTGACTAAAGTTATATTGTATACTTTGGTTTATTTTCAAAGAAGTGATTGCAGCTCCAAATGAAGTTATTAAAAAGAAATTATAGTTTATAAATTATTGGTGGGTAACGGTTTTTGTAAATTTGTAACATTATTCTGCATAGGAAGTTATCCTATTAAAAATACAGTTACCCAAATTGATTTATGTAATAAGTTGATATCCTTTTGAAGCAAAGATGGCTCAGTGTTATCACATACTGAAATGGTGATGACCAGCATGAGTTCAAATCCATATAATGAGCCAGAGTGCTCAAGTGAAGGAAAACATCACAATAAAAATATAGAGCCCACTACTAAGCACCTCTTGGTGTTTTCCGGCAGATGCTCTTGAGAGCCTATTTTTCCCACTAGCCTTAACAAGCCCCATAGTTACTTAACAGAGGATATTGTAGCCAATCACAAAGTCTATAAAGAATATATAATAGCAAATACAACTGAAATTATATTGTTTAATTCTCTTTACACCGGGGTACTCACTATTTATAATTGGACGTAGTTAAGCAGAAAGGACTCAACCCACATAGAGTCACTTTCGAGTTATTGACGTTTAAAGTTCAAACATGTACTATTTGTAACATTTGTAAATTATAGAAATTTATATTTTGCCTTTTTTCATTTGAAGGTAATATTCTAAAACGGGCTCAGCTTTCCATTGACGTCCGTCGAATTGGGGGATGAATTTTTTTTTTCAGAAAGTTTACATTATTATAATCACTTAAGCAAAGTTTCAACATACGGAAACCCGTAGTATTTGAGAAAAGAAATAAATAAAAATCAATTATTTTTGCAATATTTGTCACAGATATTAGATAGAATACATACATTTCACTTCTATGAACGTTTCGTTTTACCTACGGTCATACGTTCGGCATCATTTAATTTTATATAAATTTACGTAAATAATCATATTTTGTACTCATTTCAATCATTTTCATGCACGTATATATTTAGCAGTTTATATATATTAAATTACATCATTATTTTCATTACAAGTTATAAAAATTAATTAGTCTTTTGCCGGATTGTGTAACGAAACGTAACATTGACGCCATTTTGTATGGTCACTGTCATCAGTAGGGTCTCCAGATTGGGGTTTTTTCCCCGATTTCATGGAAAATTAATGTCGCTGGGGAAATTTTTGCACCGGGGAAAAACTTTATTTTTATAGGTACTACTAACTATTGTTTCTACTCAGGTTTCACAACCTAAAGCGAGGCAAATATCGTATTTCCTAGTATTGGGCCAAAACTATCGTACTTCACCAATTTCTGCTTACGAAAACCTATTTCTTGAATTCTTATATTGTTGAATTTATCGTATTTTCTTATAATTTGCTATCATACGAGGGCATACAATTGTCATAAATGTATGATACGTACACGTACGGTTGTAAACCCTGCTTCTGCTAATGCCATTTCTGATATTTTAATTTAAACTTCACATACTTATTTTTGAAAATATTTACTGTTGTTTTATTATAGTAGCTCGACAAATTGACTGAACTGTCTCTTTTGGGTGATGTACTTTCTCTCTTTCTCTTCAAATCCCCTTTCTTTTAGCGTTTCTGGTTCAAAGCTAGTTATTATTACAGCAACGAGCAATGTAATGCATTATTCTTAGGCAATGTAAAAAATTATTGAAGACTATTATTCTACTGTCAGCTATTCTTTATTATTACTATTAATAATGACAATAGTCGGCCGCCGTTACTGCAACGAGCGAATAACCAAGCATTATGTAGGTAACCGTTAGAACCTTTAGGTCTAAAAGAGAGAGCTTTTTCACGTTTCTCACAGTCGCCATTACTAAATAATGGAACAGATTATTGAAACTTATTTTTTTGGAACAAAAACAACAGGTATCATATTTTACATGTTATGGTTCACCCCTAGTATTTACATAGAAAATATCCTTTATGACATAACTCAGGCACACAGAACACTATAACGAGGGGCTCAAACATTAGACCACAGACTATTAAAAGAATACTCATTAGACAAATAACCAGAGAAAAATATTCTTTGTATTTGTACCTCAGAGAGAGATAACTAGAGTTCAGAGAGATCAGAATACTAACGAACCAAATATGGTATATTCTAGAGGTTAAACGACTCAATTCGACATAGGTACAGGAATTATAATACGAGCTGCGAACTAATTTAATATGATTTAAGTACGGACACAGAATAATAGGTTACCGGATACTAGGGAAGCAATACGAGATCTGCGTGGTGAGTCTTGTTTTTCTGAAACCGCTGCGGCTTTGACAGCTTAAACGAACTTGGGGGCAAGCGCAGAGGGCACTCAGCCGCAAAAGTTTTGGACGACTCGCACGAGGGTTGCCAGAATTGCCGAACCTCAGCTCAGGTGGTCGTCGCACATGCGACTAGGTCGCGATTTGGCTAAGTCCCTACTCCTACAAATTCGAGCTAACTTACATATACTCATTTGCATGTTTCCCTCCTCCTGGGTGGAAGATTTTTCTACGCTAACTAGCGCAAAAGAAGAAAAAAAAGGTTTCTTATAGAACCTATGTACCTGTGAGGTGTGTACGTATGTTAACACATGTGTGAGGTGTTTGTATGTGGTGTAGCTAAGTGTTGCAGGTATGGTGTCACTTGTATCCCACGGCCGGCAGCTTGACCCAAAGGCTTCACACCGATGAACGGACCTAGGCTTGGGTTGCCGCTAGAGGGTAGACGTGGCGGGTGTGAAGGAGGGAAGTTGACCACCCGTCCTCTGCGTGAGAGAACTGTGATTACGCGGGCGTGGACGCTGGCACGCTCTGTTTAGAGAAACGGTGGAATAATACGCGTTTGCTTTTTCGACTTCGTCGTCCGGATCGGTGAAGATGTTACGCGGCTGGCGCTTACGCCGGCAGGCATTGGAGAACGGTACATAAGTAGCTAACGCTTTAATTAACGGATTCGCGTGATTCGACGCGGTGTCGAAGTAAAAACGAGAAAGGTGTCTGGCATAGGCATGTATCGAAGGAAGATCCACATCTCTATAGAGATCTTCCATAAGAAAATATCGAGAGGCCCCAGTAAGGCGGTAAAGAAACCTATTCTGGATGGTTTGTAACCGTTTCCAGTTTGATCTTGACATGTGTGCGAACGCAGCGCTGCTATATGCCATTATCGGACGGATACACATCTTGTAGAGCGTATTAAGCTTGTGTCTCGTGGACATTTTACTTACAGAACATAACAGAGGATGCAAACGGCCCAGGACCCAGGCGGCCCTGTTCCTAACTTGAGTGACGTGAGGTATAAAGGAAAGCCTACTATCTAGCGTTACACCTAGATATTTGGTCTCCTTTACCCAGGTAAAATGGGCGTGCGTCTGCCCGTTACAAATGTGCTACGTCAACCAATACAGAGCGGGACCGCGTACCGAGGGCGCGAACGCGACGGAAACGATTCCCTCGTACTCTGTATGACCGACGGCAGATGACACGCTACGGTAACCAGCTGTCTGGAAACCAGTGCGTGCGAGCCCCTCTCACTACGTGCGACTGACCCTGCTCACATCCGAAACTACTAGGCGTGAAGAGGGCGAAACGTTACGGTACACACGCAGTGAGGTGCCTGCTGGTAGGCGCGGCGCTGACGTAGCACGGAAGCGGAGAGGACTGGGTCGCTGGCGGGTTGAACTTGTGAAGATGCAAATGACACACAGATACCACAATAAATTTCGCTGTATTCTTCAAGACACAATAACTTTTTCTCAATATACAATTTCTTAGTACTATCTTCTGGGTACTGTTTCTTCCAGTCTTGTTTCTTGAGTCTTGAGTCTTCAGTTTGTGGCACCTGTGTGTGCCGGTAGGCCCCGGCGGCTCGCCTTTTATCTTGCTTCCGGAGAGGGAGACGGAACGATGGCGTCTCTCTCTGTACTACTCTCGCATTACCAAACATGGTCATGGCCCGTTAACCGCGGTGACGCGTCGCGGCTTCACTATTGCTATCCCTATCTACATTATTATTTGTGAGGGCCGGATACTAAGAACGGTGAATTAAAGCCATCTAGTCTTGTGAATCGCCGGTCCCGGGACTTCCTAAATCCTGTCAATTCGGGAGTTGTTCAGGCCCACCAAAAATAACTGAGCCCGGCCGAACACTGCCGACTTACCTGGGGATCGCCGTTGATGTTGTGTCCTTGACCGGGTGCAAATCCACACTTCACTGTAGCGGCCGCCGTTGTCCGAGTTATTGTATCTGATTAGGTACACACAAAACTGTTCCACCACGAACAAGCTAAGGCAATCACAGTACTTAATAAACTTGGAAATATGATAAAAAGGCTCCGAACACTCCGATTAGTCCGATGTCGAAAAACCGTTTTTTTTTATGAAGAGGCCGTGCGCGCCCCCAAACGTCGAAACACCGACAACCGGAGCACAGATAAAAAAGTGTTGCCTGAACATTATTATTATTTGTATGCAATATCTAATAAATTGCTAATATTTCTAAACACACTTATTAAATTACTATAAAAACTGTTTCACATTATTGTACACATAAATATCTATATAAAAACACTAATTTCAACATTATAGGTAAGGGGTGGGGTGAGGATAGTTCACCTTCCACTATGCAGCGAAAGGTGCGGTTTGTGAGATAATCGCGGATGATTTTAACTAATCTATTGGGGATTTCGCGACAGTACAACTTTTAGACTAATCCTTCGTGCCAGACTTTATCAAAGGCCTTGGCAATGTCAAAAAAGACTGCAAGTATACGACGGGGGTTACTTTTTGGCTCAAAGAAGTTAAACGTGTTGTGCTCCGTGAGGCGGTGCACTTGATGAGTGCAAGAATGTATAGCACGAAAACCGAACTGCTCAGGCGGATTTAGGTTTTTCTCCTCTATTACGGACTTGAGACGGTTCAAAAGGAGCCACTCGTAAATTTTACCTAAGGTATTAAGAAGACTGATAGGGCGATAGCTGTCGGGAAGCGACGCGCTCTTGCCGGACTTGGTGGCGAGTCACCGCTTGTGTTGATTTTATAAATTACTTCTCCGGTATGACGGGGCGACTCGTGCGAGAAAGCGAGATAATTATGTGAATCGAACTTCGACTAGAAATGAGCGCCGACTTCGTATGGAAACTGCATGTGTTGGTAGTAACACAGTAAGCAAGCAATGAGAAACGAATCACTATATTAGGCACCGGGTTTACAATTAACACTGTATTATATCATACGGATATTAGTTAGTTATATTCATAGATTCGTTTGTAATTTTTTTATTAGGTTTAGTAGTATTTCGTAAAATTAGTGGTTCCTTCCTATTCCTTGTAACTGGCTGCGATTGCATGCATGTTATCGTACCTACCTTTAATTTTTTGAGAATTTCAAATGTGAATATTTATTATTTTGTGTTTGGAATTAACTAAAAAGTCAATCGATTGATATTATTAATGGAAATAGGTAATAAAAAAATACAGAAAAGTCAATAATTTGTAATACATGACTTATGTTAAAAATTTCATCTATGTAATTTAAATGCATAGGGGTTGTTGAGTTTCATAAAAATACCTTCAATTTTAGTGAATTGTATTCATTTCAATCGAAGCTGCCACGAGAATCACGGACAGTAGTCTGATTCTATACTGAATTAACGAGCCATGCCGTTGAACAATTTAGCACCATACTTAAATCAGATAGATACTTAGATATATTACATTGTGTGATGTGTGTAAAGAGATAAACGCTTTTTTTTCTCTTTATTCAACATTAATGTTTGAAGTGTTCCGGGAATATATTGATTAATAATTTGTGGTTGTTCCGCGCTCTGTATTATCTTTGATTGAAAGTGCAAGCGGCGGCGGTGGTGTATTAACAGAAAAAGAAATTGAAAAAACAATTGGAGATTTTAAACTAAAGCTGGTGCTAAAAGAGAACTAGAGGTAGAAAAAGACCTTGAACTAGAATCATAATTAGTATTAAAACGTGTCGAATCTCTCGCTAATTCCGTTAAGTTTCCGTCCGTTAATTTATTTATTATTGGACAATTGGGTAAATTTTGCATTTATACTATGAGTTAATGAAAAAAATTGTCAAGTTTATTATTAATTTATTGTTTTATTACTTGTAATAAACATACTAATACCACTAATGTATTCATTTCGAGTCATAGACAATAGCCATCGTGAAAAATTGTCCAGTATTGCCAGCAGTGATCAGTATTTTTATTATTAAACTATTTCAATTTTTTTATTTATCGATGACAGTTCTAATTTGATAGTTGTAGTGTTGTGACCAAATAAGTAATGGTATCGATCGCACATGTCGAAGTCGATTCATCAGATTTTGTTTTAAATAAATAAATAAAGATTACCTGTCGTTATAATTATTTCGTTTCATTGTCGAGTACTTACCAATACCTACTTATTTTACAATAGCTTCAAAAATTTTGAAAAAGTTGGCATTATCAATCAAGAATTAATACGTGTAACATCTTGTAATGAAATATAATATTAGTTAATAAATTTGTACAAAAGTATCCGGCAGTAGTTTAGTTTCTTACATTTTGTAAAAAAATATCGGGTCTGTTATCGTGTTACGTTTATCGATATAGCTCCATCCCTATTAGTTTCTATAACCTAGTAACCTTTACGTGTGTAAACGTCATATTTTTATAAAATAATGCATACTTATTATAAAAAAGGCGCTCGTTCATGTTTTCACAGGCGCTATCATCGAGAAAATAAAGAAATGGAAATGGTATATAACGTATTATATTTCCAATAATCTTAATCATTAAATGTTTTACGTAATATTATTAGGGGTGTAACGATACATAATTCTGCCGATACGCTAGCGATACCGAAAGTTAGGTAATAAATAAAATATATGGAGTACGTAGCCTCCTACATATTTTCCGGCTGGCAGAGAGTAAAATTTTATTGGTGGTTCTTTTTAATAATAAAACCTAGCCTCAAAAGGGGTATAATTACAAAGCGTTCAATCGAAATGAACAATAAAAACGCTTAATAAAAATTGCAATTTCGCTTTAGCATAACGCGCGACTTTCCAGCTTGCTACGAAAAGGAACAATAGTTGCATGGCGCGCTTTTGAAATTGCCAGATATCGGTTGATAAATAATTTTATCTAAAGATTGTTTGGTTTTAGTAAATTTGTAGAGTCACATTTCATTTTTCATCATTTGTATTTGTAGTGTTCTTAATTTTGCTACGATGTTGCCGCCTTTTATGAACAGCTAAACGTAGTGGTGTACGGAACTGTTTACCGCACCAACATTCAAATACTTTATCATAATCATAATGAATACTTTGTATATGTGATGCTATACCATGTTTGGAAGTGAAAAATTTATGACAATAGTCACATTGGAACTTGCCATTATTTGTATCTTTAATGTTGCCAACATGCTGCCGACAGTGCCGATTTTTATGGTCATTTAAGTGTATCGGAGTTCGAAACTTTTTCCCGCACGGACATTCAAATACCTCATCGTAATCATAATGAACATATTTCACATGCCTTGATAAAACATATTTGTTTTTGAAGACTCTCTGGCAATATTCGCATTGAAATTTGTTATTATTTGTAACTTTAATGTTGCCACTGTGCTGCCGTTTTTTATGCACAACTAAATTCATCGGCGTCCGGAACTTCTTCCCGCACGAACAGTTAAACATTTCCCCGTAATTATAATGACTTCTCTTAATATGCTTTGATAAATACGTTTTCTCATTAAACACCGCCTCGCAATATATACATTTGTATACTTCATCTTTCTTATATTTCGTCTTGGTACCGTGCTGTCTCTTCTTGTGTTCACTCAAGTGTATCGGTGTACGGAACTGCTCGCCGCACGAACAATTAAACAATCTCCCATAATCATAATGTGTTCTTTTTATATGCAATTTTAAAGTACGTTTGCTTGTATAAACGCTCTCGCAGGAGTCACATTTGTATATTTTAATTCCCTCGTCCTCCTTACCAATACGACATAGCTTTATATGTTTATACAATTTATATCTGTGTTCGAAATGTTCATTGCAATAAATACATTTCACACTGTTTCTAGTTTCTTGCTTTGGAGAAAACTTATATTTGTGTAAGATTATAATGTGTCGTTTAAGATACGCCGGGCTCTTGAATTGGATGCCACATAATTCACATTTATGCGTTTTCTTGTTGTGAACAAGGCTGACGTGTATTAGCATATTAGCATAATTATCAAAACGATTGACACAAAATTGGCACTGGTGTATTTCGTCCATTACATTAACCCTTGGTGTGATTATTTTAACTCTTATGTGTTCTTGATTGTGCTTTAGTAAGTCAAAACTGCAAATGTTAAAATATAATAATTAATTATGTATCAGCCCTCATATTGCAGCGGCCAGGATGTATAATTTGAAACACATGAGCTGATGGTCTAATTCTCGCTAGGGCAGATCACATATTATGCATTGGTTCGACTTTAGAATCTCTACCGCTGAATTTGATGGTGTGAAGAGACGTTTAGAGGTAACCCCCTTGTGAAGAAAAAAGTGCGGTAACAAATTGTTTTTGAGATTTTTTTTTCAATTTTTTAACATATAATACCATCACGCCGGTATCCCCGAAGGGTTACGCAGTAGTGTACCAATGTACACCCACAGTTTGCCTAGTATGTTTTTAGGTCTCCTGTAATAGGGGGCGAGCCTATTGCCATTGATCAGGCACAAACCCAAAATCCGAGCTGCTACTGAGAATTTCATAGAAAACCCCAATAACACTTTGCTCGACCTGGGAATCGAACCCAGGAACTTGACAATAGCAGTCGCGCTTACGACCACTAGAATAATGAGGCAATTATGAGGTTAGGCTAATTTTGAGGTTATGTCTATATAAAAATTACATATAAGTTTTTAATGAGTAATGAACAACCATTAAAAATTTTCATGAGCCGCTACTGTACAACAGTAAGTGAAATAGTTTATTGGGTACTCACCTATTTCGGAATATTTTAAAACACAACTTGCATTGGATTTCTTGAGGAGTTACCAGGACATCATAATGTATGCTATTGGCTCCAGCATTATTCAATATATCCTGTTCTTCTATCATCTCCGTTTTAATTCTATACTGGTATGCATCATCACCATTTTCTTTCTTTATAATCAATGACAATTCCTCCTCTGTGTTTTCGATTTTTACTATTTGTGTGTTTATAAGTGTTAATGATTCCGTATACTACAAAAAAAAAAGAAGTTTTTAAGTAAGCTCTGACGCACGAATATGGTTAACCCCTTAAGTACGATTGTCATTGAACATACAATAGGCCAAGAGGTGATTGGTTGACTGACTGACTGTAACTGTACTGTCATGACTAATACACATAATACACATACATGATTTCAAAGTGATAGGTGCGCAAGATACGTTGTGCGCAGAAAAACGTAACGCATTTTCTTGACGCTTTTATAAATTTCACTCCTTGTAAAATTACAACACCGGGCTCCATGAATGAATTCAATTCTTAAAGAGTAAACTCCCAAAAATTACTTTTGATGACTTTTTTATGTTAGCTCAGCAAAATAAACAGTATTGTTCCTGACTGTAAACACAGTACAATTCAAACATAAAGACAAACACCGGGAGATCGTGGTCCAACTTCAGTCGCCGCTGTCATCCCGGCCTGCATAAATATCTCTTCACATTACTCTTGATAAGGTTACCACTATCCATCCGGGTTTTCTCGGACATGTCCCAGTTTGACTGGCTTGTTTAAAAGTATCCAAGTAAAACCCGGACACTTCATGAGTCCGGGAAAAATTGGTTTAATCAATTAACAAACACAACAAATTTTAAAGATTAACTTAATTATGTGACTAGCAATGTAAAGATACATAATTTTACCAATATGATACCGATCATTATGAGTGAATAATCAGCTACATTGATACTGATATCGAAAGTTTAGTAATAAATAAAATGAATAATGCAGTATGTAAGTTACTACATAATATATCTTTACAAGCCTGGTGTATAATAATACATATAATATATAATATAATATTTAATTTCAAAATTAATAATAATAAATAGGCACACAACAATACAACTCTTTTAATAGTATCATAGTACATACTATATTATAGTATAATGGATGTTTATATGAATATTCCCCATTGGACACATAATGGCAGGAGAGATTTTGTTGAAATTTTCAATTTTCATATCAAACAAGCTGGTCATGCTGTAAAGTTTGGTAGCAATCGGATTTACTATTTTATTAAAAAGGAAACAAAAACCAGACTGCAACAAAAACACTTGAGTAAATAAAAATACTTTTGTATTTTTTTAATCATTTGATGATTTCCAGACGTTACACTTAAATATAATAATATAGCATATAGCAAACAAACTATTGGACGCGGCTGATAGCCACGTCTTAAAGGCATCTGGATATTGAATTTACATTGAACTGTGCAAGCCATAGGACTTGGGCCAACCTTGAGCAGCGTTCGGACGTCTGGTAAATATGTAGCGCATGGATGTTTTCATCAGCCGAAAACGTCCACAGACAATGTTGCCAAACTACATTTCAGAAAATTGGTAGATGAATTGTTCAAAATTGGTAAACAGTAAAATGAAAATTCGGTAGATCTACCTACTTACCTTAGCACTCTGAGTAGATTTCGAAGATTAAAAATATGTAAATTAAATACTGCTCTAGAAGAATTTATACGTCATTATACGAATAACAAGACTTTCCCGATCTTCTAAATCCATACCTATAAGTATTATATTCGTGAGGTTACGATCAACATTACAATAGATTGATATTATCAAATGCACAAAATATGCTAAAAATCTAAGTACAAAATTTACATGCTAAATAAGGTGAAAACATGCCAAATTTAGCATTAGATATGCCAAAACGGCATCACTGAATTGCGGTCGGACGAGTCCGTAAGCCGCGTCCGAAGCGACTGTGGACATTTATCAGTCGCGGCTTACGGATGCGTCTGATGGTCTGTTTGCATCTTAAGTACACTCCTAAATAGGGTTTCCATAAGTACGAATTTACCGGACATGTCCGGAATGTGGGGGGATTTACAGAACGTCCGGGACCTTTACACAAATGAAGGAAGAATAATGAAAACCCAAACAGAAACAAATATCTAAAATGAGAACCGATCCAAGTATCAAACATTAGAATTCTTAAAATTAACATATTTGATACATGTTGATACTATGTGAAACTAAGAAACCAATATTCCACTTAATTGAATTTTTTGAAGAACATGTCTTGAATTTTTTCCAGTTATTTTTTAAATCTGGTAACCCTATTCTACTCTCATAATTAAGGAAAATCTAAAGTCGCCTCGTATGCTAAAATTAATCTAGCCGTTTAGGCTACAGAGCGTGCCAAAGAGATAGACATATATAACTCGAAAAACATAGCCCTCCTTTATCGCAGTCAGGTGTATAGGATATAAAGATTATTATTTTATTTTTGTTTATAAATATCCAGCGAATATTCTTGTCAACTATTTAATCCCACCCTACATATTATGCACAGTTTTTGCTTGGATTATTGACTATAAAGACTCAAGATATTCTCATAATGAGATCAAATATCATGTTCAGAATTGGTTCAAAATAAACAAGCAGGAAAAAAAAATACTCACATGGGAAACCATATTCCTGTTCATACTGTAGTCTTCTTGAGGGCATTTATTCTCAGGATATTCCTTCTTTATATCAAATACATATTCTTTACTGTCATAGTAATTTACAAATTTTGATGGGTCTAAGGGCTCAGATGGATACTGAAATATAATGACTGGTTGGGGTTAAAGAATTTTACATCAAAGTAAATTTTATTAGAATTACACTACTACAAAAAAAATTGTGTATGCATATAAATCCTACTAGAACTGGAGAGCATGTGTGACCTTTTCTGAGATTACAAATAATGGATGCAGAAAGTTTTCTTACATTTACAAAATTTATAAATCCATGGTTTGCTCAAAGTGTACTCATGGACCATAGCCAGGTTAATGATGATATGACTTGATTATGATATGATTTGCCTTTATTCCAGTTTGAGAACCATGATGCAAAAAGGTCAGACTTGGCTAAAGAAGGTTAATCCCTAACATAGATTTGGTAGAGGTTTAGGTAACAACTTTGGGTATCTTCTCTGCAAGACGGTCAACAACTTCATTACCCTTAATTACACTATGACCTGGAATCCAAGCCAAAGCTACCTGAAGCCCTAAACAGTGACATTGATATAATTGGTATTTAATGTTTATAATAATTGGGGTCTTCACTTTAGAATAAAACTGGCATCCTTGAATGGTTTTTAAACAACTTAAAGAGTCTGTAATTATAATAGTTTGATCCAATTTATGTGATAGTACGTATTTGATAGCTTCTAAGATAGCCACAGCTTCACCAGTATAGACAGAGACTAAAAAAGGGCATTCGTAACATAAATTATTCAGTATTTAGAGATCCATACAGCAGCTCCCACATAGCTCTAGGGGTGCGGCTTTGATGCTTCAGTGTAGATCAATAGCCAATCTTTCTAATCTGGATCAATTATGTATCTAAATTCAAAGTCAGAGTTGGAGTTACTCTTCCCTATACCAAAATTAAGCTAGAGTGTTTGTTTGAATATTAAGGCATCATAGGTACACTGAATAAAAGGTGCTTATCTTGTTGAAATATTGGTGGTATGAGACTTATAAATGTTTTATTTACAGTGGGATATCTGTGTTTCCAATATCCTGAGTCCATTATACTCAATGATAACTCATGAAGCCTAGATAAGAGTGGGTGTAATGACAGTTGTGCAGTTTTGTAGAGAAAACTATCTGGAAGGAACCGGCTCTGTAAACCTAATGGATGCTCAACAAATTCAGGGTGCTGTCATGATGCTTCACACATTTCACACGCATTTCAGGGCCATTTTATTGCATGGTTCAAGGACGAATGACCCATAGTCAAAATGTGATCTAATTAAAACATTATTTAAGAGTTTTTGGGTAATTGCGTTTTGTCATTTTGACAATACAAATATCAGATCTATGCAGTTTTCAAAAAAATCACTTTTGGAGACTAAACTGGACGGTAGCAATTCTAAAGTAGAGCCAAACTTTCAGAAACAAATAAATTATTCACCATAAAACTCCTAAATAGACATAACCTCAAAATAAAATTATAAAAATACCATGTAGTCATTGCTAGGTAATTTTTCCTCGATTATACACTTTACTGTTGTTTTTTCAATAATTTCTTCATTCATTGTTTCTGTTGGCTTCCTCAGTTCCACTGGAGTTATGATACTCGATGTGTTACAACTGAATTCTAGATGATCCTTGCTGTCCATAGTTCTATTTTATTACAACGACAACCTGTTATTTATATTGGATATCCTTTTTTACATTATATTTTAGGGCAGTCTTTGTATTTATCTAACAGTAAAAGCTGAAATTAAAATCCATCTTTATAGATGACACTTGACAGTTGACAGCACATGACAGGCGACACTTGTAGGACTGTTGATAAAATATCGATTTATGGAAATATCAAACTATTATTAGTATTTATAGATTTTTTTAATTATTATTTTTTTGAACTTTAAATCGCTAGTTAGTTATTGAAATGTAGATATCAATAGTCGAAAGATTTAAAAATTTTTTTTGAATTTAATTTTTTTTTTCGTAATTTATATAATCTACAAAACCATCGTAAATCTAATCTACCGTATTTCATTTACACTATATTATATTTTTTCTGTATTCCTTGTTTACATAATAACCTAAAACGAAATGTAATTTTGTTTAAATAAGCCTCTGTGGTAAACAAATTACTATAATCTATAATATGAAGTATCTACGATACTTACAATTATTGTTTGTTGCATCTCTACCTCTAGGTTCCATTAGTTTATTCTGTCGTTAATATTGAGCGAAGTAAAAAGAGAGGTTATGAAAAATTACTGTTTTAATGTAATGTAGCGATTATAGCAAGTGTTCACCCCTACAGTAGGCGCTTCTACACGTCGCGTACTCTTGAATTAAAGCAGTCTTTAGATCAGCCAAATATATCAAGGTCTTCAAATGCCCAGAAATTTTGCATTGTTAATAGGCAATTTTACTACCGTGCTATCAGAAATAGCTGTTAAATATTTGGTTTCTTCTGCTACATCTGTAGCATGTGAACGAGTTGCTTCTACAATCATTCTGTTAGTGCCTAATATTCGTAGTAGTCGAACAGCTGAACATATAAAACAAATAGTGTTTTTAAAAAGTCTTACTGAAAAATATTGGTAATTGTATTATTGAAATTTTAAAAATAATTAACCTAACCTAACACATAAATACATTTTTTAATTTTATTTGTTTATTAACTATACTGGACTATAAACTGTGTAAAATAATCATTTTTGAGCTGACTTTTATAAAAAAAGTCAAATAATTGATATTTCGAAACATCGATATTTTTTTCAATATTTTGAAACCCGATATTGATTTATATAAATATATCGATGTATCAAAATTCGATATTTAAAAAAAAATATCAACAGACCTACACTCTTGACAGTATATCTTTTAAAATTAGACTTTACAGCTGCTTTACAGTAATTGTTAACTCTGCTTTACACTTGGAAGTGTTGCCAACCTAAATTTTAGAAAAATGGTAGATAAAGTGCCAAAACTTGGTAGAAAAAATCGGTAGATCTGCCAATTTACCCAGCAATCACAGAAAACTGATTCAGAATCTATACTTCTATATTTTAGCGGAGGTGAGGAACAGAGAGCAAAGTTCCTCATCCGCCATAGAAAAGGGAGGATCCTCCGGCCAGACGGGTGCTATGTGTGGCGGGCAGCTGCCCCGACGGTTGTAGTCGGGTTCTTGTATATATACTCAACGATTGAGTTAATTTCTATAGCGCAATGTAGGATAGTAGGATGCGTCTTATGTGGCTCGATAGATGTCGCTATGTGTCGCTACGTAGTTGCGTCGATGCGTTGATGCGTCAGTTGTGGCGAGAGATGTCGCTACATATATTATTAATAATATAAATAAAGCGGTAGGAGTTTTTCTGTTTGTTTAAAAACACACTAATCTCTGGAAATACAAGTCGGATTCGAAAAATTCTTCGTTAATATTATAGTCAGATTCACGAAGAATAGTATAGGCTACAACTCTATGCTAGCCTTATTATTGATTTTTGTTAAGCAAGTCTTTGGTGGAAATGTTCCCAAATTGCTTGGTTTGTAAAGACAACGTTCTACAAAAATATTGGTCCTTAGTATTTCTAAAATAAAGTACATAGCCAAACATGATCAGTGCCATTGAACTAGACCCCTCAAAATATTGGCATTGTCAGTCACTCAATGAAAAGTGACAGACAGCAAGTGATATAATATTCATTGTTAGGTTCATACAGCAAATATGAAACAGAAAACAGTATATGATTAAAAAGTCGCCGGTCGAATTTCGATCATTGGGCGACCGCTAGTATTAATAAATGAATAAATGTATTGTACGCGATTGCAGGACGCGTGCAATAAATTGAACACGAATTCGGACAGGGCAACAAACCCGTGCGTTTTTCAAGAAAGTATACTGCTTCCTGTTGCACACGAAAAGGTAAATAAATATGCCACCTGGTGTACCTATAACTAACAACCAAGTGGAGTGATAAAGGTCACGACAACCATACACATAGTTATAAAATAAACATCTTCAGTGACTTTTTTTGGATTGTCGTGTTTCGGGATCACCCGGTGTATTTTTTTTTAAATATTTTAACGGGTGGTACAATTTATATTACGCATTTATAATAGCATTAAATAAAATAGTGAAGTTTACTATTAATTTGTTTAATTCCTTATAATATACACCACTAATCACATTATTTCAAACTATGAATGGGGCGGGCAATTGTCAGATTGGCACTAGTTGAGATTGGTCCCATAAAAACACTGTTTTGTATGAAAAATATCACTTTTGTAAAAGTTATATAAAAGTGACGCGTTGTTCTTCCAAATTGCACTGAAACTGCAACTCATCACTTTCCTAAGGATAAAAAAATTATGAAACTTTGGCTTATAGCAATACGTCGCATTGATTTTATCCCTAAAAGTGGATCGAGGTTATGTCGAAAACATTTTAAAGAAAGCGATTGTATACAGATTAACAAATATACAGGTAAATGTTTTAAAAGTATGTTTCAATGTAATTAAACCACATTAATGTTATAATTCGAATAACGTGAAACAATCTTTGAAGTAAAATGTTTTCCCATTACTTCTTTTATGAGTTTTATGCGTATTCTACATAAACATGAGGTATACCGCATAGCACGTAAAAAAATAACTTTAATTTCTTTTCATAATTTGTATCTAAACACATAATATGTCAAATGTTGTACTGTAAGCTGCCAGTGGGTAAATAGGTTATATGTTGGCGACAGAACAGTTGTTTTCGTGTCTTAGGTTAGGATATTATGTGATATTATTGTGTTTACGTGTTATATACTATGTGTTACGATAAAATAGATTAATACAGACAATATTATAGAGAAATGTAAGCGAATACGCTACATTACAAGTTGCACGTTATATATTAGGATGTATATAAACCATTATGTATTGTGTGTCACATATGTGAAAATATAACTAATATAGAATAGATTAACGCATAGAGTAAGCCAATAGAGTAAGTATATCGAATATTATAGAGATTTTACGAGCGGAAAATAGTGATGCCGCCCGTAAATTACATTGTTTTTGGCTTATATACGAAATATATATTTGATGTATATTATAAGTGAATATGTAATGGATAGGTAATTCAAAGAGGAATATTTTGATATATGACATGTGTACGTAAGATATATAATGAGAGAAATATAAAGAGTTTAACAGGGCAACCAAAGCGAAAAGTAAAGTTAAAACACGAAATAAACACGGAATAAAACGGGGCTCTGTTTACGGTCATTCCTCGAACTACTTAAGCTCGAAGAGGGGCCGTATTGGGCACGGTGCAATTCAACGAGTCTACAAGTACAAGCAACGAGTAACTACGAAAGAAAGCTTTGGTCGTCCTGCGAACAATTAATTGAAGATATCGACTTTCATTGAAGACCCGGCACCTCAAGCGGTCGTGCATTATTGCACCCCCCGGACCCCCTCACTACTAACATCACGCCGCCCACTGGCATCCGTACGGTGTCTACGAGACGGGCATCCGGCGCAACAAAACGCCCGTCCAAACCGGGGAAACGTCACACCCCCCCCCCCCCCCCCCCCTCCCTCACGCAAAGAGGAAGTGACGCGTACCCAATATAATTGGTATTCCTGTTGATCAAATAAATTACAATTTCAATGATAAACACCATACACTTACAAAACATAACATAATACATCAAAGTAGGATTTAGTCATCAGCACAAATTTCTTAAAAAGTCAGCTGTACCTTCTATTTTCTCATGGCATGAGAAACCAGGTTCAGAAAAGGTAGAAGCAAGAGAAGAACGTCTTAAGGTTTATAATTATAGAAAAAGCCTATTTCTAGATGTGCCTACAACTTCAAGTGTGTCATTTCAAGAACAGCATGAAGAAAGTGCTGGTATTTCATATACTATAGATATTCCTGGGGCTGAGACATTGGTACCTATAAATTCAGATGTAGTCAAACAAGATTTAGCGGAGGTGAAGAACAGAGAGTAAAGTTCCTCATCCGCCATAGAAAAGGGAGGATCCTCCGGCAGACGGGTGCTATGTCTGGCGGGCAGCTGCCCCAACTGTTGTAGTCGGGTTCTTGTATATATACTCAACGATAGAGTTAATTTCTATAGCGCGATGTAGGATAGTAGGATGCGTCTTATGTGGCTCGATAGATGGCGCTATTTGTCGCTACGTAGTTGCGTCGATGCGTCAGTTGTGGCGAGAGATGTCGCTACACAAGATAAACAAATTACTCAAGGAACACAGACATCAAACATTTTAAGATTATCTTCAACTGAATTATTGTTAACTGATAATGAATCAGTTTTATTTTATACAGGTTTAGAAACTCATAGTAAATTTTCTCTTATACTATCAACTCTACTGCCAATGGCCTATGAAATCAAATACAGATGGAGTTGAGTTATTGGTTTATCAATAGAATATCAACTTTTAATACTCCTTATAAAGTTGCGAAGAAATAAACCTGATTTTGAACTTGGAAAAATGTTTTGTATCAGGAAAACTGAAGTTTCCAATATAATTGTTACATGGATAAATTTTGACAACGTCAACTTGTTAAAGGACACGGGTATTTCTGGGTTACCAATACCCTGGTTCTGGGTTGGTGGTTTCTGGTAGCTGAAATATGGTTTATAAAATCGAATATCTTTTTGTTTTTAAAATCGTACAACATCATTAAAATTCACAATCAACAAACTAATAACTTTAAAAGATAATCAACATAAACCTTTTTTTAATATTAATCCTACTTCAAAAATAGTTTAATTGAAGTTTATTACATGACTTCGCTTTTACGAAATATCCTAAATCTCTGCTTTTTTCAGTCTTTTTTACTCAGGGCCATGTCTGTATGAAAGAGTATCCGTTTCCTTTAAATAAGTATTAAAAAGACATATTAATAATTAACAAGTATCAAATACATTTTAGTCACAGTATACAGGGATACCATGTAAACCATACTAGTATAATTATTTTCTACTCTTTTTAGTCCCTATAATTAAAAATAAATGTTTAATCTAGTATAATAGTAACTAGTGTATTAAACCAAAAAGTAAAACTAAAAAATAAAACACAGCTTCTTAGATATACACATAATGATTGTATCATTGACGAATTCAATGAAATGCTTCTGTGTACTACAACCAACACGCGCGATGATACAATCGTGTAATAGCATAAACGAATGTGTAAAATATATACATATCTATACCTATTACTATACAACAATATAATAAAGTTGAATATATTTTGTTTGTTTGTTTAAACGCGCTAATCTCTGGAACTACTGGTAGAATTCGAAAAATTGTATCCGATAGCTAGGTTTTTGATGAATTGTATAGGATATCTAGTAAAATGGGCGCGTGCGTCTGCCCAATACAAATGTGCTACGTCAACCAATACAGAGCGGGACCGCGCACCGAGGGCGCGAAAGCGACGGAAACGATTCCCTCGTACTCTTTATAACCGACGGCGGATAACACGCTACGGTAACCAGCTGTCTGGAAACCAGTGCGTGCGAGCCCCTCTCACTACGTGCGACCGACCCTGCTCACACCCGAAACTACTAGGCTTGAAGAGGGCGAAACATTAAGGTACACACGCAGTGAGGTGCCTGCTGGTAGGCGCGGCGCTGACGTAGCACGGAGCGGAGAGGACTGGGTCGCTGGCGGGTTGAACACTTGTGAAGATGCAATGACACACAGGTACCACAATAAAATTCGCTGTATTCTTCAAGACACAATACAATTTGTTAGTACTATCTTCTGGGTACTGTTTCTTCCAGTCTTGTTTCTTGAGTCTTGAGTCTTCAGCTTGTGGCACCCGTGTGTGCCGGTTGGCCCCGGTAGTTCGCCTTTTATCTTGCTGCCGGAGAGCGAGACGGAAGATGGCGTCTCTATCTGTACTGCTCTTTACCAAATATGGGCATGGCCCGTTAACCGCGGTGACGCGTCGCGGTTGCACTATTGCTGTCCCTATCTACATTATTATTATTATTTGTATGCAATATCTAATAAATCGTTAATATCTCTAATTATAATTATTCAATTACTATAAAAACGGGCTATAAAACGGCTTAAAACATGTTATTATACACTTTTCGACGTTACAAACATTACAGAAACACATAGCAGGCTAATTAACCTATATAACTCTGCGGGTTATCAAGTGACCAGACGATAGCTCTGGTCTATGCTACGGACTATTGATTCCGTGGTTTCCGCACTTTGAAAACTATTACTGGATTGCCGAGTAAAAATACGTCGATGACTATAAATTCAACTTTTATTGATCACTATTTACAATATTCACTTGTTACTATCTACTTGCTGACAATGTCTTTATCACTATTTATTTTCTTGCTGACTTCTTGAGAACGAATGCACTTGTCGCTATGTAGTTTCTTGCCGACTTCTTGCGAATGAATGCATTATAGTTCCTTTTTTTTTTTTACAGAACCTATGTACCTGTGTGGTGTGAACGTGTGTGTGTTCATACGTGTGTAATGTTGTGTGTGGGTAACTAAGTGTTGCACGTATAGTGTCACTTTGTATCGCGCGGGCGGCTGCCTGACCCAAGGGCTTCACACCGAGGAACGGACCTAGGCTTGGGTTGCCGCTAGAGAGGGTGGACGTGACGGGTGTGCGGGAGCGAAGTTGACCGCCCGTCCTCTGCGGAGATAACGGTGGTTACGCGGGCGTGGGCGGTGGCACGCTCTGTTTGGAGAGACGGTGTCGGCGTAGAACGCGTTAGCTTTTTCGGTTTGGTCGGGCGGGTCAGTGAATATATTACGCGGCCGGCGTTTTCTCCGGCAGGCGTTGGGGTCGGGAACATAAGAAGCTGCCGCTTTTATTAAGGGATTCGCGTGGTTCGACGCAGTGTCGAAATACGAGCGAGAAAGGTGTTTGGCATATGCATGTATCGAGGGAAGGTCCATATCTCTATGGAGATCTTCCATACGAACAAACCAGGGGGCACCGGTAAGGCGGTGAAGAAACTTGTTCTGGATGGCTTGTAAGCGTTCCCAGTTATACCTTGACATATGTGCGAACGCAACGCAGCTATATGTCATGATCGGACGGATACACATCTTGTAGAGCGTAAGCTTGTGTCTCGTGGACATTTTGCTTGCAGCACATAACAGAGGATGCAGTCGGGCGAGGGTCCAGGAGGCCCTTCTCCTAACCAGATTGATGTGGCGTATAAAGGAGAGTCTACTGTCTAGGGTTACACCTAGATATTTGGTCGCCTTTTCCCAGGGGATCGGATTACCGAAGAGTTCAAGGGGATTGTCCTTGAGTTTTTGCGGTATCTGTGTGGCGGTTTGGTCGAAGAGCACCGCTGCGCTCTTCGTGGGGTTTATGGCTATTCGCCAGTCGTTAAACCACTTCCCGAGAGTGGTCACGGCTCTTTGGATTCTACATTTGAGGTTTCTCGTTTGCCTTTGAGAGGAGTATATGACTGTATCGTCATCGTATAAGCCTACTTCAACTTTCTCCTCAAGTTTTGGTAGGTCACTGACGTACAGATTGAAGAGGCTTGGTGCCAGGATGGAACCTTGGGGGACGCCTGAGCGTATGGGATGGGGTGTGGATAGTTCACCTTCCACTCTGTAGCGAAAGGTGCTGTCTTTGAGGTAGTCGCGGATGATTTTAACTAATCTATCGGGGACTTCGCGGGAGTACAGCTTGTAGACTAATCCTTCGTGCCAGACCTTATCAAAGGCCTTGGCTACGTCGAAAAAGACTGCCAGTGTGAGACGGGGTATAGATAACTCGGAAAAGTTAAACAAAATGTGCTCCGTGAGGCGGTGCACTTGATGAGTGCAAGAATGTCTAGCACGAAAACCGAATTGCTCAGGCGGGTAGAGGTTTTTCTCCTCTATTACGGATTTGAGACGGTTCAGAAGGATCCGCTCATAGATTTTACCAAGGGTATTTAGGAGACTGCGAGAAGCGACGTGCTCTTGCCGGACTTGTGAATACCTATGACAATGGCCGTTTTCCAGACGGCTGGAAAATGGCAGTAGGCTATGGCTACATTGAATATGCAGACCAATAGAGCTATGAGGTGATCGGGAAGAAGTTTGAGTACTTCGTTCCTGATACCGTCGGGACCTGGTGACTTCCTGAGCTTAAGGCTTTTGAGAATGGCAGAGATTTCCTCAGAAGTGACTGGGGACAGGGATTCTGATGCCGGGAGCTTATTCAGCTCCTCCATGCGGTCTTCGATGTCTCTGACTCGGTCGGTGTTCTTGACGCTGTTCGGGGAGCACTGGCTCTCCAAACAAGCGGCAAGGCACTCCGCCTTGTCGATGGTATCGAAAGCGGGTGTAGTGCCGGGACCCCTTTCGAGGGGGGGCATGCGAGGTTGGGTGTCTATTTTAAGGGCGTGGGCTACTTTCCAATAAGTCAGATGTGACGTCCTTAGCCCTTCGACTAAGGTGTCCCATCTGTGACTTTTGAGCTCGGTTATACGGGCTTTAACCGCTCTCTGAAGTGCGCGTAATCGTGCGCGGTTTGCATCGGTCGGATAAGAGTCATGCGCACGAGTCGCAGCGTTCTTCTCCGTCATCAACGCTCGCACGTCGGCAGGGAGTACAAAGCGGCGATCGTTCGCCGCTTCGACCTCTCTCGAGGCCTTTCCGATGCCGACTTGGAGGTGGTCAACTAGGGAGTCGATTGCGAGATCTACGTGCGCAACTGACTCTAACACGTCCGGGACCCTAACGAGACTGGGCGAGGACTGCCTATCCGCGAGGTAGTGTTTTAATTTTGCATAGTCAACCGTTGTGACTGTAGGAGGGCTGGAGTCTTCTAGTTGTCCTAGCTGTAGGATGACCGGGCGATGGTCGGAGTCGAGTTCGTGTACGACCCGAATGAGTCGTACCTGAAGCGCGATATTTTTCAGGAGGGCTATGTCAAGCACTGTCGGTGTACAGTGATCTTGAAAGTGGGTGGGAGTGGGAGGCGCTATGACGTCAAAGTTTAACTCGTCCAACAATCCTTCGAGAATAACCCCATTGCTGGTGTCTCTCCAATTGTTGAAGGACGTGTGTCCACTGTTGAGGTCACCTGCGATAATGACCGATGTGCCGAGCGAGAGTAGCTTCTCTAGGTCAGACCTGAGAGGTACTTTCGTCGGTGAGAGGTACACGGATACGATCGTTATGGACGGATGATCGGTCATTCCTAGTCTACACACGGATACTTCCATATTGGTAAGTATCGGAGGATCTATCGGCATGCAATACAACGAGCGCTTGTAGTAAATGAGAGTGCCGCCCCCTCGGCCGTCGCGATCATTTCTAACGATGTTATAGTTTGCGAAACTCGGATTGCGTTTAGCACGCTTTAAGAGCGTTTCCTGTACTAAGAGAACGTCTATTTGGTGATCTTTAAGATAAGTCGCGACGAGATCACGCTGCGGATATAAGTTCCGCGCATTAAAAAAGGAGACGAGCCGGGGAAAGGCAGCTATGGTTTCGACGAAACCGTACTGCTCCATATGGGCCTTGTATGCGAGGATTTCGCGTATCTCATGCTCACGAGTGAGCGATAACATAAGGTCATCCATTGTGGTGGCGCGGGACGCTGGAGCGCGTGGTGCTGGGGCGCGGGGCGCTGGAGCGCAGGGCGAAGGGATGTCCATAGCCATAAGGGGCTGCGGTTTGGGGGCCCATGCGTTCTGAGTCGAACGCACGGGTTTGGGCTGCACCTGGGGTGCGGGGGGGCCTACGGTCGCCTGAGTGCGGCGGGGGGCAGGGAGGGACGGAAAGACCTCTGGATTGAGCAGAGGTTGCTGCGCCCGGGACCCTGAGGCGGGGGGTGCCCGCTGAGGGGCAGCCTGCCCAGGGCGGCGGGGGTGCGTGGTGTGCGGGGCCTTGGGGCATCCGCGATAGTTCGCAGGATGTCCCTCCTCCCTGCATAGTACGCAGCTCGGGGGGGTGTTAGAGTCACGCTGACGCGTGCACTCCCTGGTTGGGTGGTCTTCGAGGCACTTAACGCACCTCGGACGAAGGAAGCAGTTGCGGGCAGAGTGTCCGTACAACTGGCAGTTGTGGCATTGGGAGGGCTTCGAATTTTTGTATGGAGGCTCTACGGTTATTCCGGAGAGCTCGCATACAATTTCTAGGTTAAATATTTTTATGCCCTCAGGCGTTTTATCTAAGATTAACACGAGCATTGGAAGGGCTCGTTTCTCTTTATTATACATCCGATGGACCTCTCGGATGGGGAATTTTTGTGCTTCAATGGAGGCAAAGACTTCCTCTGGTGAGATTTCGACTGGGATGCGCCGAAGCACAACCCGTAAGACACGCTCCTCTTCGAGGGCGTAAGTGTAGTAGGGAATGTTCCTACTACGGAGGAGGGTGGTCAATCTGCGATGGCAGTTTGACGTGCTCATCGTCAGGGAGATACCTGTCGCGGTATTACGCGCTTTGGTGTAGCCTATTTTTAGTGTTTTAAGCTCATTGGTGAGCTTTGTCCAGACAGTTTTGTCGTGGATAATTATCGAACGGGGTTTTTGCTTTTTACCGACGACCGGTTCGTCGGTATTCGAGGAGGGTGCGGGGGCGGCGGAGCCGTTAGCGGTTTTTGTTGTTTTAGCCACGTTTTCCTCAACGGGGCTATCACGGGGCGCGCGTTTTCGGGATTTGACGACCGTGAATTCGTCATTGTCCGCGGTAGGTTCGGTCGGGATTATGATTGGGTTTTGGAAGTGGAGCGAGAGTTCCATTTCCGAGGAAGGGGTTGGACTTACTGGTGCGTCCATCTCTGTTTCGACTGGAAGGGCCGAAAAAGAGTTGGACACCGATGTTGAATTTGATATGGTTGCCGCGGGGGCAACGGGTTTAGCGGGGCGGCCATAGGGACCGGGGGTAAAAGATCGCTGTTGCGATTTTGCTCGGGACTTGCTAGGGGCGTGGCTCGCGCTTGCGAGGTTAGTGGGGTGGGGGTACTCGGTCGCAGGGACCGAGGCGGGTCGCGTGAAACCGGGTGGCGCGGCGGCGGGTGAGATCGCGGCGGAGGTGGAGGGGATGGCGTGCGCGGTAACGGTGCTCTGATTGGCTGACGGCGGACGTAGCGAGTCCGCCATCTGTGACCTACTTATATACTCATTGATGAGCTCGGGCATGTGTAAGGACATGAAATTTACTAGGCGCTGGTTTTCGGCTGCCAGCTGCCTAAATCGTACTTCTAATTCCGCGTATTTATTGTCGGCCATCGCGGTGGCTGTTTGGAGGACGGGGGAAGTGAATTTATTCACCTCCCTGCCTGGAGGGCAGGGGGGTACGCCGAATGAATTTAACGGGCTATCCGAGCCCGGAGCAATGAGACCTGTGTGTCACGGTGTAATTAAACACAGGAAAGGACCTATCGTTTCCCTAGGGGAGTCCCTAGCAGTCTTGTGGCAGAGGACGCAGGCCGGTATATACCGTGGCTCCACCCAAACAACCACAAGGATGGATGGTAAGGATAGGAAGGGTTGGGTAGGAGACACCTGGGGCTTAACTATGCAAAAAGGCAAAGGCTAAGATTCCCAGGCCCGTCCGAGTTATCGTTTACCTCAGAAGGAAGTAACCGGAGAGCGCTCGGGTCACGCCCCGTTCGTCTTCGTTAGCACCGTTAGGTATCCGACGAACGACCACTAAACCGTGGATTTGCGTGTCTTTAGAAACAGGATTTCGCGCTGAAAAGCGCGTTTATTGTCGTACTGACAAGTACGGTTTTTTCGTGTGCACCGAAGTGCTACACGAAATGTGCGAGCGAGACGGCGCTATGCGCGCAACGAGTACCTAGATACTTGCTACACAACAATAACACCGACCTCGCTATAACACGCGGTATGAATAGCTTAAGAACTAGCTTAAAACTGTGTGCTTTGAACCGGCAGGCCTAGGACAGGGTCCGTGGATCAGAATAAACAAGTTGTACACTAATTTAAGCAGAATGCGATAATTCGGAAAGCGATCGAGAGCGCGAGCGGACACGTCCGTTCACGTCAGCGGTCGAAATCGGAATCCCCCATTATAGTTCCGCGGAGCGCGGCCTTTTATGGCGCTCGACGGGGCGACAGTGCGGTGTGAGTACGCAGTCCCCTCCATGGCAAAATGTACTTCTTATTATCTATATATCTATTGGTTATACAAAACTACATTCGTGTGTTGAAACTAAAAGGTTTTCTAATAATTTAACAATAACTTAACAATATTACATTTAAAGGCTATAAATACGATATAAACTAAACCTATAGTGCGTCTCGCTCGCACTTGTGACGCGATCTCGCTCTTGTGGCAGGCCACGCCTACTGCGGCGTTTGCGCTGTTTCCTGCTATCCTGCACAATAACATAAAACATCACATATAACTTCTATTGTTGGGTACGCGTCACTTCCCCTCTGCGTGAGGGGGGGGGGGGGGTGTGATGTTTCCCCGGTTTGGACGGGCGTTTTGTTGCGCCGGATGCCCGTCTCGTAGACACCGTACGGATGCCAGTGGGCGGCGTGATGTTAGTAGTGAGGGGGTCCGGGGGGTGCAATAATGCACGACCGCTTGAGGTGCCGGGTCTTCAATGAAAGTCGATATCTTGCTGTTGATTGTTCGCAGGACGACCAAAGCTTTCTTCTTGTAGTTACTCGTTGCTTGTACTTGTAGACTCGTTGAATTGCACCGTGCCCAATACGGCCCTTCTTCGAGCTTAAGTGGTTTGAGCAATGACCGTAAAGAGAGCCCCGTTTTATTCCGTGTTTATTTCGTGTTTTAACTTTACTTTTCGCTTTGGTTGCCCTGTTAAACTCTTTATATTTCTCTCATTATATATCTTATGTACACATGTCATATATCAAAATGTTCTTCTTTGAATTACCTATCCATTACATATTCACTTATAATATACATTACGTATACATTCCGTACATAAGCCAAAAACAATGTAATTTACGGGCGACATCACTATTTTCTGCTCGAAAAATCTCTATAACATTTGATATACTTACTCTATTGGCTTACTCTATGCGTTAATCTATTCTATATTAGTTATATTTTCACATATGTGACACACAATACATAATCGTTTATATACATCTTAATATATAACATGCAACTTGTAATGTAGCGTATTCGCTTACATTTTTCTATAATATTGTCTATATTAATCTATTTTATCGTAACACATAGTATGTAACACGTAAATATAATAATAACACATAATACCCTAACCTAAAACACGAAAAACAACTGTTCTGTCGCCAACATCTATATAACACGGATTATCGACGGTACATGAGTTCAGTACTTTAAGTGATTATTTCTATGACATTGCAAGCATTTTTATAACTTATTTACTATTCTTATATACCTACACGTTATAGTATTACATTCAAAACATTAGATTTATGATTGTTCATATAATTATTAATCCCTACAACTTATATTTACAATTACTATTTTTGTATCATCACGCTTAGGCCTATGCGTCGCTAACATCTAGCAATACGCTACACGTCTCAGCTAATATTGATTTTTGTTAAGTCGGAAGAAAAGGCGCTTCCGAACTATCTTATCCGCGTGCGCTGGCGCAACGGTTAGTGATACGTAAATACGATGTACTACAAAAATATTGATCCTTAGTATATCTAAAAAGAAGTCCGCGACACTATTTGGCTACCTCTTATATATAAGCCAAAATAAGGTATTTTGTGACAAAAGATTCTTGAAGATTAAAAAGTGATTTATTAATATTAGGAATGATATAAATTCATACAAACGAAAAATAGTAGTAGTGGTGCAAACAATCCTTTGACGCATAACATTGTACGGTCGTTAAAAATATTGCAATGGAGGGGGAAGGTGTAGTAAATGGTTACACTCACAGTCGAGTCTGCCTCCGCATTCCACGCCGCTGTCTTATCAGGGGGAGTAAAGAAACCGGGTAGCGTAATACCGTTGTTAGCGACGCATAGGCCTAAGCGTAATGATACGAGAATAACAATTGTAAATATAAGTTGTAAGGATGAATCATTTGCACGAACAATCAATAATTTAATGTTTCTGATGTTTTGAATATATTACTATAGCTTGTAGGTATGTAAGAACAGTATATAAGCTATGAAAATGTTTGTAGTTTAATAAAAATAATCACTTAAAGTACTAAAATCATATATTGTCAATAATTCATATTTTGTAAAAGTTATACGTAATGTTTTGTGTTATATAAGTAAAATAGCCTTCTGTATGTGTTTTATAATGTTTGTAAGCTCAAATAGTGCGTATATAACGAGTCACAAGACGTTTTAAGGTTGCAATGTTTAATGCTTTATATCTCCCGTGTTTATTAACCTATAATGTTAAAGTTAGTGTTTTTGAATAGGTATTTGTGTCTACATTAATGTGAAATAGTTTTTATTGTAATTGAATAGCTGTAATTAGAGATATTAACAATTTATTGTATTCTGTATACAAGTAATAATAATAATAGACAGAGACAGCAATATTGCAACCACTGCGCATTACCGCGGTTAACGGACCACACCCAAGTTTGGTAATGAGCAGTACGGATAGAGACGCCATCGTCCGTCTCGCTCTCCGGCAAACCATATAAAAGGCGCTCTACTGGGGCCAACGAGCACACACGGGTACCACAAGCTGAAGAATCAAGACTCAAGACTCAAGACTCAAGACTCAAGAAACTGGAAGAAACCGTACCCAGAAGATATAGTATTAACAAAGTGTATTGTCTTGAAGAATACAGCAAATTTTATTGTGGTGCCTGTGTGTCATTTCGCATCTTCACTAAGTTCAACCCGCCAGCGACCCAGTCCATTCCGCTCCGTGCTACGTCATCGCCGCGCCTACCAGCAGGCACCTCACTGCGTGTGTGTACCTTGATGTTTCGCCCTCTTCACGCCTAGTAGTTTCGGGTGTGAACAGGGTTGGTCGCACGTAGTGAGAGGGGCTCGCACGCACTGGTTTCCAGACAGCTGGTTACCGTAGCGTGTTATCCGCCGTCGGTTATACAGAGTACGAGGGAATCGTTTCCGTCGCGTTCGCGCCCTCGGAGCGCGGTCCCGCTCTGTATAGATTGACGTAGCACATTGTATAGTAGGCGCACGCACGCGCTTATTTTAACCGTCATGGGTAGTGTCTTTCAGCAAACGGCATACTCACCTCTCCAGTAATCCTCAGAAGCGTGCCTTACACAGGAAGTGTGAGGAAAAGGAAAAGGAAGCGTGCATGCTCCGTCTTCCTGCTCAATTTACAGGCTTGTATATGCCTACCAAAGAATTTGTAACCGATTCCAGTATCAGATCTCAACCACACAAGCACTCGCCGCTCCCTCAGAGAAGCAGTAGAAGGAACCTGACACCAAGACTCGCATCTAACTGCACGCCTTTTCGCCCAGGCTAGGATGTTAGTCCTACCAAGACAAAAACTACCACTGCAACCACGGTGCGTCAAATGGAAAGACCACAACCAGACGGACAACGAAAGCCACTACTTCAGTAACAACAAAGCCACAATCCCAGTGAAGCCATAACTGCGCTAAGTGGCGAGGTCGCTATTACGACGTGACAACTTCATAAGCATCCTCACTACAAACATGTTCCAAAGAGCGAACATATCGGCACATATGCACCTCCGCAACATCACCACAAAACCTCTAGACGGGTTAGAGAACTTTCTTCTTTTCTTTCTTTCTTTTTCTTTCGGTATTAGAGGAAAATTATAAAGCCTCTATCAAGCTCGTTTATCAGTCTACTCATCTACGTCTAATTGAGCGCGCTCTTACTATCAAGATGAGATTTCAAACAAGGTCCCACATGCAAGTGAGACTTTACCCAGTAACGATTAAATGTCACTCTTCTTTTGTTTACATTTAACAACAATGGACGTATCGCGGGAAGCTTTTCGTGCTATATTTTTTATGATTATAAACGAGGGTTAACCTTTAAGGAATCTCACGAATATTAACAAGCTGTATTGCGGGAGATTGCAATTGAGATTGGAATTGAAACGTGGTCCAGAGAACCTTAACCATGAACAGACCCGGCCGACCTACAACCGCAATAACTCATGAAAATGTTATCAGAGTAGAGTGGCTATTGCGGGACAATAGACACATTACACATCGAGAGATTCAGGCTGAACTGAAGATTAGATCACGGTCAGTTTCCACCGTCCTGCACGAACACCTTAAAGTTAGGAAGCTTGCTTCGCGATGGATACCTCATTCGCTCAACGAAAAACAAAAACCCCGTCGTGTTGATTGGTGCAAACGAATGCTAGAAAAGTTTCAAGGAGGAACTTCGTATCCTTACAACCGACAAATCTTGGATCTACAGCTGCAATCCTCTCACGATGCAAAAATTCACGCAATGGGTATTTAAAGGAG
Source organism: Saturnia japonica (assembly GCA_033032175.1). Classification (NCBI taxonomy): domain Eukaryota; kingdom Metazoa; phylum Arthropoda; class Insecta; order Lepidoptera; family Saturniidae; genus Saturnia; species Saturnia japonica. The sequence goes on from CM065329.1 coordinate 9,040,670, forward strand.
AGTTGGACACAAAAGTTGTTCGCGGTCGGAGCGTTAATAAAAAATTATATCGGTTTTTTTTTAACGCAGTGGACCACTAGCAGTAGTTCCGCTAAAAGATCGTAGAACAGTTACTAGTGAATGGTACTGCGAAGTTTATCTGCCTCACGCTTTCGGGGAGTCGAATGGTAAACGACCAAGGAGCTGTGTATGTGACATTCTTTTTCACCAAGATAACGCGCCCGCTCACACAGTTGTTAGAACCATGGACTATTTAAATACGTGGAGGGTACAAATGTTACCCCCATCCTCCGTACAGCTCAGATTTATCTCCATTCGATTTATTTATTTCCCACAGTAAAAAAAATCCTCCGTAAGCAACAATTCAACACTGCAGAAGAGGGCCTCGAAGAATTTTGTTGTTTATTCTTCGACCACCCGCAACAAAAAAATTTTTTAATGTTTCGAAAACTGGTTCATCCGCGTGCATAAGTACATTGAGATTAGAGGGAAATATTTCGAAAAGCTATAAATAAACTTTATTCATATTCTAACTGTTGGGTTCGCGTCACTTCCCCTTTGCGTGAGGGAGGGGGGCGTGACACTTGCCAGTTTGGACGGGCTATTTTGTTTGGCCGGATGCCCGTCTCGTAGACACCGTACGGATGTTAGTAGGGCGTGGTGAAGTGAGGGGCTCGGGGGGTGCAATAATGTACGACCGCTTGAGGTGCTGGATCATCTATAAAACTCGAGCTTCTTTACTTCGCTGAGGCGTTCGCAGGACGACCAATTTTGTTTCTTCTTATGTCGTAGCTGTGTATCCGATGACTCGAACCGTGCCCGACACGATTTTTGCCAAGCTTAAGTAACCTAGAGAGTTACCTTAAAGAGAGCCTCTACTTTTTGTCTATTTTTTTAATCTATTTTCACTTTGTATTTGTATATTTTCTATTTCCCGCTCTATATTTATTTGAATATATAAGTTACATATACAAGTTATATATCAAATTGTTCCTTATTCTGTTCCCTATCCACTAAACATCAATACATTATATACATTAAGGTACATTCATTACATTAATTTGTTAGGTACCAGTACCATTTGCAAATGACACTGAACAGGGTGGCTTAATAAGAGCTGCATTTATTGGAAGACATTTCTAGAGCTTATTTTATTTTTGGTGGTTTTATTTAAATGAAAACATTAGGTGCATTCATTAAATATATCCAATAAAAGTGTAACATAAGCCATATTTTTATTTATTTCAGTTTTTCCATAATTACTCTTTGACAAACAAATTGTATTGAAGTCATGTACACTGACATAGGGTAATCATGATTTCATGAAAAGTGTTTTGTAATAATGAAGTTAATAACAGAATATCACACACAATGTTTCGACTCAAAAAGTAAGGATTTTAATCTACGAATAATGATTGTTCCGAATTAACAATTATAATAATCCTTAAGTACATGACATAAAGTCCATTTTTATTTTTATATTATCATTATTCATTTCATCATTTTCGTATCATTCTTTATGGTGTCAATTACCAATTATAATATGATACATAACATCCAAAATTACCCAACCGCTGCAGAATAACGATAAGAGTTTAAAATAATACATCTGTGAAATGAATTCTCTTTTTTCTATACCTGAAATAAATACGCTTTCTTTATCTTTGTATAACTGATTGTTTAGTATGGTTGTAAAAACAACTTTGAATCGTTAAAAATTATAAAAGACCGATTATAATGGTGTATTTTTATTCTCCTTACGAGAGATTTTTAAAAAATCGATACTGTAGATGTCGTTTATTATTTGTGAATCGATTCACCATGATTCAATTCACATGGAACTAAAAATCTATCATTTTCAAAATGTATCGGCATCCCTAACAAGAAAATCAAATTGTAAATACAGAATACAGGACTGGTGCGTCGGTACACAGATAAAAATACAGATAATAAAAGCTATAATACTTCTACTTTCGAGTGATCATAGACAAAAAAATCAACGTGTATGATGAAATCTATTGTTCGGTAACGTATTTGATGACGTTATTTCTCGACTTCACCGCATTCGAGGATCCTCCAAATTTCTTCAAAACAAGACGGAGTTACAACTAAGAATACCGATTTCGAGGATTCCTTGAGGTGGTCCTTAAGGTAGCCTCCGTTTAAGTTTCGAGGAAACGACTTAGAATACGGGTGTTAGTATTCTGTTACTTCAATGACATTAGGAAAACCTTAACCTGGTGCTGCAGCGTTATCTAGAATCTGTAGGATACCTAATTCCTGACCAACTTACAGCAGACATAAAGTGTTTGAACTCATTGGCATGGCCTCAATGAATAGGTTATTTGTATCAGGGTATTAATAAATTTGTCCTGGGCTCTTGGTGTAATGATAATAAGTTTACATAGATGGAACATGAAAAACGAAATGTTTAAAAAAAATGAGTTTTAAAATCAGTGAAGAAACACTTAAAAAATTTGACTAACTAGAAAAAAAAATAAAAAAAAAAATACGTATTTTTCATTTGGTATTTATATACTTTTATTTAAACTCATTTTGTATTTGAAAAAGAAAAATAACAAAGTATATTTTGCATTTTGTATTTAAATACTTTTCATATTCTATTTTGCACATCAATATATAGTTATTTATTTGATTTTTGATTTGTAGCTTATGCATTAGTTCTAACTATAGTTTCTGAGGAGAAAGCGTTGTATTTTGTAATATTACGAAGGTTGTTTGAAATAAAGTTAATTGTTGTCTGATCCGCGCTTCATTATGTGCTTTGCCCACAACACCGCCGATTTTTATGCTCATTTAAGTATCTCGGCGTTCGGAACGCTTTCCCACACGGACATTCAAACATTCTACCGTAATCATAATGAACACATTTAATATGCCTTATTAAATAAAATTTGTTCACGAAAACCCTGTGGCAATAGTCACATTGAAATTTGTTATTATTTGTATCTTTAATACTGTTGCCATCGTGTTGTCGAGCTTTATGCTCGCGTAAGTGTATTGGCGTTCGAAAATCTTTCCCGCACCAACATTCAAACGTTCTCCCATAGTCATAATGATTTCTTTTTATATGCGCATCAAAACACATTTTCAATTTAAATACAACGTCGCAGCATTCACATTTGTATAGTTCAGTTTTTCTGTTGATAACATGCCGTAATCTCTTGTGTTCTCTCAAATGTATTGGCGAATGGAACTGCTTCCCGCACCAACACTTGAACATTCTTCCATAATCATGATGAAATTTTTTTATATGCTGTGTCAAAGTCTGTTTGCTTTTATACATACGCTCGCATGTGTCACATTTATATTTCTTTTTCTCATCTTTCTTACCAGTATGACATAGCTCCATATGTTTATAAAATATATATGGCACGCTCTTGGATTGCTTTCCGCATAATCCAACCTTAGATATTTTCTTGCTGCGAACATCACCGATGTGTGCAAGCATATTCTTATGGTTATTAAAACCTTTGTCGCAATATTGCCACTGGTGTGATTTATTTATCCTTTTCTTCCTTGGTATGATTAGTTTAACTTTTATGTGTTCTTGATTGTGCAATAATAAATCAAAACTGCAAAAGTTAAAATACAATAATTAATTATGTATCCGCCACCATAGTTCAGTGGTCAGTGCGTATTATAATTTAAAACACACGAGCCGGTGGGGTTATACGCGCTGGGGCAGATCACATATTATGCATTTACTCTGGTCTGCGTTGAGCTTGATGAATTCCATTAAGGTGTGTCGTACAAAGTACTAGTCTATTTACTTGTATACTGTCAAAGCATTATGAATGCAGCCGATAGATACAGATCCATCAACAGCTGCCGTTATATTATGTTCATTTACAAATACCAGAGGGATGTTAATCAAAATAAAAAAATTATACAATCGGAGCCCTAAGTAGTAACCTAGTAGTGTTACAATACTACCGAGTGTGAGATAGCCGATTTAAATTTTAAAATTCTAAAATATTATTATCTGAATATGTAATAAGCCGTGGTTGGGTAATAGAGAAAGTGGGCATTTCAAAGTTTCATGTTAAAACATGGATAGATTAAAACCGTTGGTAGGGATCGCGACCACCATATACTTACATATCAATAAAATAAACAATTTCTCCGTGACTTTCTTTTGGTTTGTCGTGTTTCCGTATCACCCGGTGTATATCCAGTAATCAATTGGAGTGGTAGGCCTCACGACCACCATACATAGTAATACAATAAACATCTGCACAGTGTTTTTTTTTTTGGTGTATCGTGTTTCAGGATCACCCGGTGTATTTACTTCTTAATTCACTAACACGATTGACATCTATCGGGCGTCCCGTGACGGCCACTTTTTTTTGTTAATAATCAAATTTGATATAGCTATTAGAAAATGCAATTTTAGACAATTGGTAACTATTGATATGATTTGGACAAGAAATAAAGACGTAAAACCGACAAGAGCACCGCGGTGAGCCATCGGCACACACCATTGCGGCAACGCCGCGTGCCATGCACGTTCCGTGCAGGAAAATATTCTCGTTTGGAATACGCTGCCAGTACGGTCATGGCACGCTACGGTCTCGTTCGCTGATGGAACGGTCTTGTATGCATAGTCTCATACTAATTCATACAAACTAATTTTTTTCGGCATACAACGGTTCGGATGCGGTCTTGGTATAATACGTTCTAGTGGGCAAACTCCTTTACAGTTAATAATCATATTAATTTAGTAGATGCACAAGAGTCACATGCAAATCACTAAAATCGGCATAACATGGTTCTTGCACAATAAGTACCTACGGAAAAATAAGTAATACACTGAAGAACCTTATTATATTCTAGCTACATATAGCTCTGAAAATGGGTAAAACGCTGGGGAATGCCAGAATCATTAAAGTTATAACATAGGTAAACAAACACTATATTAACAATGCACTCTAAAGGATATGCAAATCTTTAAACGATTATGTTATTAATTTAAAAGTTTTATAAAAGACTACTCGAACCTCGTGACTCCGCACGCATTTATTACGCAGTAATTGTTTTCGTCTTGTAATGTTAATTATAACTATATTTTTATTATTGACGACTAACTATGACCGCGGCTTCGCTAGCCGGGACTACAGAAACAATGTTGATGATGATATCATCAAAATATACTCGGTAGTTTTTGCCCGATGCAAAAATTATTACCACAAAAAAGGTTATATTGCGTCAACCATAAAAGATACTATCGCGGATTTTTTTTAACCTTTTAAGAGAAATAATTCCGTCACACATCATCGTTGCGTAACTTAAACCATTTACGAAGCGCACGCAATGGAAACTTTGAAAAGGAATAAATTTTCCCCATTTTTGCAACAATTTTTATTGATGCTCCGCTCCTATTGCTCGTAGCGTGATGTTATATAGCCTATATAGGCTTCCTCGATAAATGGACTATCCAACACTAAAATCATTTTTTCCATTTCAACCAGTACTTCCTGAGATTAGCGCATTCAACCAAACAAACTCTTCAGAGCTTTATAATATTAGTATGAATTATATAGCGTATCATTTGAGGTATAACTTACTTGCCGAGTAAAAAATGTAATAAAAATTGGTTAAGAATTAATAATAGGTAGTTATTTTCAACACATTTGCTCAAAAAATGCATTTACGCGTTTGTTCGAAAGTAAAATATTACGCACCATACAACGCCATTCCGTTGACAAAATGGTACTCTCACCTAAATACCTGTTTTACCGCATACTCCGTTTTATAGTGCCGTTCGTTTCGTTTATTTTTTAATTTCCATAAAATATATACAGTATGTATTTAAAACCCTGTCGGATCCGTAAAGGTGTTACCAGGTATCGAGATTATATTCTGTTTATGTTATCTATCGCTGATTATAAGTAAATAAAATACCCCTAATAAAATGTAAAAAAAATTAGTTAAATGAGGAAACTTACATGGCAATACAGGCGAATTTTTTTTAATATAAATTCAAATCTCTCAAGTATACATTAACGATTTTACAGTAAAATACGAATTTAGGAAAAATCTCACGAGAGATTAGGAGGGAGGAGGGGTCGTGCTAAATCTCATGATCAACAAAGGGGAAGGGGTGGTCGAGAGAACGACATAATCGCCTCACGTAATTAATGAACGCCCCCAAAGTATTTATTTTTTATCGTGGCACGGCAAAGTGGCGACACTGTACCTGCTGGTGAGCATAATGTAATCCAATAACACCGGAGACTCCTGTGCGATCCACAATCGTCGCTGTCACGCCAGCCAGCTCAAACGACTCTTTAATTTATGTTTGAAGAACTCCCATGTTGTAGAAAAGAGAGAAAACACTAGCCGGGAGACAGTTCAGATTCAGATTTTTATTTGTTCGTGTGCCAGAATGGAGGTTATCGTTAACCAGTGGCTCCAGATCACAGCGCGTATTGTTCTCTTATGAAAGGGAGAAGGGGGTATTAGATTGAACAGCTCTTCAGAGCACTCGCTATGATATAGACGGTAGAACACACTTATCGAGGGGCAATGACCCCACGCAACTGAAGCGGCTCGATGAACGTATTAACATCTGAATCATTTACAATACGGACAGTCCGTCTCTGCAGCCTGTCCAGGGCTTCGAAGAGGTATTTTGCGGATCTGCCCCAATAGTAGAAACAGTATTCCATACTTGTGCCTTGTAAAGCAGATATTCGAAATATATCGGATATCTATTTATACAGAGTGACTGGTTGAATACTCGCAATAATCAAGGATATGATACTTCATGGTTACATTTAACATATTAAATAATAAAATGAAAACAAATACTAATAAACAACAAAGAGAACCTTAGTTAAAGTTTGTTCAAAGACTTTTGAAAGTATGGATACCACCGCGCAGCCTCGTGCACACACTCGAACGCAAACTTTACTTACCAACCGAACGTAACGCAGGTCGTAGCGCGGCTCAACTTCCGCAATCCGTATCGTATCCGGGGTTAATAACCTTTGATAAAGATAGGAGGCATGATCCGTTTTTCCTTCATACTTTACCTGACTTAGGACAGGCAAAAGTACCACGGTACGAGGTACGAAACGGTGTAATATCATTGTCATTATTAAGTAAATTTAATTTTAAAAAATCGACGGAAAAGACATAGGTACCTTATCTTGATACTTTCGGCGTATTTAAAAAAAGGAATCATACCTATTTACACTAATTGACTTAAGTTTTACGAACATACTTATACATATTTCAAAAAATATTCAAAATACTGACCGCCCTCGCGTATTGCATAGACCAGCACGTTTTCGCAAGTTTTCTTTCACATGACTTAACCCAAAAGGTTCACTTCGTACTTTATTGAACGCTGTGACGATTCTACTTTTTAATTCGTCTCTGTTCGAGTACTCCGTAGAATACACTAGGCGTTTCAGTTCACCCCACAAATAACCCCGACGTCCTATCCACCTATCTTCATAATATAGTGCGTGCGCGCTCCGTCATGTAGGTAGAACAGATTACGGTGGTAACTCAGCGGTACATCATCCAGCATCTCATTCACAACGTTGTTTAAAATTTTTAAGTAGCTTCACTGTCTAATCTGCCTTCTATAAAATATGGCCGCAACAAACAATTACCCAGAATACCGGCCCACACGTTAACTACGTTAACGTTAACATGGGGATTTGAATGGGCCCACCAGTGTTCATTATGTATATTAATTAAACAGTTCGAGCTTAGTAAATGTAGCTTCATCTGTGAACAAGATATTTTTGTCCGTATTTTCGAGGTACCACTAAAAAAATTTCACCCTGGGTTGGGGTTCGTTGACCCCAAGTTCTTGCACGGGGCAATAATGGAATGAATGTAGACCATCTTCATGGAGAATATTCAACACTGTCCACTGTGATATACCAAAACGTTTCGCAGCTTTTCGAGTACTCGCTTGTGGGTCGTTTACTAAATACTCCAGGATTTTTTTGCTGCAGGCCGACGGGATAGGGGTTACCCCCTGGGCCTTGCGCATGCACTGGCATGGTAAATTGACCAAATTCCCTTAAGCATTGATTTACCTTTAACGTTACGTAATGTGGAAATGCTTCACAATACAAGTTATTTACACGAGCGTATGCTCGAACTATCTCCCAATATTCTTCGTTCGTAAAAGACTATTATAACTTTCACTGATTAATTATTTATCAAAGGTGAGAGCGACACGCGGAAATAAAATATGTATTAACAAACGATGTCTGTCGACGCACGCGCTTAACTGTGCCGGCGCGGCGGGAGGCCCGGATGGGGCCCGAGTGCGGGGCTGAGGTTGGGAGCGGGGCGCGGGAGTATGCACTGAATGAGTGACTGCCCTACTGCGTGATCGCCCGTATTTAAACAAAAGCGCGTGGGGTTGAATATGATTTTTGTATTTCTCTAGATAATTAGGTCAAATATTAAAGCACCTATTTTTTAATTAATTTAGAACGAGAATCGAATACTGAGTACCCTTTATCAATATTGCGAGTGTTCAACCAGTCAGTCTGTATAGGATATAGAGGCACGCATTGCTAGCGCGACGTTTTGAAGAGTAGGGAAGTGAGGAAATCGGCGATTTCTTTATAGAATGCAGATATGCGGTGCAAGGATAGATTAAGTTCAATGACAAGTTCTTCCCGTCTCTTTTCTGTTTCTTCCTTGTTTACCAAGTCCTGCTCGTGATAAAAGACTATTTTCCTTTGGTGTAATGATAATCAGGCTACATGGACGGAGCATGAGAAATGACTTTTTTTAACAAATACTAATTTTAAAATCAGTGAAGATATGTAAAAAACTTCACTAACTAGACATATATCTTTTGAAGAAAAAAAAACATTAAAAAAAATATTTTGGATTTGGTATTTAAATACTTTTATTAAAAATCATTTTGTATTTGAAATAGAAAATAACAAAGATTTTTTTCATTTTGTATTTAAATACTTTTGATAATCTATTTTGCACATCTCTATAAACTAACTTAAATTGGTTTTTTATTTGTAATACATGAATTACTTCTAACGATAGTTTCTGAGAAGAAATCAATGATATTTTATACTTAGATACGGCATTGATGCTCTTTAATGGCATCGTGTATTGCCTTCAGTTCAATTTCGACTTGATTCCGGTGTGAGCTAGGAGAAACTTTTGTCCTTTTTTGACAACTGAGTTTCCACCTTACGCCTGTAACTTGCTGTCCCTTTTGTTACAACATGATGATAACAATATTTAAGCCGTTTTCAAATTGCGTTTAGTGCGAGTATATCGCGTATATTTATAAAACGTAATTGGGAGAAGGTGTTGTATTTTGTAATATTACGAAGGTGTTTTAAAATAAAGTTAATTATTGTCTGACCCGCATATCTTCATGTGCTATGCTGGCGACAACAGTGCCGATTTTTATGATCCCGTAAGTATCTCGGCGTTCGGAACTTTTTCCCACACGGACATTCAAACACTCTACCGTAATCATAATGAACACTTTTTATATGCTTTATTAAATAAATTTTGCTCTCGAAACCCCTGTGGCAAAAGTCACATTGAAATTTCTCATTATTTGTATCTTTACTGTTGCCATCGTGTAGACGAGCTTTATGCTCGCGTAAGTGTATTGGCGTTCGAAAATCTTTCCCGCACCAACATACAAACGTTCTCCCATAATCATAATGATTTCTTTTTATATGCGCATCTAAATACATTTTCGAATTAAATTTCGCGTCGCAACAAATGCATGCGTATAGTTCAGTTTTTCTGTTGATAACATGCCGTAATCTCTTGTGTTCTCTCAAATGTATTGGCGAACGGAACTGCTCCCCGCACCAACACTCGAACATTCTTCCATAATCATGATGAATCTTTTTTATATGTATTGTCAAAGTCTGTTTGCTTTTATACACACGCTCACATGACTCACATTTAAATTCCTTTTTCTCATCTTCCTTACCAGTATGACAAAGCTCCATATGTTTATAAAATATATATCTATGTTCGAAATATACATTGCAATATTTACATTGTACACTGTCTGGAGTTACTTGATTTGGTATTTTCTTAAATTTGGGTAAAAGCAGCAGTCGTTTAAGAATCGACACGCTCTTGGATTGCTTTCCGCATAATCCAACCTTAGATATTTTCTTGCTGTGAACATCACCGATGTGTGCAAGCATATTCTCATGGTTATTAAAACCTTTGTCGCAATATTGCCACTGGTGTGATATATTTATCTTTTCCTCCCTTGGTATGATTAGTTTAACTTTTATGTGTTCTTGATTGTGCAATAATAAATCATAACTGCAAAAGTTAAAATACAATAATTAATTATGTATCCGCCACCATAGTTCAGCGATCGGGGTGTATTATAATTTAAAACACACGAGCCGGTGGGGTTATTCGCGCTGGGGCAGATCACATATTCTGTATTTACTCTGGTCTGCGTTCAGCTTGATGAATTTCAATTAAGGTGTGTCGTACAAAGTACTAGTCTATTTACTTGTTTTATGTTCTTTTACGAATACCACAGGGATGTTAATCAAAATAAAAAATTAAATCTTTTTACAATAGAAGCTCTAGAAAATTGTCTAATATTAGCGTTAAAATACCATCGAGTGTTCGATAGCTGATTTATGTTTTAAAATTGTAATTGTCTGGGTTTGCGGCATCAATCTAATCATCGTGTGTGCGAATATATCAGTCACAATGTCGTTGTGGTCGGGCGAACGTCGTGCGTTCTGTTTTGTGGGAGACACGTTTTGCTGTTAAAAAAAAAAGTCTTTTATCACTAAAATATACTTTTAATAATTTTTTTTTAACAGAGATAGTAATTACAAATTATAAAGATATAGTAAAACACAAAACTTGTGCTTTGGACGCGGATCGACAGCCAACTGGGGCGGGAACGTAAAGAAGCTAGCTTAGAGTGAGAAATGCTGACAGGACAGAGTCTAGATGATGTAGGCATCACGCCATACATCTTATGGGTATAACAGTTCGATATTGAGACGCTTCTTACGTAAGTACGTATCAACCATTTTTTTCTCGACAATTTGGCGAATGAGCTATGTACCCAGTGTAATTTTTGTATTGCAGCTCGTCAAATTGACGGCACTGTCCTAGGTGGTAAGCACACCACTATCCAAACACAACGGCGACCACCGTGAGATTCCGGTCTTATTATATTCTAGAACCTAACACTTTTAAGTTCTGAAAATGGGCAGAAACGCTGGGAATACCAGAATCAAAAGGTACAAGTTCTAACATAGGCAAAAAAAAACGATATTAAATATTTACTCTAAACGATATAACATAACATACCATCACGCCTGTATTCCCCGAAGGTTTAAGCAGAGGTGTACTTAATGTACACCCACAATTCGCCGAGTATGTTTTTAGGTCTCATGTAATTAATCGGGCACGAAACCAAATTCCGAGCTGCTACTGAGAATTTCATAGGAAAAACCCAATAACACTTTGCTCGAGCTAGGAATCGAACACGGGACCTCGCTCATAGCAGTCGCGCTAACGACCACTAGGCTAACGAGGCAGTCACTAAAACGATATGCAAGGTGAAATTTAAACAATTATGTAAATTAATTTAAAAGTTTTATTAAAGACTAGCGCGGAACCCCGTGACTCTGCACGCGTTTATTACGCAGTAATTATTTTCGTCTTGTAAATGTGTTGATAGTAAATATAGCTTTGTGGGTGAACCCTCCGCTGAGAGTTTCTCCCCCTTCAAGTCCAACTAGCCAAGGACATCACTCAATTCGGATAATGTCCTTTCTTTTTAGTCTTTTGTTGTAGCTGCGACCGGTCAGCTGTGTTGTTAGTTTATTTGGGTGATTTTCTAAGCGATCCCGGTATCTCGGATTTCCTCCCTCACCGTGTTCATGTGCAAGTGTTTGTGGATTTCTATATTTGTAACGCACCATGGTACATTGGCTATATTGCGCAAGATAATGTCTTGCATTCTTTGTAATATAGAAATATTGGAGTCACAGGCTCTTCCCCAGAGTTGTATACCGTACATCCATACCGGCTTAAGTATTGTTTTATATATTAGTAACTTATTATCTGTTGATAGTTTGGTGTTTCGTCCAACCATCCAGTACAGATTTCTGTATCTCAGATTTAGTTCCTCTCTTTTTGTCTTTATGTGATGTTTCCATGTTAAACGCCGATCTAGATGCAGACCTAAATATTTTACACATTCGATATGTGGGAGTATAGAGTTTTTAAGTTGAACAGGTGGGCAGTTTCCTTTCCTCAATGTAAAAGTCGCGTGGACCGACTTTGAGGCGCTGGCTTGAATTCGCCACTTTTGTAGCCAGTTTGTTATTTGGTCGAGGCCATGCTGTAGGGCTAGTCATGCTTTACCAGGATCGCTGTCGCTAGCCAAGATAGCAGTATCGTCAGCATATGTAGCAGTACTATCACCTGATACTTCGGGGAGATCTGCAGTGTACAGTGTGTACAGGACTGGACCTAAGACAGACCCTTGTGGTACACCTGCTTTTATTTCATAGAAGGTTGATGTTGTATCTGCTTCTTTCACTTGAAAGATCCGTGTTTTTAGGTAGGACTTTAATAAGGGAAAATAGCTGTGTGGGAGGTTTTTCCTAATTTTATACAAGAGCCCCTTGTGCCAGACACGGTCAAAAGCCTGCTGTATATCCAAAAACGCAGATGAACAGTACTCTTTGTCTTCTAGTGTTTTCCTTATCTTGTCACATACTCTGTGTGCTTGCTCGACTGTCGAGTGTTGCTGTCTAAATCCGAACTGATGGTCAGGTGTTGTGTTGTTTTCTGTTAATATTGGAAGGATTCTTCTCAGTAGGACTTTTTCAAAAAGTTTCGATATAGTGGGCAGTAGACTAATTGGCCTATAGGAGGTCACTACGTTTGCTGGCTTACCCATTTTATGTATCATGGTTATTTGGGATATTTTCCATAGATCTGGGTAGTGTTGAGTCCTCAATATACCATTAAATAGGGTGGTAAGAAGAATGGTAGCCTTCTTAGGCAACTCTCTTAGTATTTCCTTTGTGATTAAATCAAAGCCAGGAGCTTTTTTATCTTTTAGATCTCTAATAAGTCTCCAGATCTCCCGCGCAGTTGTTGGCTTTGGTGGTGGAAAGAGCTGGTATACTTGCTCTAGTGTCAATTGTATTGTATCTTCAAAGCCATTGGGTTTTTTTTTGGTGCGTTTGGAGTGAAGACTTCTGCCAGATGTTGGGCAAATGTGTTACACTTTTCTTGTGCCGTTCTAGCCCAGCTGTTGTCACTTTTTCTTATTGGAAGCTTTGCTTCTTGTGGTCTGTTGTAGCCTTTAGTGATTTCCAAAGAGAATAGCCTGTAGATGCAGTAGCTATGAGGGATTCCAATTTGGTCTCTAGGGTAGTTTCACGCCATTTTTGTAGATTCCCTTAGTTCCGAGGCAACCTTCTCAAGTCTAATTTTGTCCTCCTTTAGTCTACTTTGGTGCCACACTCGACATAATCTTCTTTTCTGAAGTACTTTTTGTTTTACGAGTACAGGTTGGTTATTGGTTTTAGGTAGATTTTTAATATCAGGAGTGTTTTTCCAACATGCTTTTTGTATAAGCACAGTTATATGTTTTGTTACGTTATCAATATCTTCTGGGGTTTAAGGGACATTTTAAGTTGGATGTTGTTTTCTATGAAATCACGGAATGATTCCCAGTCAGTGTATTTATTGTAGAGTCTATCTTGTACTTCACAATTAATCACCATTGTACTGATTGTCAAGAGTACTGGAGTATGGTCGGAAGAGCTATCCCAGCATGGGTCAACTTAAAGATAGTGCCCTGACATACCCTTCACTATAAAGAAATCTAATAAGTCTGGAATTTTTTTTGGGTCTGTTGGCCAATACGTTGGTTCTGAAGAAGACAGTGGCATTAGGTTGTTTTTATCTATGCTTAGTTTTAACTGTCTTCCTCGAGTCGTTGTGAGGCGTGATCCCCAATGTGTGTGCTTTGAGTTCCAGTCGCCTCCAGCTACAAACCGGTGTCCTAAAGATTCAAACAGTTGAGTGAACATATGCTCCGATATTGTATGTCGAGGTGGGCAATAAATAGCAGAGAGATTCAAGTGTCCACAATTATCTTCAATTGCCACTGTGCTAGCCTGAATATAATCTGTTCGGAATTCTTGTTATAATACATGGTGTTTAATTGTATTTTTGACTATCACCGCTGTTCCAGCATGGCCCGTTCCATCAGGGTGATTTGTCAGATAAGTGTGGTATCCTCGTATTTTAATATTTGAAGAGCTGGTACAGTGTGTCTCTGATACTAAGACAGCGTCAAGCTGGTGTTCTCTTATTAACTGTTCAATTCATTTTTATTTGGGGCTAGTCCATTGGTGTTCCAAGTCGCTATCCTTAATGAAGCCATTAAGCAAGTTTGTTAATTAGTTTCACCATGAGATCCATCATGGAGCTCATTTGTTGAATGACTGGGTCGAATTTTATCGACTGATTTATGAGCATTTCTTTTAATGTTAGTTCTGTTGTGTGCGACATATATTTTTCTGTATTGGTTTTGTTTGTGCATTTTGCTGTTTCAGCATAAGTTTTGTTAACTGTTTGTGCGGAATTTCCGTACTGAGCTCTTTTAAGTGGTTGCGTGATTAGCGTGCCTATATCAGGAACTGTACAGTTGTTAATTTGGCCACTCTCCATACTCGGTCTATTTTGAGTTTTTCTTGCAAGTATTTCTCTGTATACTTGGCAACCTTTAAAGTTAGCTGGGTGTGGTCCTTGACATAAAGCACACATAGCTGGAGTGTTACGATCCTTCTTGGAGCAATCAGAGGTTTTATGTAATTGTCCACACTTAACACAACGGTAGGGCCGCATGCAACAAATTTTCGTATGTCCGTATTGTTGGCATCTATGACATTGTACTAAAGAACGTTTTTTTCTTGGGTCTTCAATTATTATTGCTTGGTGGTATATATACTTTAGTTCTTTAACACTTTTGTTCTTCGGCCCTGGCATAATATTGACAAAGAAAGTAGATGTCGGTCTCTATTCTTTTCCGAATTTAGCATTTATAATTTCTCGCTTTACAATATTACCAGTATTTTCGATTTCTTCTCTTATATTCTGTGTAGGAGTGGACGGGTGTAGGTTTCGTATTACTATCCTAAAACAACGCTCTTCTTTCCTGTTGAATGTGTGGCCTATGAGATTTTTCAACGTCCGTACAGCTGATTCTTAGCTGGTTCTTGTTTACAGTTCTATATGTAAATTGAGTTCTTTCTGTTACAGTTTCGAGAAGTTCTATTAGTTTGCTAACGTCATCTATGCCATACAAAACAATAGGGGGAGGTTTGTAGGATTTCTTATTTTCAGATTTTGCATTGTCCTCACACATGTCAACGCTTAGTTCAGTAAATCTGTTTGAGGTCTTAATTTCTTCTGGAGAGGGGCTCTTTAGCATTTTCCTTTTCTTTAAATTCCTATGGACAGGTACTCTCTGCCATTATGGGCATGTTAATTCTTCGAGGTATTCTTCATCTCGCTTTTCAGCCTGGTTGATTGGTTTTTCAATACTTTTTGAACAAATAGTTAGGCTTTGTTTAGGCATCGAGTTACTTCTAACACGTGAGAGAAACATCGAAGGGTGAAATGTCTGTTGAACAAGTTTTTTGTATGTTATTTTGTTACCAGTAGCAGTACCACTCACAGTCGCCTGGTCACGCACTTCTGTGAGGTCTTCATGAGTGAGCAAAATTTCGCGCCCCCCCCCCCCCCCCCATATACGACGGGGCTGCCTGAGTTTTGCTGTAAGCTCTGCTCAGAGAAGGATTCTCCAGTATAACTGGTACCTTCCTGGGGTAGTCTGTTTTTGAATCTTGCTTCCATATTTTTATTTTTTGCATGCTTCTTGGGCATGCGGCCTAGCCTTTGATGAACCAACACCTACGTACAAGGCAGCACGTTTGGTTTACTCTCAGAGTACCTTCTCCTAGACCAATAGCCCGCCAAGGCTAACAGGATTGGTCTTCCCGGGTCCGAGCTTTGATTAGAGTGGCGGCACCTCCTCGCCACTGCCATCCTACTATCATAAGGTTTGTGCCTTATTGTAGAGATTGTCCGCCATAGACAGTCCCAGCACCCTTCAAGTTGGACCGCCTAATTGTCCGCGGCTGTAAGCAGCTAGCAACTATATCAAGAAGCCGTTTCGCTATCCGCAACCTTCGACGCGTGTGGTGGCACAGGGCAAGTGCCTCTGGAAAGTGTCACCCAGAATCACAGTTCGCTAACCGGGACTACAGAAACATTGTTTATGAAGATATCATTATATGTTTTGTAGGTAAAGATCAAGTAAGTATATAAGGAGTAAAAAAAAACATCAAAATATACTCGGTAGTTTTTGCCCGATGCGCGCACCAGCAGCAAACTTCTATAATTTTATTTAAATAGTGTATCATTCCACTCTTTTGTATTAAAGTAAGACAAATGTATTGATCAAAGGCGCTTCCACAAGGAGGTGCGATCGTTCAGCTTATTTATTCCGTAATGTGAAACTGCTTGGTGAAATTCTAATTTATTTTATAAAAATAAAAAAAATCGTAAAGGATACATACGCTCGGCGCTAAACAACGGCTACCTATTTGAGAGTACTTATTTTACCGCACGCTCCATTGTATCGTTCGTAATTTTACACTTTCAAACAATGTATACAAGCTTCGTAAATGCATTTTTTGAGCAAATGTGTTGAAAAACTGATTTATAGTTTTCTTTTTTTTAATAATATAACAAATCTCATAGCCAATTATGGAATGACTTAAATCCCCCGTTTACAAACATTCATCAAAATTGGAAAAAAAAAAACTATTCCCAAGAGTATTGTTCAAAATCAAAAAATTCTTTATTCAATTTAGGCCCTAATAAGGCACTTATGAATGTGACAACACTTCTACCGGTCATGAAAATATCCTACTCATCGAGAAGAACCGGCAAAAAAACTCGATCGACTTTATCTTTTATTTAATAGTTTTAATATAATACCTACAATAATGCCTAATATAATACAATAATAATAACCATATAATTTAGTGGATACACCTTCCGTCGTTATTATTTCCTTTGATTCCTTAATGTTATATTGTGTGTATTTAGATAGATGTTAATGTTCTTAATAGATTTGAATAGGTTTTATAACATTCCAATAAGAATGATGAAGAAGATGTATGGACACATCATGTAATGCTTGTCGGGCCAGTGGAATATTCCAGTGAGTCGGAACCAGATGCCGCATAGTTCACGGTGAGTCGGAACTGTCTGCGGTGAGCCCCAGTGAGTCGGGGTGATGCTGCAAGAATGCTCCAGTGAGTCGGAGTGGTGCAGTTCTGCGTAGTGAGCTAGCTGCTGCGTCGACCAGGAGAGAAGTGACTCTCTACTTGCTGACCGGCCGAAGTGCAGTGTGCTGTTGCCAAGGTCGCTGAGAAGGCTGTGGGTGATGACCAGGAATGCGCGTCCGCTGCATGCTGGTGGTCAGGATACCCGTAGTAGACGTAGATGCTGGCTGGCTGTATGACTCGCTGTTCGAAAGTTTGAGGAAGTGATGATGACGTCACGATGACGTAGCTTTTTGTAAAGAAAGTTGCGCTGACGTTCATGCTCGGGGTCACCAGTGTATGAGGGTAACCCCAACGCAAAGGGAGGATCCTCCGGCCAGACGTGTGTTATGTCTGGCGGGCAGCTGCCCCACGATTGTTGTCGGGTTCTTTGTATATATACTCAATTGTTCAGTTAATTTTAATATCGCGATGTAGGATGCGTCATATGTGGCTCGATAGATGTCTCTATGTAGGATGCGTCAGTTATGTCGAGGATAGATTGAGTGAGGATAGTTGCTATATCGATGTCGCTACACGTAAAATTGGATCATAATCTTGAGTCACAAGGTCACTTGACATCAGATGATGTACTGGTCATAATGCTATAAACGCCTATAAACGATTTAAAAAACTATATGTATCTCTGGCAAAGGTTCAGTGAATAATTTCATGACTTATTCGCTATACTACAGTAAGTGAACTAGTTTATTGGGTACTCACCTATTTTGGAATATTTTAAAACACAACTTGCATTGGATTTCTCGAGGAGTTACAAGGGCATCATAATGTATGCTATTCGCTCCAGTGTTATCCATATGCAAAATATCTTCTATCGGCTCCGTTTTTATGGTAAACTGGTGAGGTTCATCGTCATTTTCTTGTTTTAAAATTAATGACAATTTCTCCTCTGTGTTTTCAATTTTTACTTTTTGTTCATTGAATAATTCCATATTCTGGAAACAAAATTAACAATTACAACTTTTGCTGACACGAGTTTTTACAATAGCTTACACATAGCTTATAGGCTTGCGTAGACGGCACCGTGGACGCGCCGCTGCCGCCACTGCAAAGTTTGTCACATCAGATACATTTTTACAAATTGTTTCGTGTTAGTGTACGTACACAAGCCCCTAAGTGAGGTAGGATACAGAAAAAATTCTTTGGAAATTTCTCTCTATTTGGGGAAGACCGATTTGTGGAATACCTCCACCCTATAAAAAAATCACCAGATAGCCTTGTGTTATGTTCCTGCGGTGTATGGGGTTGCCAGAGCTTCTTCAACCCCATACGGGCTCAAGGTTGGCAATGCGCAAATGATAGCTATGGTTTCACAAGCATCCATAATAGGCTACAGCAGCCTCTTACTAACAGGCAAGCTTGTCTGTCTGTGCAAATGTATATTTTAAAAAACTCGCTGTGTGATACTTGTCAGTCCATTGGTGATATTTATCGTTTATTGTGGGTGTCGGGATTATGCATATGTGACAGTGTATTATTTATTTATAATGATTGAAGACTTTATTCATTGAAAGATTTTTATTTATTGAAATAGAGTTTTCGGAAGTGTGTCTTAACGCCATCAAGGATCAGAGAGAACTAACTGCTTACAACTATATTTCTACAGTTGTCCTTTTTACATAGTGTAACATTTGGTGTTTATGCAGTCTATACAATACTCGAATTCTACCTAGTTTTTATGACTCGTAGTTCGGGTGCTTTAAACTATCTTTCTCCGAAATAATAAATTAAAACCTTTTTCAAGGGTAAAAAAGTGTTCACCAAATGTTACTTAAAAGGAAACTTTTACTTTCAGAACAAAACAAATTTAAAATATAATATCTCAAAGAGAATGATTTTTGTAGACGAACTCAATATTTCAACAGTAGGAATATGTCCAGACCGAGCAATTCTGCCAAAAAATGCTACTGGAGTATATTGTTCTAGGTGAACCCATGTCTAATGCGGCCCGGATAATTTACAAATTTGTCTCGTTGATTCCTAAGTTTAATTAACTTCTACAACTTTATCTAATAAATTGACTTCTCCTATGAGGCTGGCATAGTCAACAGGCATGTAGGTACTGATGCCTTATTAAAATAAAAGTTAAAAAGAAAAATTCTGGAAGGTAACTTCCTTCTTATATTAAGAAGGACCTTCTACAGTTATAATATATACAAAGATTTAGTAAAGTATAGATCAGCAATACTTTGAATAAGATGAGACCAAAAACTGAACAAAAACTAGATTGCGTATTTATAATATATTTTTATAATAGCACAGCAAATTGACTGTTGTATCCCTGATGGTAAGCATAGTATAATCTAAACACAACAGCGACCACCGAGAGATTGTAATCCGTCGACGGTCACCGCTGTTATGCCAGTCTGCATTAATTTAATTGGATATTCACAGCCTGATCCTGAAACGCGACACGCGTTAGCGAGTCACTATGACGGACTTTTCACCCCATGCATTTAGGTATTTGTGGTTACGACCCAGTCGGGCTAAACAGCCCTATTGATTTGGTGATTTTGTTTTTTTTTTTTACTACAATTTTATTGATTTTCTGTGTTATATTACTTACAGTTACATAACAACAATTAAACACAACAACTATAGTCGTACAAGTTCGTGCGCGACCGTCGAATGTTTCCGACAGACGTTGGCGGGGACGAGGTACAATAGACGACAACGGGGGTGGGTAATGTAGTGGAAAGGAAACGCGTGCAATTGCGTGACATAGACGCGCAAGTCACAGTACACTGAAGTAAACAGTATTACGTCTTTATAAAAACGGCCGAAACGAAATCTAGGCAAACTTCCGTACACTATAGTCGCTATTACGCGATTTATAACTAATGACGAAATATTAAATTACTTATTTCCCAGAATTTAAAATTGTTTTTGATTTATTGAACTTTAAGCAAAACATTTTTTTTTTTTTTTTAAATATACATTCCCTTCTTACTACCTCACAATCATTTTTAAAACTAGACATAAAACTCAACTAGAAATAATTAAAATTAAAACCCATTAAATACAGTCAGAGGGCAGCCCTAGTGCGTGATTATCTACCGAGCGGCTTTAAGTAAAAGATACTATTTATTTACTGTAGTGTACTATAGTAACGTAATGTCGGGCTACCTCGTCCCCGCCCACATCTCTCACATGGAACAAGGGACGGTCGCAAGGGATGTTGTATAATTATAAACATTAAATAATTCCACTTTAAACTCTTACATTTCACAAAAATAAGCGAGATCTGATATGATAATGATTTACATAAGCTGGAAGAACATACGAAAATGGTCTTGTATCCCTGTCTTGTTCTAAAACAAGTATATACTGTGCTCCTTCTCTTTCGAGTTGCTGAACTACATATATGATATCTATGGTTATACACAAATATTTTAATATTGCTTGCTTCATGCCTTTCAGACTAGATCATCCTACTTAAACGGAGATTCTGCTTGGATAATTGGCTATAAAGACTCAAATTTTCTCATAATGAAAGTAAAGCTTATAATCAGAAATAGAATTCAAAATATACAAACAGGAAAAATAAATTAATACTCACTTCAGAAACTATTTTACTATTAATATTGCTGTCTGATTGAGGGCTTTCATCCTCAGACAATTCCCTCTTCACTTCATAGAAATAATCATCATCATCATCATAGTAATTTACAAACATTGAAGATTTTAAGGGCTCAGATGGACACTGAAATATAAAGACAGGCTTGCATTAAACTAACTGAAGACGCTAGTTCTTTGCTCTTGTGGTAAGTAATTATTATTTCTAAGTACCTACTTTGTGCAAAGCAGCATTGGAAAAGGACGGTAAAGATGGGACTCGCCCTGGGCTGTGCTCGCGGTTTGTATCGCTCTTCCTCTACTGGTACACAACACCAAGTTCTCCAAACACTTTAAGGCACACAATGTATTTTTAATTTATATAAATGCAGGACTTATCGTCGATCGTACGCTCGTTGACTCGCGTAATGCTCACAACGAAGTGACGTGTGACATACATACCACAGGGTGGTAGGGGTAAGGAAAAAGAGAAAGGCAAGAATATTCATGTTCAAGGACAGGATGCCGCTTTGCACAATTCTACCCTAAACACTAACTATTATAAAGAAATAAATGTATGCATAATATGAATCCTACTATTACTAATTATTATAAATGTGTAAATTTGTATGTTTGGATGTTTGTTACTAAGTCACATAAAAACTGTTGAACAGATTTGTGTGAAATTAGGCATACAGATAATTTATAATCTAAATTAACACATAGGACACTTTTTATCCTGGTAAAGTCCTGTTCGAGAAAGTTCGCGACGTACTATTCGGGTGACATACGCTGGGCCCTAGAATCGATCTTCGCGAATCACGATCCCTCTCGAACCTATTGCTGCGATACGCAATAATTGAAAACAAACAAGAGAAAATTCACCTCGTCAGGCGCGGGCGGTATCCCTGATACTGGACGACCAATTGTGAAGTGTGTGTGTGGAGTGAATCGTATGTACGCGGGTGTAACCGCCTCAAATCGCAGGACACTAGCACCGCAAACAATCAGTTCAACAAAACTCCTGGGACACCAACTCAATGTTATACAATACAAGGCAAAATCCAACAAAGACACTACCGAAAATTACGTGTGACGTAGCGCTCTCTAAACCACAAGCAGAAGCGCGGTACTCAAACGCACGACAACGACTACTGCGCGTGCCCGCACCAGCCGTCCGGCCGAGCTGGTGGGGGGGGGGGGGGGGGGGGGCGCCTGCTGAATGGTTGCACCTGCCAATCGCCCAGCTATCACAGGCCTTCCCGCGATCTCGCCATCTCACAATGCGAGCTAATGAATTTACATTTGCAACAAGACCTACTTCTGAAGCTAGTAGTGTATACATATATTATAATATCATAAAATCAATTACTTTAAGCATTATTTTATTTAAATTAGCTATATGTAAATATTGATAGCTTGTTGGAAAATTCAGGCTATTGGTCAAAATCCAAAATTCAAATATTTTATTCAGTTTATGCCTTCTTAGGAAGGCTGAATGTCAATATACTACCAGTACTTCGGAAACCTCAGTCATTGAGAAAAACTGATAATAAAGTTGATTATGTTTAAGAACAAGGAAAAAAGGTTTTTAATGTAATTCATTATCAATTTCAGTACATGTTCAGGGAGAGAATCACTTCCAGATATCACTTCATTGATATAATATCTTTCTTTTCCTTTACCCTTTAGACAATAAAACTTGTTAAACATGGTTCTTCATATAATTATCCGATAAATTGGTAATGTGCTTAGGAAGTTTATTGTAGAACCAAACACAAGTACCTAAAAATCTTTTAACTTACTAAGCCTAACTAACATAAACCAGAAAGAGTAGAGCATTTTGTAATGCTTGCCTGGCTAGCTACCACCCTCAAGATAAAAATCTGTTATCAAACACCTATAGGCGTGTTCTGGTAGAAGCACTTGAAAGACAGTTCCCCCTCTAAGCTTTATGATCTTGGCCTAAATCTTTACTAAACATCAGGCCAAATGAAAAAAATAATTACATTAATAAAATAATTACTTTGAATTATGCTTCATTGACCAACAATTATTCAGAAGAATTAACCATTAGATTGTTTATTTAACCTTATACCATCATCTCCTTTCCACTTCAGCACCACACAGTTTGGTCTATAAAGCCACTGCTGCACAGTAGAGCCCATTATCGCATGAACAAGGAGGTTTACTGATTCTTACCTTTGCACTGTACAGTGCAGACTTGGAATAGTCTTCTAACTAGTGAAGTTAGTCTAGTGTAGTTTCCATCCTATGATATTAGGTCTTTCAAACGAGGTGTGAAGAGGCATTCTAGCAGTCCTGCATGACACTAACGACTGCAGATATCACTGATAGTTGCCATTGTTTGTGGACTGTAGCACGCTTTCCAACAGGTGCTGTACAGAAATTTTACCAAGCTAATGTAAAAAATTACAAGAATTTTGCTATATCTTATCTCTGCTATACTGTAAAGCTGTGAAACTGTCCGGCCAGTGTGAACCCTCCTTTTTACAACATGGGAGTCCTTGAAACATAATGTGAAAACACATTTGATAAAGCCAAGATGATAGTGACGACTGTTGATAGATTCTAGATCCCACAGTAGTCACCGATCTTATTGGATTACACTGTGCTTACCATCAGATACTATTCACTCTCCACTTTGCCATGCTATGAAAAAAGACATGTATATATTATAAGACACATTTATAATGTAAACCAAGGTTACCCACAGACCATAAAGTGGCACACAGGTATTTAAATATGCCCAACAGCAATGATTGACTGCCGTAATGAGTTTGGTGTTGTGCTTTTTAATTTTAGAAAACTTTATTCAATTTACATAATCTATCTATTTATATCTGAATCTATCAAGGCTATAAACAAATATTCTTCTTTAGGAAGTCCACCAGCTAACAGAGATTCGAAAAGATAGCCAAACTCGAAAATTAATTGGAAAATTTTGGTGTAAACAAAATATATAATACCATAAAGTCAGTGCAAGGTAATTCTTCCTCATTTCCACACTTTACAGTTGTTTTTTCAGTAATTTCTTGTTTAATTATTTCTGTTGGATTCCTCAGTTCCACTGGAGTTATGATACCTGATTTGTCACAAGTGAATTCTAGATGATCCTTGCTGCCCATAGTTCTGTTTTAATTAAACTTCAACTTGTCCTTTTAAATGAAAATTTATATTTATTATTTAGATTATTTTATGACAATGTTTGTTTATCTAATAGTAACTATACGCAACAACCAACTTTATCACTGTTGGGCATGAAAGTTACTACAAAGAGGATCATCCACAATCCTCCGCGCTCACTGATATTATGTTATCACATAATTAGTAAAACTTAACCCAATAATGATTTCCAATTTCTCATAATGATATTTTTTATACTTTCATCAGGCGAAAATTAATTTAATTAATTACTAATAATTTGAAGAATGTAAAAAAATTAAAATAGAATCAATACATACATACAATTTTAAATATTTGTTATTATAAATAAACAATAGATAGCTTTTATTTTTTTTCTTCTACTTTATATCTATGGCGCGCCTTGTCAAAGTCTAAATTCCCCAAAAATTTCGTTTAAATTCCCCAAATTGGGGAAGAATAAAGTCTTAATTCCCCAGAAAGCGTTCTAAAAATCAAATAATAATTGTACTCCAATAATGAAAATATTGTAGTAAAACTTTTATAAGCATTACTAATTAACATGTGATTTAAAATTTATTTCATAAAAGTGAATTTATATTTCTATGACCCAATAAAACAATAATAACCCCAAAAATTGTATTCCATTAACAATACGCTTTAATCTGCATTTTAAACAGATCCATAATACTCGCGGAGCTCTTAATTGTACCACCTATTAAGTGCGGAAAAATAAGAACAACTTAATTATGTTAAATCGTGAAATTCTCCACATATCGCCAATCTACACAAAATCACCAATGGAGGCACCAGGTGTAAATATTTTCTTGCTCTTTTTTTGGCACCCAAAAAAAACTAGTCAGTGTCAAAGTTTGTAAACCTCCGTAAAATTTTCTATTAAACAAAGTAGAGGTGTAACGAATATATTCATAATAGGTACAGGTGTATACGAGCAGTGAACTAATATATTATGCTAAAAGAATACAGAATAATAGGATACCAGTTTTTTTCTCTTTATTTAGGGGGTTTTTACGGTTGGTGTATATGCCATGCCACCGACGCATATTCAAATTCAACAAAATTACATAAGTTTTTTCAGTAAATGAAAACTAATAACTAAATTAAAATACTAAATACTTTTATCCCATATACTATAACTAACAACAACAAAGATCCACAGCAAACTAGCAGAACCTAATTCTGGTTCGCGTACATCTAAGGAACATAACCCTAAACTTAAACGACACCTACTTATTTCTTAAGGTTACCAGTTAATAGTCAAATAACAGGCAAGCGATTCAAGATCCACGCGGCGAGTCACCGCAAAGTACCTCTTTGTCCTTTATAGTGGTACGAGTTTTGCGAGTAAGCAAGATGACTAAATGATTTGAAACTTCGAATAGAAACAAGCGCTTGCTTATCGTATACGCGGCTATGTATATATTGTAACGACATCATTAGACGCGTCGAACTTTGTATGAAAACTGCATGGGTTGGTAACATAGTAAGCCAGCAATGAGAACAGAATCACTATATTCAGCTTCGGTTTTACGAATATCACAGTATTAGCTACTACGGATATTAGTTATATTCATAGATGACTTTGTAATATTTGTGATAGGTACCTATTCCGTATTCGTATTCCATATTATATTAGTAGTTTCCATTGCTGCCAAATTAGCACTTTCGGTGCTAGACCTAGCGGAATTTTTGGGTAATCAACTCCCATTATTAGCAGTTGACTCTAAGCGGAAAATCTAGCGCTTTATCGTAATGGTGGTTAAATTATACCATAGGTACCTACTTATTATTTAAAGCCATTTCAAAACGAACGTTAATTCCACTGAATGTTTTCAAACTTCTGAATATGTTTAAAAGTTATGTCACTTCTATATTCTAATCAATAATGAATATTTATCACAATGAATATATTGAAAAATAAATTACGTAATCCTCTCTACATGGACAGGAATAATTTGATTTTACAGGTATTAATGGGCTCGACTTCTAAACAATTCACATGTTTCAATTATAATTTTAATGAGGACGTCTTGAGGCAAATCGGAAGTATATAGAAATATAAATTAGGTATAATAGTCTACAGACCACCGCCAGCTCCATCTGGTCCTGGAAATCTTCAAACATTTCGAACGACGACGTAGGGGATGACGAATCGGTTGACGACCTTTAAATTATTTTTTTGTCTCATTTTTGTTTAGATGTTTCATTAAATAAAAAATTAATAAAATACTTAATGTTTTAATTTCAATAACATACCCTGCGTTATACATAAGCAAACTCATTTTTATTCAGAATATAAACGATATAAGTAGGTACTTGAAATTACAAAAAACTATAAGTACCTACCAGTACTAATTATTTAATCAACCAACAATATAGATAATAAAGGTTGCTAATTTGTAACGTATCTATTTAACTGCTAATTTAAAAATAGCATTTTAATTTAGCGCTTTTTGAAGTGAAACTTCTTTGCGCGCATGAGGGTAAAATTTTTACGGATGCAACGCGTCACGAAGACGCGTCTCGTGAAGGTGGAACGTTTTGAGAGAGAGAGTGAGAAAGGGCGAACGTAGAATGAAGCACGTAGCCATGGAGACAATGTGAAACAGTGAGTTAAATTTATAAATAAACATTTTGTGATATTTACAAATAACATGTGGCATTTTAATTTGCCACTCGTCATTTAATAATTTAATATACTTAATATTTTAATGACAATTAAATTCATTAAATTCCTAACATATCTTTTTTTTCCCTCCCTCTACTTAAGTCTCGGAATATATAATAATATATAATATATAATAATAATATAAAGCTTTAGATTAGTATAAATATATAGGAGATTTAAAAATTAGTTTGCCAATGAAGTTTCACTTCTGACATGTGTACGTTGTAGGCACGCACTTCTTTTTAATCTCATTTGTTTGGCAGAACCAAACCCTTTTTTTTAACTCATCTAGCGCCCAACACTCAAACAGCTGGCGAAAGTGGTGGTTTCTTCATCATTTAGTTGCTTGTAACTCGCTGCGATTCCATGCGTTGTATCTTGCCAATATCATTTGGGAATTTAATATATAAACATTTATAATTAACTAAAAGGTCAAACAATTGACATTTTTAATAGAAATATGTAACAAAGAAAATACATAAATATCTATAAATATGTAATTGTAGTAAATTATTTATAAGTGATGTTTTTATTTAACATAACCATTTTATACTCACATTTATTAATTAGGGAATAGGTACATCAGGTAGGTACGTTTCATAACGTTGTGTCTTGTGCCTTCTTAGGGCCTAAATTGAATAAGTACATACAGAGTTTTTTAATTTGATTTGATTAGTATTAGATTCAAATTTTAATAGCGACTAACGAATACTGACTCGACTATGTGAAAACTTATAACTAACTTAACTTATATTCCATATCAGTAATATCTAAACATGAACCTAATATAACATCTCTAACACAAAGTTTTACAGTCAATGTTTTTAGATTTGTAAAATGTTCTGTGGGTTCTTCTGACAAGATGAAGGGTCTCTTTTCAGAACTATCTAGTGAATTTTTGCGACATCCCAAAATGCTTGTTTTCTGATTTATATTTATAATCCACTTCAATTATGTACAATATATATTAATATATTAAAATAAAATAAAATAAAATTATAAACAAAACTAAAAAAAAATAAAAATATTATCTAATAATAAAATTGAAGTGTCTGTTTGTAATGTCAAAATAACAGTTTTTTACTAAATGCATATGAAAGTACTATACACGATACCTATAACAATTTTTTTTTCAAATTGTCTGTCTTTTTTTTCGGGTAATCTCCGAAACGGTTAGGCCGATTTCGACGGGACTTTCACTGATAGACAGCTGAAGATATAGGGAGTAACTTAGGCTACTTTTATTTTAGAAAAAGAAATAAGGTTCCGCACAAATAAAAAAAAACTGGTCATGGTGAATCAATTCGGGCGCTAAAATGGCTTATGCTGAGTAAACCATAAAGAGATATAGCAAATGAATGTACCACATAATTATAGGCATTAAAAAGACATACAAAAAAATCAGGAACAGTAGACATATATCTTCTAAGGAACACCCACAATAAGCATTGTTGTCTTTAAAATAGCCGGGAGCGGGGGAGCAAGATTCGCGCGGGAATTCTGTAGTACATAATAAAGGGTCAAGAACCTTAGTTAATAATTAAAAATAAATGTATATTATGTTATATAAATGTATTTTATGTTTAAAAAAGCCTGATTTAGAGTTTATCGCTTTAATATTCATAGTTCCTAACTGCCTCATCTGCGACTGCTATGCTCGAGGTCCTAGGTACGATTTGCCCAATTAATTGCAATAGGCTCGCCCCCTAATTCATGCGACCTAAAACATACAGGGCGCACTATAAGTGTACACCTCTGACTAACCCTTCGGGGAACACAAGCAAAATGGTATGTTAAATAACTTCATAGTTACGATAGTGCGCTTAGCTCGCATCGGATTTCTATGGTCGCGAATAATTTGAACTCGTGATATCTTCTACGGTATTCATTTAAATAGAAAACTGTAATCTTAATCTGCAATAAAAGCCCAAGTCAACTAACGATCTTATCTGGATAAAGATTTATACTGAATTTGGAGAAAACAGCTTCGCAAATAACGTCATACATATTTTTGATACTGTCAGTCATCGCGGAATGTTCTCTAGGATTTTTGAAGAACTGCAATACTTTGCAACATTATTTTAGCCAGCGTAAGCCATGTAAGCGCCCGAAAATTCTTTTTTGACGTCTTGATTACAACTAATTGAATTTTCTCTACTATACAAAAACTTAATTGAAATGTATTGTTTATAAAGTGTGTATTAAAAACCTCGTCGGATCCGTGAATGTGTTATTAGGTATCGAGATTATATTCTGTTTATGTTATCTATCTCAGATTATAAGTAAAAAATATCATCCATAATTTAAAAAAAAAGTTAATTAAGGAAACTTTTTGGCAATACAGGCGGCGCAAGGTACCGCTATACGATCAAACGTACCGCTGCGCCGCGCCGCGCCGCGCCGGAGCTGGTGACAGTGTTATCACGTTTAAATGATGTCATTGGGGTACCTATATACCCTTTTCGGATTCGACGGTGTTTTTGATACATATTGTATAAACCTTCCGTAAAAAATTCTCTAAACTTTAGTGAAAACCGAATTGAAATCCATTGCGTAGTTCAAAAGATCTAAGCGTACATAGGGGACAGAATGCGGGAAGCGACTTCATTTTATACTATGTATAGATTGATAGATATGTGCGGGCTTAATCCTAGCCCAAGTTTTATAATTTTGGTAGTTTTACAATAAAAACGAGCGCAGCTGTAACTTGAGGTGGTTTATTAAAAAAGTACAATAAAAAAAAAGCGCGGTATACAAATAAAAATCGACGCACGAGTTTGAACGTATCGGATTGCCATTCAATCCTCATAGGCGCCGATTTATCTCGAACATGCCCCCGGGCGTTGAAAGCACGCCTTTCAACACAAATCTTCATTTTCCGGAAGTGGACAAATTCTACTAAATGATCGGCGAAGTATACCATTTGCAGTTCTGACGTCAGCCACTCTAGTAACACCGTCTGTGCCAGGATATATTTTAATAATTCGACCCAACTTCCACTTCAAGGGCGGCAAATTCTCTTCTTTAAGGAGAACCAGGGCATTCAGTTTCAGGGCACCCTTACTGGTACGCCATTTTGTTCGCAATTGGAGCTCCGAAACATATTCCTTGCTCCATCTAGTCCAGAAATGCTGACGAAGTTGCTCAATGCGATGGAATCGAGTCAAGGAATTAGTGGAATGTTGTTGGTAATCTGGTGTCGGCAAGGATGTTAGAGGTCGCCCGATTAAAAAATGTCCAGGCGTTAAGGGCATCAAGTCTTCTGGGTTTGATGATAGTGGAGTCAACGGTCTGGAGTTCAGTATTGCCTCAATTTGGACTAAAATGGTATTGAATTCTTCATAAGTGGAATGACAATTACCCAGCACTCTAACTAAATGATGTTTTGTTGACTTCACACCAGCCTCAGCAAGACCAGCAAAATGAGGTGAATATGCGGGGATAAAATGGAAATTAATTCCTTGATTAGCCATATCTCCAGATAATAAATCACAATTAGTTTTTATAAATTTTGAAAGATCGTTGTATGCACCAACGAACGAGGTACCGTTATCTGAGTAAATGTTAAGAGGTTTTCCTCTGCGTGATATAAATCTGCGTAAAGCCAATAGAAAAACATTACTAGTTAAATCACCCACTAATTCAAGATGGATTGCCTTTGTAGTAAAGCAAACAAAAATAGCTATATAAACTTTAACTATCTTGCAACCACGACCTTGACGTGAAGCGGACAACATTGGACCAGCGTAGTCCAGTCCTACATGTTCAAAAGGAAAACCTGTTAGAAGGCGCTGCTGTGGCAAGTTGCCCATTATTGGGACAACAGTTTTTCCTTTCATTCGACAACACAGTACACATTGTCGATGACATAGTTTAGCTAAATTGCGACCTCTGATAGGCCAGTACCTTTCTCTAATAGTGGCCAATAGAAATTGTGGCCCTGGATGCAACAACTTCTGATGTTCGTAATTAAACAATAAATACGTAAAACGATGAGCGGACTGTAATAGAATAGGGTGCTTCTTAGCATAGGGAAAATCAGAGTGTTGTAGACGACCGCCAACGCGTATTATTTTATCGTCGTCTAGAAAAATATTAAATTTAAGTAACGGGCTCTTTTTTGGTAATTCTTTATTATTAAACAAAGCCTTATACTCAGGGAAAGATCCAATTTGAGACATTCGTATAATTAAATTTAAAGCTTTATTTAGTTCCTCGCTACGTAGAGGGCCCGAAACTAGTTGTTTCCTACAACCGCTAATAAATCGTAACATAAACGCTACAGCTCGGTTAAGTCTCAGAAAATTAGAGAATCTTTTAAAATTAATAACTTCATTATCATTGGTTTCATTCTTGTTAATAGTGCCATGTAAAATAACATTAGGTTTTATTTCTGGTAATGGGTCATTAGTTATATGCAAAGATGGTGGACTGGATGGCCAACTAGCTATATCTTTACTTAAAAAATTAGGGCCTGACCACCACTTATCAAGAGTAGGTATAGCGTTAATATCAACTCCACGAGATATGTAATCGGCTGGATTTTCGGCAGTAGGAACATGCCTCCAACGACAGTTGCTAGTCTTTTCTAATATTTCAGCGACTCTGTTGCGTACAAATGGTTGCAATTTGCTAGGCAACATCCCAAGCCAACCAAGTACAATGGTGGAATCAGTCCAGAAAAATGTTCGTGTTATTTTTACTCGTAGAGATGAAATAGCTTTTTCAAAGAGTCGAGTGCCAATTAAAGCACCACAAAGCTCAAGCCTTGGTATTGTTGTGGGCTTCAGTGGTGCAACTCTGCTCTTAGCTAGAAGTAACCGAACAAAGACTTCACCCTCTTTACTTACACTGCGCACATACAGACAGGCTCCATATGCACGCTCAGAAGCGTCTGTAAAAATGTGTAACTCTAATTGTTTATAAGAGCTACAAATAATACGACGTGGTATCCTAATATCATTTATTTTAGGCAAATTGATGATTATCTCTTCCCATAATTTGCTAATATCTGGTGATAATTCGTCGTCCCACGAGAGTTTATGTAGCCACAGTTTTTGTAATAACATTTTCATAACAATAATACATGGTGCCAACAAACCTAAAGGGTCAAAAATCTGTGCAATGACAGAAAGCATGTCACGCTTTGTATTCCCTCGTGTGAGTGACTCTCCTATAGGAAAACAAAGTTGATCAGACAGTGACAACCAACCAAGACCTAACGTTTTGCTCGGCTCTAAAGCTCCAATGTTTAAATCCAGTGAAGGAGATTGTGGAGCATCTAGTCCTACTAGTAATTGAACTTCATTTGATTTCCATTTCCTTAAAAACATTTGGGCTTTAGCCAGCGTAGAAATCATGTTATCACGCAAATCAATTACCTCGTTCAGGTCATCACCACCAGATAACCAATCATCAACATAATAATCGTGAATAATTGATTCAGAGACCTTACGGTTTGTACACTCTAGACCTAACTGTTTTAAACAACGTGTCGCTAGAAATGGAGCACTCGCTGTACCGTATGTGACGGTGTTCAATTGATAATCTTCAACTGGAGATGAAGGATCATCACGCCAAACAATCTGTTGTAAATATCTATCATCAGAATGAACAGTTATTTGACGATACATTTTTTCTACGTCAGCGGCAAGCACATATTTATGTTGCCTAAAACGCAGAAGGATTGAAAGCAAATCATCCTGTACTACCGGTCCAACCATTTGTATATTATTGAAAGAAAGACCGGAAGTGGTTGGACTACTTGCATTAAAAACCACTCTTAATTTAGTAGTGGAGCTGCTTTCACGTAAAACTCCGTGATGTGGTATGAAATGCGCATTTGGCATCGCATCAACCTTATGACATTTTGTCATATGATTCAAGGTCTGGTACTCGGACATGAATTGTTTGTACATCTCGCAAAGTTGAGTTTTAGCCTTAAGCCTTCGTTCTAAAGAAAATAAGCACTGCTTTGCTCGAAATAAAGAATCGCCTAATTTATCAGGCGAATGCTTGAGAGGAATTCGAACACAAAATCGACCATCTTTCAGACGAGTAGTGTTCTCGACAAAATGTTCCT
The DNA here is from genome assembly GCA_033032175.1 of Saturnia japonica. Lineage (NCBI taxonomy): Eukaryota > Metazoa > Arthropoda > Insecta > Lepidoptera > Saturniidae > Saturnia > Saturnia japonica. Next base: position 9,073,584 of record CM065329.1, read on the forward strand.
CACATGATTTTTCTTCTGGAGAGTACTGAGAACTAAAACACACTTCTTCGAGTTGCCAAAACCTAGAAAGTTGATTTTGAATATTATCATACACATAAATTTCATCGGGGACAATACTATTAAAATTACATTTAATTTGAGACGATGTGGATACATGACCACTTTTAATTGGGCCTGATACGAGCCATCCTAGTTTCGTATCACATAGTATCGGTAATCCGTCTCCTAATTTAAGTGTCTGCGATCCTAAAATATCCCAAAAGATATCAGCACCGATAAGAATATCGACAGGAGCCGGTGCATGAAAGTATGGATCTGCAAGACAAATGCTACTCGGTATCTTCAAGCTTGAAATATCTACCGGTCTACTAGGAACATACTCGGTAATTGACGGCAGAACGAAGCACTGAATGTTTGTGAAAAAACTGTCATCTAATGATTTAATTCTCAATAGACACATTTTATTGATATTTGAGGTAATGCTATTAATACCCAGTACAGAATTCCTAATTTTATTAGCTGGCAAACCTAACTGTTTATATAGTTTCTCGCTCATAAGGCACGATGTGCTGCCGCTATCAAGTATAGCACGCGTGACATGCGGTTTGTTATTACTATCGTAAACCCTAAGTAGCGCCGTTGACAGCAATACTTCTCCCTGAGCATCACGAGACCCAGCCGCAACACTCGCAGAAAGTGATAAACTCGCACTCAAAGTGGGCGACTGCACTTGTTGCTGCTGTGTGTCCTGATGTTTTTTATGCTCACCTGTAACTAGAGAAGTAATTTCGTCAACGGGTTTAGGTTTGTAATCCGTTATATGCACAAGCGTGTTATGCTTACGGTGACATATTTTGCATCCTGTTTTTTTTGCATTGGTTAGCATAGTGTCCAGAAGCAAAACAATTAAAACAAACTTTAAAACTGGGAAGTAATTTTAACCGCGACTCATTAGTGAGCGCAAGAAACTGTGAGCAACTACTTAATTTATGCTCACCATTACATTTAGGGCAACGTTTATTGTCGGAATTATTTTTATTGCCATAATCGCGTACAGTCACCATGGTTTTTACCTTTGGGCTACTTTTGACAGAGGTATTTGAACCCGAAGCACGAGAAGCTATGGAATCTAGTTCTATAGCTTCAAGTAAGTCAGCTCGGTTCTTAATAAATGTAAGAAAAAAGGCAAAAGTAATTTTTTCATCCCGACCCAACTGACCTTTGTGCTCCTCCCATTCACGATATGTTTTAGAATCTAATTTATGTGTAATAATGTGAATAAGAAGTGTATCCCAGCAATGAGTGGGTTCGCCTAATATTTCTAACGACCTTAGGTTTTTGTTCGTTTTATCTATGAGGTTTTTTAAATTTATAGAAGACTCCTTTGTTATTTTTTCTAAATTAAATAATGCGGTTACGTGATTTTGAGTCAGAAGTCTTTTATTATTGTAACGCTCACAAAGCAAGTTCCAAACCATAGTATAGTTAGCTGCAGAGCATTCAATCGACTGGATTATTTCAGTAGCAGAGCCGTCTAGCGAGGCACGTAAATAGTGAAATTTATTAATATTATCTATCTCATCATTATTATGAATAAGACTAGAAAATGTGTCGTGAAACTCCATCCAATTATCATACGATCCACAAAATTTAGGTAAATAAATAGTGGGTAATTTAACAGTATTATGAGTAGAACGACGCGAAACTATTTCACCTCCTGATTGCTCTGATTTACTATACTCGTCGAGTAACTTCTTTGCCCGAGCAACTGTTTTGAAATAAATAGATTCAAAGCTGTTACGTTCAGATAACTGAGTGTCCATATTGTCTTCACTACATTCTAATGATAACTGTACCTCGTCAAACTGATCATACATAGCCTCCATTTTGATGATCCGTAATTGCAACTCTTTTGCCTCGGAGTCATCCAAAGGGGAAACATCGACAGAATTCAAATAGTTTGAGAACGCAGTTAACCGTCCTTTACAACTGGCTCGACGTTTAATAAGTTTATCGTCTGGCATTTTGAAGGGCTGGTGTGTAATCAACCTGGAATGTATACAATGAAAGGTTTTACAAATCTATTTACTCAAAATGACAAACCTAGTTATACTATGCAGTATATACAACCTTACTATGATGTATGTTCTAAATACTGTGATCTGTCATACGTAATATTACAACAATATAATATGAAACTACAAAAAAAAAATTAATTAAACACTCATAGATATTACATTAATACACAAAAACTACTACACACAAAATAATAACATTGACTGTACTTCTAATAATTCACAAACTAACAATAATCTACACAAATAACTAAGTGAAATAAATAACTAATAACATGTATTATCTACCAAATGCTAATTGAATGATTAAGTGACTAAATCAGCAATACAATAGCTAAGTACCGACTAAAGTACTAACAAAAGGTACTAGGTAATAAGTATGTATTTTAACCATGCTTTATCGGATCCAAAGGCTAAAGATAATAATAAAAACTGACTAAGTATTTAACAATAATAAATCATAATCGTTAACAATTAACACTTTGATGTAATATAATAGTAATACATGGTACTAACCTCGTATAATTAACAGCTAATTAGCTCACTATACTACCTGAATAAGAGTGTTGGGCGAAATTTAACAATAATTAGTTGTTATAATGAAAGTCCAAACGCGTTATCTTCATTTTAAATATCCACTTCACAGTAAAATCTTTAACGTGCAACGGTCTTGACCCGTGCGTATGCAGTTGTACTTTCCAATTTCGCCTTCTAATTGAAATCCACATCAATCTTACTGATTCAATTAATTTTATTCTATCCGGCTCGAAGGACCATATGTGCGGGCTTAATCCTAGCCCAAGTTTTATAATTTTGGTAGTTTTACAATAAAAACGAGCGCAGCTGTAACTTGAGGTGGTTTATTAAAAAAGTACAATAAAAAAAAAGCGCGGTATACAAATAAAAATCGACGCACGAAATTGAACGTATCGGATTGCCATTCAATCCTCATAGGCGCCGATTTATCTCGAACAGATATGTACCTACACTCAACAAACATAACGCTTAATTATCGAATTTTAATAAAAAATAACTGTTGAAAATTTGAAATGCAGATTGCAGACTTTTTTGTGCTACGCAACGCTTTGTCAGCAGGTAAGCTTTTTTTGTAGGATTTGGCTCCACAGCGTCAATTGACATCAATAACCATAACTTTTTAATATAGTTCTAAGAAAATAAATAAAAATAAAGTAGTTTATCTACTCATCACATTTATTTGTAATATTTTACACAAGATTAATTAGGTTTTAAGTTAACAGGTGGTTTTTATTATGTCATTAATAACTTATTTTCTAATTTTCATTTAGGTTAGGTATTGTTATTCCTATTTTGGCAAACGGGACGAAATTTCAACACTCTTTATAACACGTTACGAAATGAACACGCTGATAGGTCCCATTTTGCCAAACACCACATAGATTCGGGTCATACACCATCGGATAATTATACCTATGAACTTCTACACATATGCCAGAAGGGCTTTCGGTTAAGTGTATTGGAAGAATTAAAAATTAAAAATCACAAAAATGAGTCATATATATAGTGGAATGTGTTTGTCACTATTATAAGTGGGGTTGGAAAACGAGAGTATAAACTTGACACTGGCAGAATTCGTAATTACAAGACGTCATTTAAAAAAAAGTTGAAGTACCCCCGCGTATCAAAGGCGATCCCCAGCCCGTTAGTGGTATCCGCCACAAACTATCTCCCAGACCCAAAAGCCCCAAAGGCACTTCGGAGGCCGCATAACATCCTAACCGATCCTGATGACAAATTCGCGGTAGATTTCGCCACAAGCCCGCCCGTTTCTGTTCATTAAGCGAGCCGCGCACACGCTCGCGAAACCGCCGCTCCCTCCATAGGGGGCGGCCGATTAATTTCGCTCCCGCACACCCCTTCATTTTTTTACGTTCAACAACATTCAAACACCTTGCCATCATCATAATGAATAGGTACTTTTTATATTTCATACTAAAATACGTCGAATTGTGAAAAATTTGTAGCAAAAGTGAAACTAGGATTTGTCATTATTTGTATCTTTAATGTTGCCACAATGCTGTTTTCTTGTATGATTATATAAGTTCTGCGGCGAACGGAACTGTTTCCCGCACCAACATTCGAATACTTTACCATAATCACAATGAATATTTTGCATATGTCTTGGTAAATAACGTTTGAATTTGAAGAATTTTTGGCACAAGTCACATTGGAATTTGTAATTATTTGTATTATTAATGTTACCATTATACTGCGTACCTTCACATATGTATTTCGCCAAACTTTTCTTATTCCCGCACTGATCTTCACAGTCCTTATCATAATTATTATAATGTTTATATCTTTTATGTCTATTTAAATTACGTTTGTTTTTGAAACTTCTATGGCATTTGTCACATTGCAATTTGCCATTGTTTGTATCATTAATGCTGCGATCGTGTTGCCGACTCTTGTGCAAACTTAACTGTATAGGTGAACGAAATTGTATCCCGCAACAATATTCAAATAATTTACCATAATCACAATGAATATTTTTTATATGTGTCACTAAATAAGATTTGGTTTTATAGATTTTGTGGCAAAAGTCACATTGGAATTTTTCTTTATTTTTGGCATTTAATTTTCTATCATGCTGCCGACTCTTATGTTGACGTAAGTACATCGGTGTACGAAACTGTTTCCCGCACCAACATTCAAATGTTCTCCCATAATCATAATGAACTCTCTTTATATGCATTGATAAACTCGATTTCAAGTTATAGACTGCTTCGCAGGATTTACATTTATACGATTTATTTGTATTATCTGTATCATGTCGAAAGCTCTTGTGTTCTCTTAAAAGTATTGGCGAACGGAACTGCTCCCCGCACCAACACGCAAACATAACTCCGTAATCATAATGACTCCTTTTTAAATGAGATGACAAAGTCAGTTTGCTTTTATAGACCCGCTTGCATAAGTCACATTTATAATTTTTTTCTCCATCCTCATTACCAGTACGATATAGCTTCATATGTTTATACAGTATATCTTTTTGTTTGTAATTTACATTGCAATATTCAAATTTGTCACTGTTTTGATTTACCCGGTTTGAACACCCCTTAAGTTTGTGTAAAGGCAGTCCTTCACAATTAGACACACTTTTGGGTTGCCTTCCGCATAATCCAACCTCAATTTGTTCCTCGCTGTAAACATCACTGATGTGGGCCTTGCCACAATATTGGTACTGTTGTAATTCATTTATTTTTTTAAACTCTCGTATGTTTATATCAATTTTCATGTGTTCAATATTGTGCTTAAATAAATTGAAACTGCAAATGTTACACATAAAATAGTTAATGATTTTTTGGAAAATGTTCTAGTTGCTCTAGTCATGTTAAAAATTTATTCATATTAACTGAGAAACTGTAGCAAATGTTTGGTGCAAAACTAGAATAGCTCGGACCACAAAGAGAAATGGATATGTTAACTAATACTGTATTACATCCAAGTTGCCTTGAAAGGTAAGGCACAAATTTCTTTGGAAATTTCTCTCTACTTGGAACAGTCTGATTGGAGGAATACTTCCACCCTTTAGAAGATCCCAGGGTTTCCAGAGCTCGTTAAGGAAGGTGGGGTTCCCAGAGAGGTAAGGCACAGAGAAATTTTTCTGGAAATTTCCCTCTACTTGGAGTATTCATCACAATCCAATGAAATAGAATTGACACAGATTGATGGGTACTCACCTATTTTTGAATATTCTATCACACAAATAGCAATGAACTTCTTGAAGAGCTACCAGGATATCATAGTGAATGCTTGTGATGCTGGGAGTATTATCCAATAAGCCTTGTTCTTCTAGCCTATTAGTATTTATGGTAAACTGGTACCATTCATGCTCATTTTCTTCCTTTAAATTTAATGAAAATTCCTCCTCTTTGTTTTCAATTTTTATGTTTTGTTTGTTTATATATGTTAATGTTTCCATATTCTAGAAACAAAAGTAATTAACTCTACCTTCAGTAGCTAAAGTAGTTACACTAATATGTTTTTAGCACAGCTTCAATCACTTCTGGAAGTAATCTTGCTTCTCATACTGAGAAGGGCTTGCTATAGCGTTAAACTCATATTTACTATTAGTTCTTAATTTTAATCGTTGTAACTGTGATTTGTCGCTAGTTATTGTTTATAAAAATGCTCTTTACTTGTGCACAATAACCAAACTACATCCCGTAAAATTCCGCCAAATAACATAAATTTTTTACTTAAAATAATAAAAACAACCATATAATTGATCAAGATCCTGCCAAAACTCCAATGTTAGTTAGTCTATCCTGATTAAAATGTGGACAAACAATCTCCTGCATAGCTGATAGAATAAATTAAGGCTGCCCAATTAATTTTATAAGTGGGCTATAATTTTGTGCATGCTTGATAGAATAAACTAAAGCTGCCCAATTAATTTTATGAGTGGGTTATAATTTAGTGCATGCTTGATAGAATAAACTAAAGCTACCCAATTAATTTTATAGGTGGGCTATAATTTAGAACATCATGTTATCATCAGGCTGGCAACCTAGTGTATTATGCTTGTTTACAGCCATGATAAATTCAAATATAAACAAAATTTTATACTCACTTCAGAAACTACTTTACTATTCATACTGCAGTTTAGTTGAGGGCATTCATCCTCAGGGATTTCATTCTTCAGTTCAATGACATAATCTTTACTATCATAGTAATTTACATACTTTGATGGTTCTAATGTCTTATATCGATACTGGAATATAATGATAAACTTGGATTACACAATTTTAGATAAAACTAAACTCTACTTTGATAATTACCTTACTACAAGAAAACTGTATATATATATAATGTATAGGTATTTCTCCATAGTATTTATATCCAGTTGTGTAGGTATAATGAAATATTTTCAATTATTTTTCTTAACAATGTAAGACCATAGTTATCAAGGATTTCAATTTATAATTTGTTCATTCTTATAATAATTGTTTAGCAAACTTGATACTACATTAGCTATATGTAAATACTGACTGCATGTTAGTAGATTCACACCTATACTGCCAATGTTTAGTATAATTGGATGTTAGCATAAAATACACCAACTAGACCACAGGAACTACTACTATGGAGGAATGTCTTTCTCAGCGCTTGAACCACACCCTTGCTACATCTGAGCAAACATTAACAATTTCAAGGGCGGACAAGGCGTTTAGCTTGACTTGGCATGAAGCTGGTCAGAGCTAAGTCGCTGATGCACAAATCAAAGTTTGCAGCAATTGCTTGCAATGCACCCACATGTTTGTACATTGTATTATTTGAGCGAAATGAATAACTAAAAAAACTGTTTGGCTTTCTGTGAGTTTTCTATTTAGCTTTCTAATGTTCAGAACCTCCACTCTAAAAAACTCTTCTGGTCATCAAAGATTTTTTTTATAATCTCTAAACTGTTTAAGGGTCATATCTCGAATTTGATTTTTGAACATATTTTCCAAGTTTAAATTCTCATACTACTCTGAAGTTATGCTTTATTCACCAATAAGTATTCACAAACATGTATGAGACATATAAATAGTGTGAACAATATATACATTACCATATAATCACTGCAAGATGTTTCTTCCTCATCTCTGAAATCTGCTGTCGGTTCTTCTTTAATGTCTATTTTTAATGATGTCTCACACATTATATTTTGATTACTCTGGGCCTCTGGAGCTGTGGCACTTAACATATCAGTTTGATGCTATATGTTAATTGCTATCCATAGTTCTATTTCTATCAATCATGCTATCATTTGTCTTGATATTTATCTGACAAAATTAATTTCTATTTTAGTGCATTAAAAAAAGTTGATAATTGTGTAATTAAATAGAGGGATATCCTGTCACTGCACAAGCTCTACTGATACTGCTAAAAGGAAATCAAATACTAGATATCCTTTTCCATTCATGATTACTTACTATTCTTGCATCAGACAAAATGTAAGCCAACACTATGACTAAACTGTGTCCTTCCTGAGACTCGTAATTATTGCAGCACCCCACTTATTGAGAACAAACTAATTAATTAATTTTAGGAATTCAGCACATTAAAGAAATGTAAAATAATAAAAAAAGTGGGTACGGCTTTCCATTGACGTCCGTCGAGTTGGGGGATGATTTTTTTTTTACAGAAAGGTTACATTATTATAAGCACATACGCAAAGTTTCAACATGCGGAAACCCGTAGTTTTAGAGAAAAAAATTAATTAAAAAATTTATTTTTCTATAAATTGTCAATCCCTACCACAGATTATATAGAATTCACGCTAAGGATGTAGAAAAAATTATCAATTTTTTAATTTAGAAAATCAATTATTAAATAATCGATTTTTTTTAATGTAATTCTTATTTGATGAATCTAATGTCATTTTTTGTGCAAGTAGGTATTTAATAACCCTTCTTCTTACTAACTTGCCAACTAGTCTTCTTTATTGAAAACCATTACTGCCATTATCAAGTGAACATAGTAGTAAACAAGATGGTGGCTCCCTTGTTAGAACTTTGTAGGGAGTTTTTGTGGCACATCAAAATGTATGCTTCCAGTTTATATTTATAATCCATTTAACATGCTCAAGCTATATCACACAAAACGCTATCAGTATTATATAATATAGGGTCTAAAACCTAAGTTAATGGATCTATACTAGTACTATTACGCTGAAGAGTTTGTTTGTTTGTTTGGTTGAACGCTCTAATCTCAGGAACTACTTCTTCGAATAGAAAAAATAATTTTTGTTTGACATCCCAGTGATCGAAGAAGGCCTATAGACTATATAACATCACGCTACGACAAATAGAACAATAGGATCAATTAAAAATATTGCAAAAACAGGTAAGGATTATTGCTTGTGAGAGCTTCCATTGCGTGCGCTGTGTAACTGCGTAAAGTTACTAAACAATCATGTGCGACGGAATTGTTTCTCTTAAAAAGTTAAAAAAAAGTCCGTGATAGCATTTGGCTATCTTTTAAAGTTGACTCAATATAACCTTTTTAAAGGTAACAAAATTTGTTCTAAAATAATGCATTATTTGCGAAGGTGTTTCTATAAATATAGTATTTACCTTATTGAAATAAAATATTCATAAAAAGTATTTAGTTTCAATAAAATTGTCCAAATTGTCAATAAATATCTTAGTATTAAAATAAATCCGCAGCAAAGTAATGAAAGTTTCAACTCCTTGGGAATTGTATTATAGGTGCCTACGACCCAATCTTTCTAATCCTCTCTCTCTCTCTCTCTCTCTCTCTCATGTAACGCAGACGAAGATGCGTGAGTCACTTAGTTAAAAATAAAAACCATATACCAAAATATTTCATTTTAATATCCCACCAAAAACTTCAATCGCCCTTATATATCACCCATAAATATCGTTATTTATAATTAAATAATGAGTTGCTTTTAAATTTAATATTGTAATTTTGTGTTCAAAAGGATTGTAATACAGGTAATGGAAGGCAACACCCGCGTCTTTGGAATTATTTACGCAGTGTATAATAATTTTTAGCTGTGCCCCACGGTTTCTCACGTTTTAATTTTATACGACAAACACCGCAACGCCAGTGCTCCCGTATAGCCTATCATAATTTTTCTTCCCACAAATACAAATTACATATTTTAATTTTTCATTATCTCCTAAACGATGTGTCCAAATAACATGCAAAAGAGCAAAATTTAACTTCATAAAATTGTCTTTAAGATGAAGTAACTCTTTTTCGTAAGGATTAATATACCACGTGTAAAATAATGATCTTTAATCACTTTTTAATGTTAAACCACTCTTTGTTATATAATAGCTTATTGTGGGTTATGCATAAGATACAGGCATATGCTATTGCGGACTATTTTAAAGATGTACTAAGGCCCAATATTTTTGTACAACATGTATTTACGTAAAACTAAAAATTATCGTAGCACACGTGGATAAAGCAGTTCGGGAGAACTTTGTGTTCCGACTTACTTTACAAAAGTCAATATTAAAGACGTATATCTTGATGCTAAATAGGCTATACTATTCATTGTGAATCAATCTATCATATAAAAAAAGAATTTTTCAAATCAGACTGCTAGTTTCAGAGATTTAATATTAAACTTTAAAAAAAAACATAAAAACACTTCCGCTTTCTTAAATTAGTACACATATAATATATAGTATAGATAATACTTTTGAAATTTAAAGAATATTCCTACTTTGATAACCCAATTCCGAGGATAAAAGGTCGTAAAATAATATGAAAAAAAATTCTTTACTTTTTATTCAACCTTACTATACAACAAAATTTGGTACATGAATGGGCATTCTCTGTTATTAACAATATTTTTTGTCTTTTTATTGAATTATGTAAATTTCAATTGATTAAGAAAGTTATGATTTTCAATATTTCCGGTTTTAATTAAATTTCTAAAGAAAATATGAAAAAAAATCGATTTTAAAAAAAAACCATTATATTTTGAACAAACACCAATTATTAACTAATCGATTATATTATATATTAAAATAATCAATTTTTTAATAATCGATTTATTTTTAAAAATTTACATCCCTACTAAAACCACGGATTACCGCTACCATATTATAATTTTGATGTAATAATTTGTTGATGTTAATGTTGTAATAATTTTGATGTATAGTTTTGATGTATACCTGGCTTTTCTTGTGTTCCGGGATCACTACTTTCATTAGGTTCAGTGAATTAAACATTCATATTTATGTATACTTCACAAAACATCGGACATCATTTCTTTACAGCAAAGAATATACTACTCTGTACTAGGCTTGGGCGATTTAAATCGTACATAGATACAGAATCTGATATCTTTACAAAACCGAATAACTATTTATCGAGTACAGCGCCAACTATATATATATATTTTATTGGATTTCCAAATACCGCGAGCCATAACGTATACACATAGTTATTCGTATCTGCTCGTATCGCTGTACTACGATACAAACATGGTATATCCAAATCGGAGATAGGACGATTCTCGCAAAAAAGACGATATAAACCGAGTACGCGCGAAAGAGCGAGAGTTATATTTGTGAGAAATAGCTATAGATTACACACTAATATTACTAAATTTAACCTTATGCCTAGTGCTTTAAAGCTTAACTTCGAATAAATTATCACCATCAATATAAATACCTACAAACCATATTAGGTAATAAATAACATGCTGTTTATTGTTTTTTTTATAACCTTTGGTCTTTGCCCTCGGCTTTTTTTTTCATAAATATTATGTTGTCCTAATTTGTGTTCTATTTTTATATTTGAATTCCGCATTAACTGAAAGTGACAAAACTTAATTAGTAGATTTCTTCGGTTTCGAAATTGTTTATTATTGGCTTCGGATTATTAGGTACTTTTGTTTTTGGGACTAGGTTCCGGGGCGTTGCGGAGGAGCACCCTAGCCTGAAAAAACCTTCGTAATATTAAAAAAAAGCGTAAGATTATTTACAAGTAGCATAATTTCAATAATCTTCACAGACGTATTCGTAGCCCTGCGGTCGTTAACGTACTGCTGTGGTCGAAGTCCTAGGTTCGAATCCTGACCTCATCCAATCTTTTTTAAATTTTGCTTTTTAATAGCTGTTTCAAGTTAAAAGATAATTTTGTAAAGTAGTTTTTTTTATCATAGAACTTGAAATTCATATTTTATAGTTTTTTTTTGTTTCTTTGAAGTTTAGTTAAAATATTTTAAAGGTGTAATTTGCGTTGCGTTAATAATAGTGTTTAAATTGTATATATATCATGACGTGCCTCATAACCAAACCTAAATTATCAATACCAGGATCCATACTACATAGGCTGCAGTAATCGCTTACCATCAAGCGGATCACATGCTTGTTTGCTACCACCGTCTATACATATTACGAAACTCAACGTCTCTGTCTATCTATCCGTTTATGGTCTTTTCGCACGAGAGAACCACATAACTAATTTACATGCTTTTTTAAAATGCATAGTTATGTTTTCTGGCCAGGATCTCCATACCAATCTAAGAAGAAAGATTTGATTTCTTGTTTGTAATGGATAAACTGAAAAAGTACTGGACTATTAAAAAAAAATCTTTCACCAATATAAAGCTACATTATCAGCCAGTAACATAAGATATATTATAATTTGAAAAAATTGCCTACACGGGTAAAACCACATGGTACAGCTAGTAGGATATATTTTTTTACATAAAGTAACGTAAGAAATAAGTAGTAATGATAATGGTGAATCAATTCAGAAAAAAGATTATTTTCGGGTGTTTAAATGACTAACACTGAGAAACCATAAGTGATATATCATATTAATGTACCACATAATGGAAAATACTCTAGTAGAAAGCCACACATAATAAGCATATTTGTCTTTATAATAATCGGCTCTCGGTTGATAGGAATGTCATTTGTTTTATTTTGAAGTGTCCTGTGATATTTGAATAAGTATTGACATGTTATTTAAGTGCCTGGGTTTGTCGTTTTGATGGTTTGAAAAATAATATTTTCGTAAAAATTTGGATAAGTCACAGTTGACCTCCGGCCACCATGCTTTTTACATAGACAATTATATGTTGCATGTTAGCGTCTCAATTGCAGTAGCAATTTGTATACTTATACATATTTGCGCTCAATAGAAAATCAAGGAATTTCGTACACAACATAAAATATCATAAAATACCATCACGCGTGTATTTCATAAACGGTTAGTCAGAGGTATCCTAATGTACACCCACCACCCACAGTTTGCCAAGTACGTTTTTTTGCCCATGTAATGGGGCGAGCCTATTGCCATTAATCGGCACAAAGCCAAACTCCGAGCTGCAGCTGAGAATTTTATAGAAAAACTCAATAACATTTTGCTTGACCTGGGAATCGAACCCAGGAACTCGAGCATAGCAGTCGCGCTTAGGACCACTAGGCTAATGAGGCATACACAATGAGGCTTTGATATAAATAAAATTTATGTAAATTTGAAATATATGTATGTCTAAATTGAAAAAAATATTTAATTATGTATTCTCTTAATTTATGTAAAATTATACTTTATTTATAAATAAAAACTAAACAATAATTTTGTAGTGTATGCAAGCGCAGACGCGGGCACAGGTAGTGTTGGGTACGCGTCACTTCCCCTCTGCGTGAGGGAGGGGGGGGGGTGTGACGTTTCCCCGGTTTGGACGGGCGTTTTGTTGCGCCGGATGCCCGTCTCGTAGATACCGTACGGATGCCAGTGGGCGGCGTGATGTTGGTGGTGAGGGGGTCCGGGGGGTGCAATAATGCACGACCGCTTGAGGTGCCGGGTCTTCAATGAAACTCGATATCTTGACCGTAGATTGTTCGCAGGACGACCAAAGCTTTCTTCTTGTAGTTACTCGTAGTAGACTCGTTGAATTGCACCGTGCCCAATACGGCCCTTCTTCGAGCTTAAGTGGTTCGTGGAATGACCGTAAAGAGAGCCCCGTTTTATTTCGTGTTTATTTCATGTTTTAACTTTACTTTTCGCTTTGGTTGCCCTGTTAAACTCTTTATATTTCTCTCATTATACATCCTATGTACACATGTTATATATCAAAATGTTCCTCTTTGAATTATCTATCCATTACATATTCACTTATAATATACATTACATATACATTCCGTACATAAGCCAAAAACAATGTAATTTACGGGCGACATCACTATTTTCTGCTGGTAAAATCTCTATAACTTTTGACATACTTAACCTATTGGCTTACTTTATATGTTAATCTGTTCTATATTAGCTATATTTTCACATATGTGACACACAATACATAATCGTTTATATATCTCTTAACATACCACATGCAACTTGTAATGTAGCGTATTCGCTTACATTTTTCTATAATATTGTTAATATTAATCTATTTTATTGTAATACATAATATATGACACATCAATATAATAATAACACAAAATACCTTAACCTAAGACACGAAAAAACACTGTTCTGTCGCCAACATCCTCCCCCTCGTGCGCAGCACCAATCTCCTGTCATGGCGACGCTGTCGTAGTCTGCCTGGATCCGTCGTTCTGTTGCTCGTAGCTCGTTGCAGGAACCAGCAGCACTACTTTGGAGCTCGGCCTCTTCAGTGTTCCGCCGGCGGTGCGCACCTCTATCACTCGGATGCGGCCATCTGGTCCAGGGTGCGTTTGAGTAATGACGCCCCGGGGCCATGTGTTTCGTGGCAGTGTGGAGTCAATTATTAGGACAGTGTCTCCGCACTGCAGGTCCTTTGTGTTTCGTCCATCGACCTTCCTGGTAAGCAGAGTGGGTAGGTATTCTTTTAGCCACCTGCTCCAGAAATGGTCGGCCATGCGCTGCGCCACCTTCCAGGTCCGTCGCCCGATGAGGTCTTCATCTGTGAAGGTTCCAATCCGTGGAGACCCGCAGGACCTCCCAATAAGGAAGTGATTGGGAGTCAGGGCTTCTTCACCTTCATTTTCCTCCGTGGTGACGAGCGGTCTTGCGTTTACCATATGTTCCGCTTCCAAAAGAAGAGTGTGTAAGGTCTCTTCTTGCGGACACCTTTCCTTTAATGTCGCCGCTAGTGCCGTTTTGATGGAACGGACTAGGCGTTCCCACGCACCTCCCATATTTGGAGCCCCAGGTGGTATGAATTTCCACCGGATGCCCATCTTCTCTGCTGCGGTGGTGAGATCTTCCTTCTGCAAGCCCCTGACTGCTTCTTCTAGCTCTTTACTGGCTCCGACGAAGTTGGTTCCGTTGTCGCTGTATATTGTGCTAGGTGTTCCTCGCCTAGCAACCATGCGTCGAAGTGCCAGTATCATCGAATCCGTCGATAGAGACGCCGCCAACTCTATGTGTACTGCCCTCGTGGTGAGACACGTAAACAGCGCTCCCCATCTTTTCTCGTGGCGCCGTCCTATCGCGATCGTCATTGGCCCAAAGTAGTCCACAGCGGTGCAGGTGAATGGCGGCTCGCCGAATCGTAACCGCTCTTTTGGTAAGTTTCCGGTGGGTGGTCTAGATGGTGCGCTTCGGTATACTTTGCACCATTGACACTGGTACGCCACCGTCCGTACTGTCGATCGCAGCCCCAAAACCCAGTAGCGTTGTCTTATCTCATTCATCACGGTTGCATGGTTCCCGTGGTTGAACGCTACGTGGTAGTGTCGTATGAGCAACCTCGTGATCTTGTTCTTGCCATCCAAGACTACGGGTCGTCGATATGCTCTTTCCATAAACGTAGCCGCGTCGATCCTTCCTTTGACTCGTAACAGTCCATCTTCCTTGATGATGTCAAGCTTCTTCAATTTGTTGTGTCCATCGGAGTCTCTTGATGCCGTAGGTTTCCCGAAACTCTCTTCTTGACTTCTCATCAGCAACAGTTTCTCCGCTTTTTCCAAGTGAGCCTTATCCAGAAGAAGGAACTTCTTTGCTTCTTTTGGTGTTGCTGCCTTCGTCACGTTCTTGAGTTTCCTTTTCTTTGCTCTTCTCCAAGTCGGGTCCTTCTTTTCCATCTTACGGGAAACAAGAGTGTGCTCCTTTCGCTTGCGACACAGGTCAATAAATTGAAGCACCCTTGCCGTCGCTCTCCATAGCCTCGTCCAGGTCGAGAATCGTTCAGGTTCTGGTGTAGGCGGCTGATCCTTTGAGATCCTTGCGGTGGCAACAGTGTGCTTCTCTTTCTCTTCTCCCGTTGGTTTCGACTTGAATGAACGAGGTTCAGGCCAACTGGTCTCTTTTTGGCTCAGGAACGCGGGTCCATTAAACCAACGGTGGTTCTGTCGGAAGTCTCGCGGCACCCCTCTTGTTGCGTCGTCCGCTGGGTTCTGACTGGTCGGTACCCAACGCCACTCTTGAGGTTTTGAGAGGTCCTCTATTTCCGCGAGTCGATGCGCCACGAACGGTTTGAACGTCCTTGGATCTGATCTTATCCACGAAAGGACTGTGCTTGAATCAGTCCAGTAGACTCGTCTCTTAATCTTCAGATCCAGTTCTTCTTCCACCGCTTGTGTCATCCGAGTGCCTAATAGCGCAGCTTGCAACTCTAGCCGCGGGATGGATACTGGCTTGAGGGGAGTCACTCTTGCCTTGGCTGCTAGTAGTGCGACTTGATAGCCTCCTTGTCCTTTGCTCGCTCTGTAGTATACTGCGCAAGCGTAGGCTGTCTCGCTGGCGTCGGTGAACGCGTGCAGCTCCCCCTCGTCGCTCGAGTCCGTGAAGCATCTCGGGATACGTAGACCTTCCAGGATCTGTAAGTTGGTGAGGTATTCTTTCCAGGCTTCTTGATCTTTCGGAGTGATTTCTTCATCCCAATCGACGCCGCTTCTCCATATGTTCTGTATGAGTACCTTCCCTTGTATGAGAACCGGTGATGCCACTCCCATAGGATCGAAGGTGGCCATGACCGCACTCGTTACTTCTCTCTTGGTAGGTCCTCTTCTTATCGCGACGTCCTCTTTGAGTTTGCGAAGGCACGTTCTGAAACCCAGTTCATCATCTTCCGTGCACCATAGCAAGCCCAGGGTCTTCTCTTCACTTGGTCCGATGCTGATCTCTTGCTGCCCGGTCTCTTTGGTGAGGCTTCTTAACACAGTGTGATTGTTGGATGCCCATCCTCTCAATTCAAACTTGGCTTTCCGGTGGATGGTGTCCACATCACTGGCTACTCTGATTGCCTCCTCTTCTGTGTCGAAACTCTGTAAGTAGTCGTCCATATAATGATTATGTTCTATTGCGCTAGCAGCTTCCGGGAACTGATCTTGATATTCTGCTGCATTCTTGTTCTTCACGAAGATTGCAGCACTAGGAGAGCAGGCGGCCCCAAATATGACTGATGTCATTCTGTATTCCTTGATGGGTCCTTCTGCTTGATTCCCCTTCCATAAGAACCTTAAGCTGTCACGGTCCTCTTCTCGTATCCGTATTTGAAGAAACATCTCTTTGATGTCCGCTACCACTGCGATCGGTTTCTGGCGGAAGCGCAGCAGGACACCAAAGAGTGACTGCAGCAGGTCCGGGCCGGGTAAGAGCAGGTCGTTCAGACTCTTCCCTCCTGATTTGGCAGCAGCGTCGAATACCAGGCGTTTCTTCTTCTTGGTGGGATGCGTGACGGCAAAATGTGGCAAGTACCACTTCCTCCTTGAAGTGGATTCTCCTTCGGCTTCTTCAGCGTATCCACTATTCAATAGGTTCTCCATTTGGTTCTCGTATTCTATCTTCAGTTCCGGATCTTTCTGTAGCTTCTTCATTATCCCTTTCAGTCTTACTTCTGCGGCTTTGAAGTTGTCTGGCAACTCCTCAACATCATTTCTCCACAGAAGCCCGACTTCGAAGCGTCCATCTTCCAAGCGTTGACAGGTTCTCTCCAATATGTTCATTGCTCTCTGGTCCTGGTCTGTGCTTGGCCTCTTAGGTAGAACCCCCAATGATTCTACCGCGAAATGGTCCTTCATCAACTTCTCCAATGCTTCTTCACGTGCTGATACGTGTGCGCACGTGGTGAAGTTGACTGGTTTTGACGCGCCTCCATCGAACCCATGCAGCACCCATCCAAGTTGTGTGAAGGATGCTACTGGTTGGTTCTTCTTTCCTTTGCGCGTTCCTCTTGAGATGATGAGCTCCCAATTGTCTTGCCCTATTAACAACTTGGGAGAACCCTCTTCGTAATGCAGCTGATTCACCAGCTTCCTTAGGTGTGCGCAGTTCTCTATGGTGCTCCTCTCCAGTCTTTGAGGAGTCAGATGCATGTCATCAATGGTGCGCACCCCGGTGACTGTTCGCTTCTTGGACTGGTGTAGTCCCCTTATCTGCATGTTGAGCTTCATTGAATCCTTGCTTACCATGGATTTTCCACCCACAGTCTCCAAATGAAGCGTCTCCTTAGGTCCTTTGAGGCCAACCTGTTCTGCCACCGTCGAGTCCAGGAGTGTGACTGTTGACCCCTCATCCAGCAGTGCCAGGACTTCAGCTGCTCCTGCTGGTCCATAGATCTCGACGGGAAGCATCTTTAAGTAGGCTCTTGAAGACCTGGTGCAGTTCACTGGTAGCCTCACGTTGTTGGCTACTTCTTTTCCATCTTCTTGCTTGGACTCTTCTCTGTCCTCATGAAGCAAGTTGTGATGCCATCGTTTGCAGGTTGTACATGAAGGTTGACGGCAGGTCTCTTTCCTATGCCTTCCGCTCAGGCACTTGTAGCATAGTCGCGATTCCTTCGCGATACTCCATCTTTTCTTTACAGGTGCTTGACGGAACTTTGGACACTCCCGCAGGTAATGTTCCTCGTGGCAATGTGGGCATGCTGCTTTGTCTCTTCCTTCTCTTTCAATCCCCCGCTTTTCTTTATTTGGCCTCTCTTGGTCCACGTGTTCGGTTGTAGTGTGCGCAGCTTGTCGCTTTGGTATCTGCCTCCTTGTTGCGGTGTCTGGTATCGCATGTGGTCCACAGCGATCCGCCATCCTGTTTAGGAATACCGCCATCATGTTGAGGTCAGGATCCCCTTCGGCCTTGTCCGCTACGTGGTCGTACCAGCGGTACTTCAATATTGCTGTCATCTTGTCGACGATGCTCCTCAGTATTTCTGGAGATTGCAGGTATTGTGGTTTTCGCAGTCCTCGTATTGCCGCCACGGTGTTGTTGACGTTGCCTGCTAGCAAGCATACGTCATAGGCGTTGTCACTGATCGGTGGCAGTTTCTTTATCATGTCCAGTTCTGCCAGAACCAGTGCATCCGCTCTTCCATAACTCCGCTTCAGGGCTTCCATCACTTCCTCCGGTGTGCTCTCGGAGTACAGTTGGCTGCGAACTCCCTCTCTTGCTTCTCCCTTCAATGCTCTTCTTAATCTTGCCATGTTCTGTGTGGCAGAGAAGAGCGGAGCGGTGTCTTCGTATACAGCTTTGAAGGCCATCCATTCTCTTGTGTCACCATCGAACAGTGGTAGTTGGTGCACGTAGTCTGGCTGCGGTGCCTGGCTCTGGATCTGGACTCCCCTCAATGCTTCAGTGAGGACTCTTGCAAGGCTCTGATGACTCTTCTCCATATCGGCCTTAGTATCGGGTTCGCGTGCGGAAGGTGGGGGGGTCCGTATACACCCCTCCTTGGGTGCCTCCCCCTCGTGTCCCTCCTTGGAGACGCCCTCTGCAGCCTTCTGGACCCAGTCCCTGACCTGGTCCACCCGGTCTATTGGCTCTTCAATAACTGAGTCTTCTTCCTCGTTGTCCACCTGGATGAGTTCCAGTCGCAGCCTGGCAGCTGTCGTGGCTGCTTGTGCCTCTCGCAGCTCCTTATCGGCCAGTTCGGCGCGGGCTTCCAGCTCCTTCCGTCTTCTTGAAGACCTGATGGATGCAGGACGGTTCTTCTTCACCGTTGGTGCATCATGGTCTTCCCTTGAAGCTGTTTCCCGCGTCGTGCCGGTGACGGTGGTCTCGTACGAAGTAACTTCTGTGGTCTCTGTGCTGCTCTCTTGTGGTGCAACCTCAAGCGGCTGCTCCCTCGGAGAGCCCCTCTGGCTCCTGGTGACTGGCATCCCGTAACGGTATCGAGGATCCGGCTCGAAGGACCAACTGTTGGGTACGCGTCACTTCCCCTCTGCGTGAGGGAGGGGGGGGTGTGACGTTTCCCCGGTTTGGACGGGCGTTTTGTTGCGCCGGATGCCCGTCTCGTAGATACCGTACGGATGCCAGTGGGCGGCGTGATGTTGGTGGTGAGGGGGTCCGGGGGGTGCAATAATGCACGACCGCTTGAGGTGCCGGGTCTTCAATGAAACTCGATATCTTGACCGTAGATTGTTCGCAGGACGACCAAAGCTTTCTTCTTGTAGTTACTCGTAGTAGACTCGTTGAATTGCACCGTGCCCAATACGGCCCTTCTTCGAGCTTAAGTGGTTCGAGGAATGACCGTAAAGAGAGCCCCGTTTTATTTCGTGTTTATTTCATGTTTTAACTTTACTTTTCGCTTTGGTTGCCCTGTTAAACTCTTTATATTTCTCTCATTATACATCCTATGTACACATGTTATATATCAAAATGTTCCTCTTTGAATTATCTATCCATTACATATTCACTTATAATATACATTACATATACATTCCGTACATAAGCCAAAAACAATGTAATTTACGGGCGACATCACTATTTTCTGCTCGTAAAATCTCTATAACTTTTGACATACTTAACCTATTGGCTTACTTTATATGTTAATCTGTTCTATATTAGCTATATTTTCACATATGTGACACACAATACATAATCGTTTATATATCTCTTAACATACCACATGCAACTTGTAATGTAGCGTATTCGCTTACATTTTTCTATAATATTGTTAATATTAATCTATTTTATTGTAATACATAATATATGACACATCAATATAATAATAACACAAAATACCTTAACCTAAGACACGAAAAAACACTGTTCTGTCGCCAACAGGTAGTGATTTCAAAAAGATATCTTTGCCAAAGTCACTAACATTAAAAGTAACCGCTCTAGCACATTCAATGAATTCGTTTATCTTAAAGTAATATACGTAATGGATCAACAAAACATAAATATTAGTACTGTAAAAACTAATACGTTAAAAAATCATATTTGTATTGTGTGCACCGTACACCGTACGCGTACAGTACATCGTTTCAAAATATGTACATAGTTATGTCGAATTGTGTCTAATCAAGCAATATCTATGGTATAAAAAAAACATAGTTACGATAATAGATTTTCAAAACCAGTATATAGATACGGTACGGTATGAGCTAAAAGCGTTATTACCCATGGCTACTCTGTACTACTCTCTCTTTACAGTTAAGAGTTGCCAGTTGCCAGGCATGCAAAACATACATTATTCAGTGTTACGATTAATGGTAGAAAATCATATATGTTTTCTTTTGTACACGATAGGTGACGCTGTACATATAAAGTCACTTTCTGACTTGCGGTGTCAAAATTCACTCGAATATATATTTAGAGGTCTTAACTGCCAAACAATGGCGTACTATAAATTATTGTAAATTATTAAATTACTGCCAATTTTTGTAGGTTTGCCAATGGCAAGCTTTAGAAGTATTATTTAAAAGGGTGATATTTTCATATATTCCTAATATCAATGGATTATGTGTAGTAGTCTTGCGCAAAGTAATCAAAGTATATCACTGAAAACAAAAGTAAGATATCTTTCCAATTAAAGATATATATCTCGCTCAGAGCGAGAGATATCGGGCTTACTGATTTAATGATCTACAGAACTGTTTGATTGATAAAGCCGAGAGCGAGATTTATCTTACAAAAACAAATCTTACGATTATGAAAACTTATAAAATTATTGCCATCTATTTTGTATAGAATATCTTGAAAAATATTATGCTTACATTTGATTTCCTTCATTCTTAACAATTAGCAGGCTAAAGTATGTCAATTTAGAAATGCAATAGTATGTAATACAAAGACAGTCAAATTATTATTTTAAAACCTGTAATAACAACAATAGAACTGAAGAAGATCGTGTGAGTAAATAAATATGTTAGCGTATTTTATAAACAGTGGCTATGGCTACATTTATATTGATTTGGATTGAAATAATATTGTTTAGTAAGGATGCGAAATAAAATTTCAATTATTATTTTATAAAAATCAATTTTTCGCCGCTTTGCCTCGTCAGATGCCTACAATTAGTTACAGCAGGCGGAGGCTGCTCTCCCTACGCGCCTCTGGCTTTATAAAAACACTCTAGGGGTAAAAGAGACTCATACCAGGTAGAGTTGGAGTCAATCAATTCAGTTCTTTGCCATAAGTTGAACCTAACCTATTATTTTATTTGTTATCTTCCCTAATAGGTACTGTTAAAATAAAACAAATTAAATGCTAATTAATAATTTTTTAATCAATTTTATAAACATATTGTATTGCATTAATTAATTCTTGAAAAACATCTTTATGCGCTATTTTTATTTTTCTTCGCCAAGAATATTCTATGAGCCAGTCTGTGAAGTTTCCTTTATAACCATCCCTATGGAACATCACTTTTAAATTTCGCCAGTGGCTTTCGATTCGTTGTGTGTGTGTCCCTTCTGGTGCCACAAATTTATTTATAGGGTTGCTGTGATTTACTTTCTTATGCATGTATCCATATTGAGGTAGGCAATCATAGGCTCTCCAAAAATCGGTATGGATTTCAGTGCCTACCTCCACATGCTTTTCTATTAGTGGCACCAACATTTCCGCAGATTTATCATTATCGGGACACACTTCTAAACTTAAATCATCTTTCCCGTTTTCTATCATGCCCAGCACCCAGTGGCCTTCAATGTGTCTCCCTCTATTGTACTTTCTTTTTCCATATTTTGATTCATCGTTTGTACGATTTTGCCTGGACCACAAATCTTGCCGTTAACTTCTTGGTGCTCCAATACATAAACAACTACTGTCTCCCGGCAGTAAGAAAACCAGACAGCTATTGTCCTTGTTGATAAAACTGCTTCTCGATCTTTACGGGCTGTCTCTAATTTTACTTTAAGTTATCCGATAACTGTACTTTTGGCTGAACATATACATTAGTCGGAAGACTAACAAAAAATGACACTGACAATGACAGTACAAAATGGCGTCAGTTTTACGTTTCGTTCTACAAGCCCGCCAAAAGACTAACTGTACACATTTTAATTTCATGAATCATAATGAAAATAATTCTATAATTTAATATATATAAACTGGTAAATATATATGTGCTTGATAAATTATTGAAATGAGTACAAAATATAATTCTTTTAATAAATTTCTATAATATAAAATGTTACTGAACGTATGACAACTTAACCTAGGTAAAACGAAACGTTCAATGGCGTGCATTCTATATAATCTGCGGTAGGGATTGACAATTATTACAAAAATAATTTATTTTAATAATTTTTTTTCTCAAAAACTACGGGTTTCCGCATATTGATACTTTGCGTATGTGCGTATAATAATGTAACCTTCTTTTAAAAAAAAAATCATCCCTCAACTCGACGGACGTCAATGGAAAGCTGAGCCAAAAAGTGTCTTTCGCTGATAAAAACATATACTTACATAACATTAAAAATTTAATTTAATTTAAATCTGTAATAATAGTTACTTGTTTTAATATCAAAGATTGAATGTCATAGTATGGAACGTTTAATTTTTAGATAGTTCCACCCATAAAAATACACACTGATTTCTCTCATAATAAAATCATTTACTATTTAGTTTCACTTTTTAGTTTAATCTGTTATTAGTTATTAATTAATAAACGCTGTTAATTATATAGTCGCTGTTAATAGTAGCGATGAGCGATTGTGGTTATGGGGCGGACCGGTGAAAGCTAAGAACAGATGGCGATAGAATAGATAGGTCCCTGTCAATTTATTTGACATTTCTTTCGATTTGAAATTTTCGTTTGTTTGGCCTTTGGGTTGTTCAATAATTTAGATTATTGCTTTCAAAACATGTATTCTTCTTGGAGAGTAACTGAACTAAAGGAACAATTACGAAAACGAGGTGCTTCTTTGCGTGGAAGAAAAACAGATCTTATTGAAAGGTAAGGTGCATCATACGCATGGCCCCGTTATTTTGCAGTAATATTATAGTTTTACATCACAGGAATTTATCAGGGTTGAAAGTAATAAGAATGTTTAACGAAAACAAAGATTCTGTGTACAAAATTTTATTTGAATCTGCTGATTAGCTGCGGTATGAAACGCGTGTTTATAAACTTAATAACCACACGTCTTCGCTTTGCTCAGGTAAATTAAATAAGAATGAGTTGTATACTAGAACCTTTCTCGAAAACTGTTCATCAATCAAGAAATTTTTAAGTTCTATGCACATAAAGAGACAAACATGAATGACTGATTCTGTTACACTATTTAGGGATATATTTTTATATTACAGTTAAAACTGTGCATACTTAATAATATACCTCTGCACTATGTATATATCTCGAATATACGCTCGATGTTATGTTTTTGTGTATTATTTATTCACCCTACTTTCAGGTTGGAGTCTTATGACACAAATTTTAATTTTGGACATACTAAACATTTGGATGATGAAGAACAAGCTATGCAACTGCCATCAAATGAGTCTTACGTGACTTAAACAGCAGCACAAGCTTACCTCCACTAAGTAAAACACAAATAAGGCATTATCTAACCTTGTAAGTATATATTACAATATTTTGTTCAAAATAAATATGAAACAGTAAAGTTGAAAACACATTTGACCCCTCATTGTTCTGTAATTAAAGAAGGAACACTAGTTTTGCTAAAAGTTATTCTTCTGTATATACCTGTGTTACAAATATTTTTTTAAAGACCATTTTATACCCCTTTCCATACTTAGGTGTATTAAGCGGGCATTTCATATGATTATGATATGTATAATGTCAATTAAATAATTAGATTAAATAAAATATTCACATAAATTTGTAATTTATTTTTATTAATTTACTTACAGCACTGATAAGAAAATGAAAAAGACTATAGATCTGTATGAATCTCGGCATTTGGTAACAGCTCGATCACACATAGTTACTTCTGGTACCAATATCAAAGGAATATGTAGAAAAACAATGAAAAATCTTTACTATGAAGTAAATATAAAATCAGACTTGTATAGAAATATCGAAGAAGCACACTGTGAATGTCCAGCAGGAAGTGGTAATAATGCAACCTGTAAGCATGTGGCAGTTTTATTATTGGGTGTTGAGCACATGATTAATGGTAAAATGATGTTATTACATGAAACTTGCACTCAAAAATTACAACAATTCCATGCTCCAAAAAATCCATACACTGGTACCCCTGTTCGTGCAGAAAAACTACCAAGAAGAAGACAAACATTTACTTATGAACCATATCCATTAAACAAAATTAACAAAAAAATTACAATTCTAGAATTAGAAACTTAGTACTTAATTTTCCTAATAGTAGCATGCCACTGAAACAATTCATTATTTTGTCTCTGAAAGATTTATTTTAGATCATGATTGCCACTGAAAGTATGAAAGGAATTCAAAAATAAATTTGACCAAAATGGTCTTCAAACTCTTTGTTTGCGTCAGAATCCGAGAGATGGCGCAGTCTCGGTTTTTGAACAAAGCGAGTTAATGTTCTAAATAGTTTATTTTTGGTTTGCACAGTGTGCCAACAGATGTCGCTGTAGCAATTATAAACTAGCTTATAAGGTCAGAATGATATTTTGTATACATAACGCTTAATTAAATAAACACACCTTTTTATCCCCTAACAACTATTTTATTTGGTGCTGAACATATTGGTCATTCGAGTCGAATAGAAGAAATCAGTCAGCAGTGGAAAGTGATGGCAATAAAGTGAACAAAAGGCAGGAAATATCAAACAACAGTTGTAATAAAGTGAGTGAAGTTGAAGTATCTACCTACATGTGAGTAAAGTTACAACATTACAAAAGTACTTAGAAAAATAAAAGAAAAAGCGACAACACGGGGAATCTATGCCCGAATTCAAAATCTTGAAGAGTTCAAACACTTAGAATAATTGAAGATAAAAATAACTCTGAAATAGTTATAAGTCAGAGTTTCATATTATTTTGGAAACTTCAAACACTTAGAATAATTTCTTTTCATCGACTTAGAAAACTTAACAAATAATCTACAATGGAGGTCTTAATGAAAGTTCAACTTGATACCAAAGAATCAATAATAAAAGCACAATCAAACTTCAAGAAATCACCGAAAGACAGAATAACTGTTACATATTTAGAAACGCGGTTAGAAAACCTGGAAAGGCAATGGAAGGCGTTTTCAACTCAACATAAAAAACTTGTGGAGCAGAAAGAATATGAGACGTCGGCGTACTATAAGGAAGACACCTTTGAAATCATCGAAGAACTGTATATGGATTATAAATCAGATTTGAAGGAAAATGTGAATAATGTGGCAAAAAATAAACTTACAAATGTGTGTACAAATAGTGTAAACGGAAATATTAAACTACCTACAATTTCTTTACCCCTGTTTTCTGGTATTTATACAGATTGGTGTAGTTTTCGTGACTTGTTTGTCTCATTAATTCATTCAAATAATACACTCGATGATGTTCAAAAATTACACTATCTTAAAACTCATTTAAGCGGTGAAGCCGAACAATTATTAAAACATATACCTATAACAAGTGAAAACTATGAAATATGTTGGCAACAGTTAGAAAATAGATTTAATAATAAAAGATACATAGCAAATTGTATAGTTAAGAGGTTTCTAAGTCAGAAAAATATACTTGTTGAAAATTCTAAGCAAATAAAAGAATTGTTAGATGTAAGTAATGAGTGCATAAATGCACTCAAGAATTTAAATATTAATACAGAATCTTGGAATCTGATCGTTTTACATTTGTTATGTTTAAAGTTAGATAACGAGTCAAGGAAAATGTGGGAGTCAAAAATAAGTGATTCTACTGATATACCTACATTTTCACAATTTAAAGAATTTTTAGAACAACGTTTTAGATCTTTAGAATTTTTAGATAGTAATAAGAAAGAATGTGTTAAATATGTACCAAAAAACACTTCTGTAAAAACACTACACGTTGCAAATGTTCAAGTATGTGAATTTTGTTCTGACAATCATAAAGTTGCGCGATGTAAACAATTTTGTAAGAAATCAACTCAGGCTCGTCGTGATTTTGTACGCGATAAGAGTTTGTGTTTTAATTGTCTCGCTAGTAATCATTCTGTTAAAACTTGCCGTCAGCCAATAAGCTGTCAAATCTGTAACAAGCGTCATCACTCGCTATTGCATATATACAGTCCACTTAATAAAACACTCGATCAAACTCATGAAGTTCAGCCGGTTTATAACGCTGTTGCTAATACTAGTGCAGCATCCAAGCAAGACGAATGTGTAAACGTTGTGACAAATTGTTCACAAAGTTCCAGTAGTTTAGAATTACTGCCCACAGCTTTAGTTAAAGCTGAATCAGTAAACAGTTCGGTGGTCACTTTAAGAGTATTATTAGATCAAGGATCTCAAGCATCGTATATAACCGAATCCTCAGTCCAATTGCTTGGGCTGAAGAAAGTAGCAAGCAAAAGTTCCGCCGTTCGGTTAGGGGAAGACAAGCCAACGTTAGTATCCAAGCACACAGTTTCTGTGAAACTGAGTTCTTTGCATGATCCTAATTTCAAGATCGCAGTCAAGGCTCATGTATTGAAAAAGTTAACTACACTTCTTCCAGAAAGGAAATTTACGGTTTCAATGAAGCATCCGCTGTTAAACTTAGTTTTGGCAGATCCACACTTTAATAAGCCGAATAAAATTGATATGATTTTAAGTTCATCGGTTTACGGAAGAATATTAGAGGAAGGATTATACAAGGGTCCGTTAGGGTACCCTATAGCACAATCTACTAAGTTAGGTTGGATTATTTCTGGGGAAATACAGAAGAATCAAGTAGATATAGAAGAGGAGGAAGAAATAAATCATAGTTACTTGATTATTGAAAACAAGCAACAAGAAGAAGACAAAGTTGGTGAATTATTGGAAAGGTTTTGGAAGGTTGAGTCTGAGCCATCTACCGTCGATAACAAATGTCATCTGACGGAAGAAGAAAGTAAATGTGAAGAACTGTATAAGAACACTACTTATAGAGATTCAACTGGAAGATACGTTGTGAAACTACCGTTTAAAGAAAAAGAGCCTACTTGCAAAAATGGAAATAGCAAGAATATTGCACTAAAAAGATTTTTAATGCTCGAGAAAAGGTTAATGAAAAATCCGCCATTAAATAAAGATTATATATCAGTGATCCAACAGTATGTACAACTAGGACATATGGAGATTATACCAAGAGAGCAACATAATAAGGAAGGTGTTGTGTACTTACCACATCATCCTGTAATCCGAGATGACAAAACCACTACTAAAGTAAGAGTGGTATTTGATGCTTCTTGTCTTGATAGTCATGGTACATCACTAAACGAAAATTTAATGGTTGGTCCAACACTTCAAGCAGATCTACGGCATATAATAATGAAGTGGCGTACTTACCCAATTTGTATTACTGCCGACATTGTTCAAATGTATCGACAAATTAAAGTGTATGATGATGATTCAGAGTACCAAAGAATTTTCTGGAGAAGTCATCCTCAATCTGAAATACAGCAACTAAGAATATTAAGAGTCACGTTTGGAACTGCATCTGCACCGTACTTGGCGGTCAGGACGTTGCATCAGATAGCATACGATGAAGGAATGAAGTATCCAATAGCTGCAAAACATGTATTACAAAGTTTCTATATGGACGATTTAATGGCTGGATGTCAAACAAAGGCTGAAGGCTTAACTTTGTACAAAGAACTGACAGAATTATTGAACAAGGGTGGATTCGAATTACAGAAATGGAATAGTAATAATGAAGATTTATTAATGCAAATAAAAAATAAGAATACCGAAATGGGAGATGAAAAACTAAAGCTAGATAAAATAATGAAAATCCTAAGACTTACCTGGAACAGAGAATCCGATGTCTTTGAGTACTGCGTTCAGCTGCCTCAACCGAAGATACCTGAAATAAAAAGAAGTGTAATATCTGACATAGCAAAGTTGTATGATCCATTGGGATGGCTAGCTCCATCAATTATAATAGCAAAAATATTTATACAAAAATTATGGATTTCTGGTATAGGGTGGGATGAAGAGCTGCCAAAAATCTTACTTAAAGAATGGATTACTTACCGAAGCGATCTCGTTGCACTAAATAATTTCACTATACCCAGATGGGTTAAACTAAAGGATTCTGATGTCGATGTACAACTGCATGGATTTTGTGACGCTTATGCAGCAACGGTGTATTTAAGAACCATAGATGATCACGGTAAAATTCATGTTAGCTTGGTAGCGGCCAAAACGAAGGTGGCCCCAGTTAAACAAATATCCATACCTCGTCTCGAGTTGTGTGGTGCAACACTACTAGCTAAATTATTAGTAGAAATATCACAAGTTTTAAAGATTCCTAAACACAAAATTCACGCATGGACTGATTCTTCAGTCGTGTTGGCTTGGTTAAGTAATCATCCTAGTTGTTGGAAAACCTTTGTGGCAAATAGAGTTGGCGAAATAATGACTCTATTGGAGGGAAATCAATGGGCTCACGTACAATCTAAAGATAATCCTGCCGATTGTGCGTCGCGTGGAGTCATGCCTAGTGATTTGCCAAAGGTTCTTCTTTGGTTAGAAGGTCCAAAATGGTTGAAAGATAAAGTCATAAAATTTGGAAAAAGAGATCAAAGTGAAACAGATTTAGAAAAGAAAACGAGTAAGATATGTCATTTGACAGTCTATGAAGAAGATAGAGACAGCATATTTACCAAATATTCTACTATGAGAAAACTTATAAGAGTAGTAGCGTACTGCAGAAGATGTGTAACTGTAAGAGAAGCAAAGCAAAATTCTGTTAAAGTTTCAAGTTGGCTAACAGTTCATGAACTAAATGAAGCATTAAATGTGTGTATCAAGCAATGTCAAAAGCAACATTTTGATATAAAAAATAAAAATAAACTTACCTCATTAAATCCATTCGTCGACGCTGCGGGAATCTTAAGAGTAGGTGGACGCTTGGACAAATCATCATTGGACGAGAACAGGAAGCATCCGGTGATTTTACCTGCTAAAGCACATCTAACGTATCTTTTGATAGCGGATGCTCACAGTAAAACCCTTCATGGAGGTGCTCAGGTGATGATCAACTATTTGAGGTCCAAATATTGGATACTTGATTTGAAAAATCAAGTTAAGTTTTATGTCAGGAGATGTATAACTTGCATTCACTACGCTGCACAAACGAAGGAACAACTAATGGGTCAGCTACCCGCATCTAGAGTAATGTCTTCTCGGCCATTTCAAAAGGCTGGTGTAGATTATGCCGGTCCTATTAACATAAGAACAACTAAAGGTCGAGGATATCGTTCATATAAAGGCTACATATGCTTGTTCATATGCATGGCAACTAGAGCAATACATTTAGAAGTAGCTAGTGATTTAACGTCCCAAGGTTTCATTTCGGCCTTTAAACGCTTTGTAGCTAGACGGGGACATTGTTCAGATCTCTATAGTGACAATGGCACTAATATGGTTGATGCCGCTAAAGATCTGAAGAACTTATTTTTTCAAGAAAAGTCAACCATAAATAAAGAAATTGCTGAGTGGCTAAGCTCCAATTTTACAAAATGGCACTTTATTCCCCCTTATTCACCACACTTTGGCGGTCTATGGGAGGCGGGAATAAAGAGCATTAAACACCACCTCAAGAGAGTAGTTGGAAATTTAACTCTAACCTTTGAAGAGTTATACACTGTTTTGACACAGATAGAAGCCTGCCTTAATTCGAGGCCGATATCTCGCATTAGTAACGATCCAGATGACCAAGCTCCCCTGACTCCAGGGCATATTTTAGTAGGTGAACCGCTTGTAGTAGTTCCTGAGTCTAACTATGAAACTTGCAACATAAGTACACTCAAGCGGTGGCAATTAACACAAAGAATACTACAGAATTTTTGGCGTAGGTGGTCAGATGAATATTTAAATCAGTTTATGTCTCGATACAAATGGCGTTATATAACCCCTGAACCTAATGTAGGCGATCTTGTGTTAGTAAAAGAAGATAATCTCCCGCCAGCTAAATGGCTATATGGAATTATAGCCCAAAAACACCCCGGCGCAGACAATATCACGCGAGTGGTGAGCCTAAGATTCAAAGGCCATAATAATATAATTAAGCGGCCTATTACCAAGTTATGTTTTTTGCCAATGTAAAATAATATTTAGTTTTTTTTTGTTTAATGTTTTGTTTATGCTTATCAATATCCTAATTCGTATGGAAAATGTAGTTAGTTACATTTGTCCATGGTGGGCAGGATGTTTGCGTCAGAATCCGAGAGATAGCGCTGTCTCGGTTTTTGAACAACGCGAGTTAATGTTCTAAATAGTTTATTTTTGGTTTGCACAGTGTGCCAACAGATGTCGCTGTAGCAATTATAAACTAGCTTATTAGGTCAGAATGATATTTTGTATACATAACGCTTAATTAAATAAACACACCTTTTTATCCCCTAACAACTATTTTATTTGGTGCTGAACACTCTTTATAGCGGAAAGAGACAACATTATGGAACCAGATTTTGACCACAAACAATTATTTATTTTAGATCATGATTATTCATCAGTAAACTCACAACTTAAAGTGCTTAATGATGTGAAATTGCTTCAAATCTCCGTGGAACAAATTGAAGAAATGGAACAAAACACAAAAGGCCAGACATCAAGTGTTGAATGGATATTTCAAAGGAGAAATAGATTAACTGCCAGTAATTTTCACACAATATGTCATTTGAAACTCACGACAATGAATAGTTATGCTAACCAAATTCTAGAACAGCATTCATTTCACTCCAGAGCTACAAGTCATGGTATTATATATGAGGAAATTGCCTTAAAAAAATATTGTGAGACATATGAATTAACAGTTGTACAGTGTGGGCTTTTTATGAGCAAGGAACGACCATATCTTGCAGCTTCTCCAGATGCCTTATTAGGTACTGAAACATTGATAGAAATTAAATGTCCATATGCAAGTGGGTTCCAAATGATAAGCTGTACAAGTGTGCCATATTTGAAAAAAATTAACAACATTTTAATGTTGAAACCTGGTACACCCTATTATTACCAAGTACAAGGGCAATTATACTGTACTGGTAGGAAATTTTGTAATTTTATAGTGTACACCTACAAAGATTTAAAAGTTATAAATGTATTTCGAGTGTTTACTAAACTGAATTTCTTTTATGAAAGTTATTTCAAAAAAGAAATTTTAAACAAATATCTATATTATAATTATGATAATATGAAGAAATAGATTATTTTTACTCATGATTATTAATCTTTCAATATGTACACGTTGGCTAGCTAGTTTTTGATCTTTTTTTAATAATATATGTGGGATTTGTAACTTTCCTTTTAGAAATGTTGGAATATTTATCCCAACATGTTTGTTTATAAATAGATCTTGGACATGTGTTTTTATGTTTGTACTGACTGAAAGACACTTTTTGTGCTACTGACTGGCTTGGTTTTTGAATGGGAATTTCAGTACCATCTATTATTACTCTGGTA
The DNA here is from genome assembly GCA_033032175.1 of Saturnia japonica. NCBI lineage: Eukaryota > Metazoa > Arthropoda > Insecta > Lepidoptera > Saturniidae > Saturnia > Saturnia japonica. Next base: position 9,105,837 of record CM065329.1, read on the forward strand.
GAAGGATAACTTATAGGCACCAATGTCTCAGCCCCAGGAATATCTATAGTATATGAAATACCAGCACTTTCTTCACGCTGTTCTTGATATGGCACACTTGAAGTTGTAGGCACATCTTGAAATAGGCTTTTTCTATAATTACGAATCTTAATACGTTCTTCTCTTGCTTCTACCTGCTTTGAACCTGGTTTCTCGTGCCATGAGAAAATAGAAGGTACAGCTGATTTTTTAAGAAATTTGTGCTGATGACTAACTCATATAAAAAAAAATACACAACATTTACTACTTTGATTTTGTATTACGTTATATGTTGTAAGTGTATGGTGTCTATCATTGAAATTGTAGTTTACTTGATGAACAGGAATATCTATATCCTATTTACCCACTGGCAGCTTACAGTACAACATTAGGAATATCTGTTTACATACAAATTATGAAAAGAAATTAATGCTATTTTCTTACGTGCTTTGCGTATATGTGTATTCGTTTATGTCGAATACGCATAAAACTCTTAAAAGAGAAATAATGCCAAACCATAGTTACTTCAAAGATTGTTCCTCGTGATTCAAATTATAACATGAATGTATTTATTTACACTCAAACATACTTTTAAACATTTACCTGTATATTTGCTAATCTGTATAAAATCACTTTCTTTAAAATGTTTTCGACATAACCTCGATCCACTTTTAGGGATAAAATCAATGCGACGTATTGCTCTAAGCCAAAGTTTCATAATTTTTTTATCCTTAGGAAAGTGATGGGTTGCAGTTTCACTACAATTTGGAACACAACATCGCGTCATTTTTATATATTTCTTACAAATGTGATATTTTTCATACAAAACAGTGCTTGCTATGGGACCTATCTCAACTAGCGCCAATCTGACAATTGCCCGCCCCATTATGACATACCTAAAACAGTTATAGTTGAGTGAAAAAAAATCGATAAAAAAAATATTTACAATAAAAGTTGATATTTTAGATTAATTTTTGAAAAAAAAAAAAAATCGTTTTTTTCACAGTGAAGTTTTGATCGGTGGCTCAGACGTCATTTTTTGTGACAGTAGGTATTCAATCACCCTTCTTCTTCCTGTTCCTGACTTGGCAACTAGTCCTCTTTATTAAAAACAATTACTGCCAATATCAAGCGAATGTAGTGTTCCATCTCAGAATGATTACAGTATCCTAACAAGATGGTAGCTCCCTTGTTAGTGCTATCTATGGAGCTTTTGTGGCACCTCAAAATTTATGCTTTCACTTTAAATTTATAATCCACTTCACTTATGAACAATAACAAAGCAATGTCACGCAAAACGCCACCAATATTACATAATATAGGTTTCAAAGAACGAAGTTAATGAACAAAATATAAAAACCACGACAATACATGTCACTTCAAGATCCCGCCAAAAACTCCAATCGACCTTAATACCGTAATTTATATTTAAATAATCAGTTCATTTTTTAAATATTATTGTATTTTTAATTGTGTTCGAAGTTTTAGTAATACAAGTAGTGAAACGCACTGCCTGCACCTACGGAACTATTTATGCAGTTTATAACAATTATAATACTTTTTTTAGACTAAATAATTATCCTACGTAGAAAATCAAATTCCGAGCACAAAAAACCGTAAAATAATATATAAAAAAACCTTTTCTTTTTATTAAAACCTTAATATACGCGCATGACAAAATTTTGATACGAAAATGGGCAAATTCCGTTAGTAACAATATTTTTTATTTAAATTAATTATTACAGTTATGATTGTGAATATTTCAGGCATTTATTTGAATTTCTAAAGAAAATATCGATGTTTAATACAAATATTTTGATATGTTATTTGTCTTTGTTTGACATCCTTTTGAGATATTTTAACATGTGATATCTCATTTACTTAGAACCATTATAGATTACTAATATTAGTAGTTGCTAATAATAGAAATGACTAAACTTAGTTTAGTAACAATAGTAGTTACTGATTTGATAGGATGAGTTATTATTAAGACCGAACGAGCTAGTTTTTTTTTTTCATTTAGTTGTGGCGAGAGATGTCGCTACATGTATATTATAATTAACGTAAACAAAGTCGCGGGCTGTTTGCTAGTACAACACAGGTAATAAGTTTTGGAGAACCTATGGTTCTTTATTTACATTTTGTCTCCCGCACGGCTCGGTGAATTTGGTCTTTGTATTTATTTATGCATCATTACTTTCAAAATAGACATTGACTAACTATGCACCACGGTTCCACCCGTGTTAATTTAATCCGACAACGCGGCCGTCGCGTGGCGGCCATTTTTTTTTTAATATTGTTTTTTTTTTTATTTGTCATAGGTATAGTACATACTTTGATATGTATTTAGTAAACAGGTGTTATTTTGACATTTCAAACTGACACTTTAATTTTATTTATCTGAATGGGTAACCAACGTGTGACCGCGATAGAAGCAGGGCAAGGAATATAATACTCTCTTACGAGTGAAGCAGGGTCACCAGAATACCGACCGGCGACGTCATTTTGCAGTCCACGCAAGCGGAGCCGCGGGCACGGCAAGTTTTCTATAAACCAAGATATTTTTCATTAAAGCACTCCAAAATATTTGCTAAAGACAAACAAAACGATCTAAAAAATGTTTTGGAGCATGGAAACTATCCAGTCTGGATACAAGAACGACATCGTGCCACATGATGACACGACGCGACGCAAGGTGCCATTTTCCCGTACGATTCTTGCTACAACATGCAACATTTTTCATTTTTGTAGCACGCTACAATGTCGCTAGATGTTATTGCCCAAGCATAAAAAAGGTTCACAGAATAATTTTATTATAGTGCTAACTGTGCCCGCGGCTTCGCTCACGTGGACTACAAAATGCCGTCGACCGTGCACCTCCTCCTCGCTCACGGTTATTTTAAAAGCAAAAATACTTATTGTAGGTGTTTTTTTAGAAGATGGACGTATAGGTACTTTGCATGACTTTTTTGTAGGTCTTTTTATTGTCTACAATAAATTATAAAGTAAATTAATTTTTCTATATCTCGTATGGTTTACTCAGCGTATACCATTTAAGCGTCCGAATTGATTCATGACCAGTTTTTTTTTCATCGACGCTGAATCCTTACTCTCTTGCTCAAATAAAAGTAGACTAAGTTACTCCTTATAACGTTATCAATTTACCGATGAAAGTCCCGTTAAAATCGGTTCAACCGTTTAGATTACCTACCCGGAAAGGCCAGACAGTTTTGTTTTTACTTTAGGTGTCGTATATACTTTCATAAACATTTAGTAAAAAGCTGTTATTTTGACGTTACAATTTAATTTTATCAACTGTATAGATTAACAGATTAAATACGCGGTTAGTGTCCACCATAGATAATGTTCATTGTCCAAGGACGGTAGTATACCTACATATCTGCATATTTTCATCTTCTGTTAGCTTCTAATAACATCTATAACGATTAAACTTGAGTATAGGTCTACAAAGGTAAAAAAAGTAGTTTTTCCACTTATAACGTTTATTTTTAATACTTTAAACGAAAACGATTAGGTACCTTCAGCACTCGCCCCCAAGCGCGGTGAAGCTGTAAAAGACATTTTTTTTAGATCTGACTATACTCTTAGCCTTGGGGGCCCTGAAGCCGCTGCGGCTTTTACAGCTTCACCGAACTTGGGAGCCCTTGGCTCGATTCAACAATGATATTATCATTCTAGTTTATCAAAACTATGCACAGATGGCGTGCCAAAACAACTTCCAATGTAAAAATATTACCAGAAACCACTCTCGACTCTAAACGGAACACCACCTGCACACTTCACTCCGAAAAACATCCTCCCTACACACGGAAGTTGAATGTTTAGGGAATGATTTAAGTAACCTTACATTCGACCATCCTGACAACGTGTATGTCCTCATACACGTATCATGTAATTACCTTACAAACGGATGGTTTTTTCAAAGTATAAACCGTTCAGAATTTTAATTTTGCCGCAAGTCTATAGATACTGCTTTTCCAGATTTTAATTAGTATTTATTAAAAAAATATATTCTAAAACGAAAATCTGCGGACTCTTGGTCCACACCTTTTTTTAAGTGGGTGCTTTTATAATATTAAACATTAAATATTGCCATGAAAAAAGATGCACTTGCAAATGCAGCTATGTACTTTAATAACTAAATGAGTCTTAATTTAGTATAAATAATAATGAAACTTATCACTAAATTACATATAAATTGTTATACACTGTTGCCTATTACTATTACAGATTATTGTTGTAGTAAATTTACAGAAATTTTGGGGTTGTTATTGTGTTTGGGTGTTTACACAGCGGGTTACACGATGCGCACTCAAGCCGCTATATTCTATTCATTTACAAGCAGGATGGCCGGTTACAATAATAATGCATAACACTAAAGAGGATCCAGTACTTCGGAGGTTTCTTGACGACGCATGGCTTCTTGCTTCTTGAGATTCGTGAGGATTCTTTCTTCTTTAGCGTTTGACACCGTGTGACGGCCGTTCGCAGCGACGCGATATTTAAAGCAGTGTTGGAGTGCGACGGCGTCTATTTCCCTCTCGCTCTAACGAAACATTTCCTTATTTGGTAATTTTTCGTGCACGCTATCATATTTGGCGAACGATTATCTATATATTAATACGTGAAGCAAAAGCATTCTACCCCTTTTTAAGCGTATCGTGTGCACGGAAGACTGAGATTTAGTATGGTTAAAATGTATATAGAGAAAAGTGCAGAAAGCTAAAACTTATCTATAATATCTGTTGCTAATATATTAAATTAAATTAATACTGCGAATCTAAACCGACCTGTGCCCATTCAACTTAGACCTCCCAAAATATAGACATAGTTACTCAAGAAAAAGTTAATACTCATTGTTTATAGAGTCTGGCAAACGAAAGTAGACACTCGAATTATTTGCAGACTTTTTATATGGCAATGTTAGACACAATATCGAATTCAATTTGTCAAAACAAGATGGCGTGTTGTTCGTGATTTGTTGTGACCCTGTTGAGCATTTTTCTAACTCAAAAATGAATAAAAGTGGAGTGAGGGAGATGTCGTTTCGCATGATTTCTAAATTTGAAGAAAAACAACAGGAGAAAGACGCTGAATTCAAAATGGAACAAGATTGTTTACGGGTAGTGTTGAATTTTTTAGGTTAGGATGACGCTTTGAAGTTGATACTTTGTTTGAAATCGTAATTATTATTTATATTTTTACAAAACTATTTCTCTATTTTGATCCACATTCAGTTTATATTACGTTAAATAGTTTCATTTTTTTTTTCTTTTTTAACGTGGAAGAAACCCGTCATGTTTGTGTACCCACCCGGGGGAGGACGAGTGGTTATGTGAGACTCTTACTCACTAAAACTCCACGGTGTACCTCAGCCGCCTTAGAAGGGCGACGTGGGCTCGCGGTTGCATTCAACCACGTCGCCCCGGCGGCAGGCCCAGCTACTACTGCCGGGCAACCGCAAAAGGGAGACAATTCAGTACTACCCTAACTGTCTCCCACAGCTGCCGAACCTGTGCAATGGGAAGACGGTCCCCCCGTCTTCCCTGGTTCGGCTAGGGCGGCGGGAGTTCGCGGACAAATCGCCTTCTCCTGCCGCCCGTTCGTCTTTGGCGGAGAGGATCACTCAGAGTATCATTTTCGCATACCCTCTCCGCGGCCTCCTTCTGTGATATAACTTCCTCGCAGAAGGAGGCCATCGCCTCCCACGACCTCTCGCTGCCGAGCATGGCGCGTACCACACTCGGGAGCGAGAGGTCCCCTCCTACCACCGCGGTCAGAGCCCGGCGCTGGCTCTCCTACGCAGCACACTCATACCTTAATAAATGTTACATTGTAATTTTAACAACTTGTTTTCTTTTACAGAAAATCTGGTGTATGTAGCAGGGGTTGATGAGTTGGTGAAAACTATTGAAAAACTGACTGATTTGGAGCAAAAAGACAGGATAAGAACCCAGAATCAATACTTGGATAAAATAACTTCAATCACTGGTAAGTTTTTCCTAAATACTTAAGTTTAATAAAGATATAATCTAATAAATGATTTGCTATTATAAATGCAACACGTAATCATTCTGTTTCATCATTCCTTACAGAAGTAAGTGTTACAACATTAACAAGAATAAAAAAGGAAGGCACAGTAAATGAAGGTGTCTGGAATACACCAGGGAAAAAACGGCCACATAAGCCCACAGTGTCCGACCTAGATGGTTTTGACATAGATGCTATTGGTAACAAAATTAACGAATTTTACATCGTTAGAAAACAAGTTCCTACGTTGAGAACTCTGTTAGTGGAATTAAGAGAAAGCATTGGATTTCATGAATGCAGGGAAACTCTTCGCCACTTATTATTGTCCAACGACTATGAATTTAAGAAAAATAAAATTGAATGTTCATGTTTAATTGAACGTTATGACATATCTGCATGGAGACATCGGTTTTTAAGAACCATGGCTTTGAAACGTAGAGAAGGAAAGTCAATAATTTATTTAGACGAGACCTATGTTCATAAAAACTACAAGCTCAAGAAGTCTAGGCAAGGTCCATCTACAAGTGGTGCAATTGAAAATGTTTCGACAGGAAAAAGGTGCATAATCCTGTATTCATTGTACATAATTTCATATAATTAATAATAATTTCATTCATTAATTTAATTAAATTTAATTTGAATTTGAATTTAATTTTTTAAATTTGAATTTTATTAATTAATTTAATTTCATTGTACATCCTGGATCAGAGAAAGGCCCTGTGCCAAACTCATTGTTAGTCTTTAGCACTAACTCCAAAATGGCGGACTACCACCACGACATGAATGCTGTAAATTTTAATAAATGGCTAAGACAAATGCTTATATCCAATTGAAATGAGCCGAATGTAATAGTTATGTATAACGCCAGTTACCATTCAATCATTGTAAATAAAGCTCCTACATCACAAAATCGCAAAAATGACATAAGAGAACGGCTTACTTTGATTGATATTCCGTTTGAAGAATATCACACAAAAGCAGAGCTCCTATGTTTTGTAAAACGAAACACACCAGAACCAGCATATGAAGCTGATGAACTTCTGAAGCAGAATAGGCATGAGGTATTACGACTTCCCCCCTACCACTGCGATCTAAACGCCATTGAGCTAATATGAAGTTTGGCTAAACGTAAAATGGCAAGTAAAAATATTGCCCTGACTGCAGTGGAGTTAGAGGGGGTTATAAAAGAATCGTTTGAAACTATAACTCCAGAGGAGTGGAAGGAAATGACTGATTATGTCATACATGTTGAAAATAATTATAAAGAAAGGGAAAGAATTACAGAAAATAACTTAGATCGTTTTATTATTAATGTAGGAAATAGTGATTCCAGAACGTTTTATTATTAATGTAGGAAACAGTGATTCCAGTGACTCTAATTAATCTTTTCACATGGAAGTTTAGATTCAGATTTTGATTATGAAAGTGAATAAATCAAAATTATTATAGAATATTGTTGTTTTTTTTTTAAATCAGATTGCTACATAATACCTAGTCTTATTTTTGATTCAGACGTAGTAAACTTATTTTTCGAAATGTCACGTGTTTCTATGATTTGGATCAATATAGGTAGTGATTTTACATTTCGAAACTTCAGTTTACTTTGTCTGAATAGAAATCCGATTTTACGCGATTAGCGCTAGCCATTTTAATATTATTCATCACCGAAAACCATCGACACTAGCGCCACTACAGAATTCAACGGAAACCTTGCGACTATCGGCACTAGCGCCACTACGGAATTCAACGGAAACCTTGCGACTTATCGACACTAGCGCCACTACGGAATTTAACGAAAACCTTGCGACTTATCGACACTAGCGTTCTACGGAACTTATTGAAGACTTGCGGTTATATGGAAAAGATCGGTCGGCTCGGTTACGTTTGTTTAGTGAAAAAGTTTTGTTTTTTATTTTCGAGTGAGCTTGTGCGATATCGCACATCTCAGTACGCCGTATCGAGTACTTCGGATCGGTATAGGATTTTTAAGAAATCCTATAAGATCGACAAACCCGTCCAACCCGAGTTGACGTCACTCGCCTTATCGACGCGTGTGACATGCTGCGTACCCAACAGCTGGTCCTTCGAGCCGGATCCAGCGATGCCGATCACCAGGATCAACAAGGGATCACCGAGGGAACAGCCACTCGAACCTGCGGTTCAACCAAGCAGTTCGGAGGCAACAGAAACGACGTCGTACGAAACATACGATACCTCCGCGACCGGCACGACCCAGAATACAAAACCTGAAGATACAACGACGCGGACACGTGCTGAAAATAGATCCGCGTTGAAGAAATCACAACAACGTAAGGAGCTAGCAGCGAGAGCAGAGCTAGCAGAAAAAGAATTGAGAGAAGCACAAGCCGCCACTACAGCCGCCAGACTCCGTCTGGTATTGATCCAGGCCGAGAATGAAGACGACGATGACTCCATAATAGAAGAGCCAAAGTACCGGGAGGACCAGGTCAGGGCCTGGGTCCAGACATCAGCGGGCCGTATGGACAAGGAGCCCGCAAGCAAGCACATTGAGAACCGCCCCGTCTGCAAGACCAACATGGAAAAGCCCGACAACAGGGACCTGGCTAAGGCGATAGTGGAAGCTGTGAGAAGCGCGACCACCAAGGAGCTGCCACCAAAACCCGACTACATGCACCAGTTGCCGACGTTCGAAGGCAACTGCAGGGAGTGGGTGGCCTTCAAGGCCGTCTATGAGGATACCGCTCCACTCTTCTCGAGTGCTCAAAACATGGTGCGGCTGAAAAGAGCACTGAAGGGACAAGCCAGGGAAGGAGTCCGCAGCCAGCTGTACTCCGAGAGTACACCACAAAAAGTTATTGAATCACTGCGGCGGTGCTATGGAAGAGCGGACGCTTTGGTCTTTGCGGAGCTAGACCGTATACGAAGACTTCCGACCATAAATGACTCCGCCTACGACATTTGCTCACTGGCGAGCAATGTCAACAATACCGTCGCAGCGATCAGGGGGCTGCGGAAACCCCAGTATTTGATGTCGCCGAACTACTGAAGAGCATCGTCGACAAGATGCCGACTTTCCTGAGGTTCCGGTGGTACGATCACATCATGGATAAGACTGAAGGAGACCCGGACCTCAACACGATGTGCGGCTTCCTGAACAAGATGGCGGACCGGTGCGGGCCACACGCCGTGACCGAGGTGGCAACGAGAAGACAACCGCCGAGGCGACAGGCGACGCACGCCACAGCCGACTACACCGAGCGCGAAACTTCGGACAGAGCAACGAGAGACAAGCCGGCGTGCCGCAGTGCAAGGAAGGGTACCCGCTGTACGACTGTCCGAGGTACCGGAGCTCTACGGTGCAGGAACGATGGGGAATAGCCAAGGAGTCGCGCCTATGTTACAAGTGCCTCGACGGTAAGCACCGGAAGCAATCGTGTCGACGACCACCATGCCGCACCTGCAAGCGCTGGCACCACCACACGCTACACAACGAGGAGCGGGAGACGGAGCCAGCAGAGAACAGGGAAGTCGCGAACAATGTGCGACTTCCCGTCAACTGCACACGAATCAGCAGGGCGTACTTGAAGATGGTGCCCGTCGAAGTGTACGGGCCATCGGGATCAACGACGGTGCTGGCCCTGCTGGACGAAGGCTCCACGGTAACTCTGCTGGACTCAAGCGTGGCGAAGCAGGTCGGCCTTAAGGGGCCCAAGGAGACGCTCCGCCTCGAGACCGTGGGTGGGAAGACCCTAACGAAGAAGGACTCGATGAAGCTTGACATCCGAGTTCGAGGGCTTCACCAGCGGCAGAAGAGGATGATCGTCGAAGCACGCACCATGGATGACATGAGCCTTGCACCCCAGCGACTGAAAGAGAGATTAAAAGCTACGCGCACCTGAAGAGCCTGGCGGACCAGTTATGTTACGAAGAACAGTCCCCCAAACTATTGATCGGGCAGGATAACTGGGGACTCATCGCCGCCAGGAGAACGAGCAGGGCAGGAGGAACCAGCCAGTAGCCTCAGTCACCTAATTGGGATGGGTACCGCATGGACTTGACGGCAACAATACAAGAGAGATCACTTCCTACCTGCGCCCATGTATCGATGCGCGAAGAGGCCTTAAGACAGGCTGGTGAAGGAGCACTTCACGATAGAGTCGCTGGGAGTCACACCCAAGCGTCCGAGCACGGATATGGAGGCGAAGGCGCTCATCTTGGAGAAGACGCGAAGACGGCCGCTTCCAAGTGGGATTACTATGGAGGGACGAAGAAGCCACGCTACCTGAAACTACAGGTCCGCACTGACGAGGCTCAGAGGCGTGAAAAAGAAGCTACACAGAGCCCCGACTTGCGAGTAGAATATAGCAAGCAGATGATTAACCTCATCGAGGATGGGTACGCTGAGGAAGTCCCACACGATGAAGCAGGATCAAAACGGAAATGGTACCTGCCCCACTTCGCTGTCACCCACCCGACGAAAGCAAAGAAACGAGTCGTGTTCGACGCCGCCGCGAAGTTCGATGGAAGGAGTCTCAACCACCTCCTACTGCCAGGACCAGACCTGCTACAATCCCTTTTCGGAGTGTTGTTGCGGTTCCGGCAAAGGCCGTCACGGTTGTCGTGGACATCAAGGAGATGTTCCTGCAGATCAGGATCAGTGACGAGGACCGCGACAGCCTGAGATTCCTGTGGAGAGAAGAACAATGCGAGGCCGCTCCGAGAGAGTATAGAATGACGTCGGTCATATTCGTAGCAGCCTGTTCACCGAGCGCGGCGTTGTTCGTGAAAAATAAGAATGCCGACGAGCACTCAAATCGCTACCCGGAAGCCGCGCGGGCAATAGAAAGAAACCACTACACGGACGACTACCTGCAGAGCTTCGCGACTGAAGAAGAGGCTATCAGCATAGCCAGCGAAGTGGAGGTCGACCATCGTGGAACGAAATTCGAGCTCAGAGGCTGGGCATCGATTAGGCGCGGCGTCCTAGCGAGCCTCGCAGGTGGTGTGACCCCAGGAGACATAGAGCTGGGATTCCGGACCCATCCACGAGAGCTAAAAGACATAGAAACACGGACCCCGACCAAACGAGAAGTGAAAAGCGCGGTAATGTCAACCTTCGACCCTATGGGGCTGGCATCGCCCGTGCTAATAGAAGGGAAAACGCTCATTCAGAGCATTTGGCGCAGCGGGATCGACTGGGACGACGTCATCCTGGACCAGGACGAGGTGGCGTGGAAACGCTACATGGAGAACCTTCGTGTGCTGCAAAGCCTCCGAGTAGCGAGGTGCTTCTCGTGCTCCAATACTGAGTGGGATCTGCACACATTCACCGACGCCAGCGAGAAGGCGTACGCGTGTACAGTCTATTGGAGACAGAAGACAGACGAGAGCACTTACCACGTCACGCTTTTAGCAGGGAAAGCCAGGGTGACCCCATTGAGACCAGTCTCCATCCCAAGGCTGGAGCTGAAAGCTGCGCTGCTGGGGACGAGGATGGCACAGGCGATAGCAGACGAATTGGACATCGCGGTCGGCGGAAGGACGTAATGGACTGACTCCAGCACGGTCCTGACATGGATTAAAACCGACCCGCGCACGTTCAAGCCTTTCGTCGCGCACCGACTCGACGAAATAGAAGAATCGACGAAACCCAAGAATGGCGATGGGTGCCTGGCTCGCAAAGCCCAGCAGACGACGCAACCAGAGAGGCGCCGGCGGATCGACCACACTCACGGTGGTTCAATGGGCCCGAGTTCCTGACATGGGATGAATCGCGCTGGCCCAAACCACGAACATGCGAACGAAACCTTGCGACCATCGACACTAGCGCCACTACAGAATTCAACGGAAACCTTGCGACTTATCGACACTAGCGCCACTACGGAATTCAACGGAAACCTTGCAACTTATCGACACTAGCGCTCTACGGAACTTATTGAAGACTTGCTGTTATATAGACAAGATCGGTCGACTCGGTTACGTTTATTTAGTGCAAAAGTTTTGTTTTTTATTTTCGAGTGAGCTTGTGCGATATCGCACACCTCAGGACCCCGTATCGAGCACTTCGGATCGGCAAGAATAATCGCCACGAGGCGGGCATCCGGCGTCTTATAGGATTTTTAAGAAATCCTATAAGATCGACAAACCCGTCCAACCCGGGTTGACGTCACTCGCCTTATCGACGCGTGACGTGCTGCGTACCCAACACATAATAAAACAAGTAAAGTCGAAATTTGTACATTAAATATGTTATCAAGATATATATTGTCATTATATGTTGTCAAGATACCGGTACTACATCATCCCTCACCGCGCGCCCTGCGCGAGCGCGTCAACCGCCACCACGTTATAGGGAATAGTTTTCACTGGCAAGTCCTTAACGTATGCGCGCCTGTTTGTGTTTTATCGAGCGCTGCAATGGCGTTACTTATATATATCACGTATAACATTTTTATAAGTTTTGTTTGTTATATTGTGGGTCGTGTTTTCCTTAAAAACAATAAATTATTATATTCCTAAAATGATAGTTTCATTTCGATGCGATAATGGAGGAGTTTAGAATCTTGAGACAGAAAATACTTCGACACTTTTTTTTAACTTTTTACTTTTTTTTATCAACTGAAATATTATCACTAGAGATGAGCGATTATGAATAAAATACATTATCGAGTGACTTCGATGATGAGTGATCATTCATAATTGAGCCCTTTATGTATACTAAGAGGTGGGCGATTATGAATGATGACTGAATTGAAATATGTACTTATTAAACCAGTAGAGTGCGAAGCTAAACAAAAGACAGGTCGTGCAGTCATACACAAATCTCTATAAGAACATGTATTACCAATTAGCGAAAAAAAGATTGTAGGATTGCAATAATTACTAGAATTAGTAACTACTAATGGCTATAATCGAGTTATCTCGAGATATCTTCATAACCGAATGATTACATTAGTATATCTCATAATCGTCCACCGCTAATTATCACTGTTTTTCATGCACAAATTTCCAGGCGGATGGAGTCGCGGGTACATCTAGTACAATAATATTATACTACTATTATATTATACTATAATATTTTAAAGCAAGAATGGCTCAGTTGATTGAGCCTGATTAAATTTATTTTGCGGGATGCATTCCTTAGTGGGGGGCCGAACAAAATAAGCTCATTTTACCCTACCAAATAAAAAGTATGTAGTTAGTGTTTTAGCAGTTTTTCTAGTCTTTAAAATTTAAACTATAACTTCCGTCTGTAAGGGCATGCTTATCGTTCCAGTGCCTTTTCAATTGTAGCGGCGAACGGAACTGTCTCTCGCAACGACATTCAAACACTCTACCGTAATCAACATGAACCTTTTTTATATGTAGAGTTAAAGAATGTTGGTAGTTGAAAAATTTATGGCACGAACCACATTGGAATCTGCCAGTAGTTGTATGTTGCTGCTGCCTTCTGTGTTCATCTAAGTGTGTCGGCGAGAGAAACTGTTTCCCGCACCAACAATCGTACGTTCGCCCGTAATTATTATGAACATTCTTCATGTGTATTTTTAAATTCGATTCCAAAAAACACACCTCGTCGCAGTATTTACATTTGTATAATTCATGTCCCTCATTAGAACTATGTTGCAAGGTCTTGTGTTCAGTCAAGTATTTTAGCGTACGATATCGTTTCCCGCACCAACATTTAAACTTAGCATAATCACCGTGCATATTATTCACATGTTTTGCTAAATATCTTTTAGTTGACACGATTTTCTGGCAAGAGTCACATTTGAATTGGCGGTTTTGAAATTTGCTGTCATGCAGCCGACTCTTATGTTGATATAAATGTACCGGCGTTCGGAACTCTTTCCCGCACCAACATTTAAACATTCTCCCGTAAACATAATGAAGTCTCCTCATATGCTCCGTAAAACTCGTTTTCGAACTATAGACCACTTCGCAGAATTTACATTTATATACTTCATTCTTCTTGCTGTGGCACTCACGTAATTTACTTTTATCTCCTGGTGTGTTTATATTAATCTTTATATGTTCAATATTGTGCTTTAATAAATTGTAACTGAAAATGTAATAATATAATAGTTAATGATGTATTCACAAATGTCCTAGTTGCTCAAGTCAAGTTCAAAATTTATTCATATTTTGGCACTGCATATGTTATTACTATTAGGTGCAACCCTAGAATAGCTCCGACCACGGAGAGATATGTATACCTTAACTAATGCTGTATTTACGTCCATGTATACATCCAAGAGAGAGACAGAATAATTTCTATCTACTTGGAGCAGTCCTACCTCTACCGTACAGAAGTTTACACCCAAATAAACTAGTTATGTTCCTGCGGTGAGTAGGTTTCCAGAGCTCCTTGGGTTAGGGGGTTCAAAGTCGGCAACGCGTTAGTGGTACCTATGACATTACAAAAGTCCATAGGCTACAGTAGACGCTTACCTTCAAGACTAAATAGTACTAAACTGAAGATGCAATGATAATACTATTGGTTACGGTAAAGCTTGAACTATATATTACACATTATTAAAACTCTTGTTTTTTTTGGAGTGGCACAGCAGCGAAGGCACTGTGTCTGATGGTAAGCACAGTACAATTGAAACGCATCATGAGATCGACAATCCATCACCGGTCATCGCTTTCATGGCAATCGGCATGTCTCTCATCAGCAAGAGATTTGTCACTACATTTGTTACAAATATAAATCCTGATTACTGGATATATTCCAACTGTTCCGGGAATGCATCACGCATAAGCATACCTCTATGCGACGTTACACCCGGGGCCCAAGTATGCTAACAAAATATTGTTTTAATAGTGTGTTGATAGTAACTAGACATTTGGCATCATTTGGTATTGTCCTATTAATTTGTCATTCTATCTAGCTTTTCTAGAACGTTTGCATACACGATTCGTAAAAAAAAAATCGTGATGTGTCCGTCGTTATTGCTTTCAGCGTCAATGCTGCCAATCGCAGACGGCATTTATTGCGCAAAAGCCGGAGATTGCGGGCTACTATAAGGCGAAACACAGATGCCTCCCTGAATCTTACGTTTTTGATTCAATACTTTTCCTGCCAAAAGCTTTTTAATAAAATGAACACAATAAAGTAACTTTTTCTTTTGCACTAAGAACTTTCAAAAAAAATTCATGAGGGCTTTAGATAACACTGGCAGGCATTTATATTTTTTAATGGCTTGCACCAACCATTGGCAACAAGTTTTCAGATTATTTACAAAAAACAGAGACTCCTCACTATCGAGTTTTTGAACTAAATATATAGTTTTTTACGTAATCTTACAGATTCAATAGAGGTTTAACAGGAAAATTACAATAACAAGTATTGTAAACTAATGGTAGTTTCGATTAGCAGCACTGGATCTATGGTAGATTTTACGCTAACAAAGTATCTGCCATCCCACTGGTACACTATCACAATGCTATAGTGATTCTATTGAGACAGTAACAAAATTTTAGCAGAATACCAAAATTTGTTACAATTTCGATATATTATCAATAGTGTTGATGTAATGACAATGGTGGATTCATAAATATGAAATAGCAGACTTGGGCCCCTGCTCTATGGTTGTCACAACCCAGTTAATAGAATTCTCATGTTCTACCAACCTGAATTTTGATAGCAAAGTTTGATGGGCACTCACCTATTTTTGAATATTCTATCACACAACTTGCATTGAACTTCTTGAGGAGTTACCAGGACATCATAATGTATGCTTGTGATACTGGGAGCAATAACCAATAAACCTTGCTTTTTTAGTCTCTCAGTATTTATGATAACAGGCTTATCCTTATTTTCGTCCTTTATAATTAAAGATAATTCCTCATCTGTGTTTTCAATTTTTACTTTTTGTTCATTTATAAGTGTTGATAATTCCATACTCTAGAAACAAAAACAATTAACTCTTCCTTCAGTAACTAAAGTTATTACACTATTTATTAACATAGTATTTGTCTGCTAAAGTATTCAACCACTTTTAGAAGTTGCCCTGCTTCTCAAACTGAGGGTTAAACACATATTTACTAATAGTTCTTCTTTTTTTATTTGATTACAACTTTGATTTTACTAATTATTTTAGTCTTCAAACAAAGCTTTAACACGATGGTG
The DNA here is from genome assembly GCA_033032175.1 of Saturnia japonica. Taxonomy (NCBI): domain Eukaryota; kingdom Metazoa; phylum Arthropoda; class Insecta; order Lepidoptera; family Saturniidae; genus Saturnia; species Saturnia japonica. Next base: position 9,122,023 of record CM065329.1, read on the forward strand.
GCTTCCTTGTTACAACTGTCAAGGGAAGTTTTAAGGAAACCTAACATGCATACTCCTAATTATTGTTTATAAGCCCTTGCTACAGCTTCTAAATTAACAAGTTACATTCCATCTAAATTACATAATATAGGGCCATATAACATAAGTTTGTGAATGAAAATAAAAACAATTACATAACATATAAAGATTCTGCAAAAAAGGTGACTATTAGTTAGTCTAGCCTGATTAAAATGTGGACAAACCATCTCCTGCATGCCTGATAGACTAAACCAAGGCTGCACAATAAATTTTATAAGTAGGTTATATAATTTAAAAGGTATTTTATATCATCAGATGGGCCACATATATAATGCTTGTAGTATACAGACATGATAAATTCAGATATAAACAAAAATTAATACTTACATCAGAATCGATTTTACTATTCATACTAGAGTTTAATTGAAAGCATTCATCCTCAGGGTATTCATTCTTCACTTCAGAGACAAAATCTTTACTATCATAGTAATTTACATACTTTAGTTCTACTAGATTATATGGATACTGAAATATAATGATAAACTTGGATTACACACTTTTAGATAAACTAAATTCTAATAGGATAATTATTACACTACTACCAGAAAACTGTGTATGCTGTAATGGTATAAAAAATAAAAAGATAAGAATATAAATAAATAGGTTTAATTAAATAAGGATATATTATAACTATTTGGATGTATGAGTATCTGTTAACATCATTTATTAAATTAAAAAATATTGAAATATATACCTCACTCATCAATGACCATCAACAACTCAGTCAATAGTGATGACTAATTAGATATGTGAAGTCTATTGTAGTGAAAGATAGTTTTATTATATTTTTACTAAATAATAATAATTTATTGGAACCATAAATCATCTCACAAATAACAAAAATGTACAATATTAGCCACATTAGTGAAAACTGTGTCGCAGCCAATAGCGCCCACTTCCAGGCAATACAACAGTGGGGTCTGTGTTCCATAATACAATGTAAATACAACTAAAAATACAACAATCTTTTACATTTTTCAATTAAACTAACAATATTTAGAGTTGTAGTGTGTATACATGTATTTATATATTTGTCACCCAATAAGTAACTACTGAATTTTTCTTTTTTTATTATTCCAATAATAAATCATTTTTTGATATAAACATACTATTTGATGCTGTGGTGGTTAAGCCACCATACCTGAGACATATCACTGAATGTGAAACATTAAAAAAAATTAAATGCTAAAGATATGAATAATTGTATTGATCAATAAGTATTCACAGACATTGTATGAGACTTTGAATAATATAATATAAAATACCATATCCTCACGGCAAGGTGATAATTCCTCATCTATGGACTCTACTGTTTCTTCTTTCAGTGTGGGGGGCATATACATCTGTAGATTCCACTGTGCCTCTGGAGCTGTGGTACTCAATGTCTCACACCTGGCGCTGGGTGCTGGTTGTTCCTTACTATCCATAGTTATATTTATTTTAATCTCGTCTTTTATTTGTATTTGTTAGTCATGTGAACAAATTTAAGTAGATACTCAAATTTTTCTTATTTTTAAAAAAATGTTCGTAATGTTCGATTTAGCGGACATTATTAGAAAGGTAAACTAAACAAAACCAACGGCTGAGCACTTTTTGTTTTACCACTGTAATAAGTACAATTTATAATTTTAATAAAAACCATGAAATGAGAACAGAAAACACCGATTTTTATTTTTATAACATTAACAGTGTTGCCAAGTCAAAAGCAAAACTGGCCAAGCACTAGAGATGTTTATAAATACTTCATTAATTGCTTAATGTTAAAAAAAATGTACCCTAAAAAGTGGCTAAAAGTTCCTAAAAATTTAGCTTGAAAACATAGACAAGTTCATAAGTTAAAAACTTTTTATTTATTGATTATACTTTGATTCAACATAACATTAGACGTTGATGATTCTGAGTTTATAGAAACAAGTACTTAAAGAATATTTTTCGCTCTTCTCCATTTGATCCAACATTTTCACGGGTATTTGGTAAGAAGCACACGTCTACTTTTCTAAGTAATCACTTCTTCCTAGTAAACAATGTTTATTTTATAAATATGTAATCAGTGTATCTAAGTCTCATCTTATTTCTATACTTACCTACTTTTTCTTTACCGCTCTCAGGATGCAAAATAATTATTCCTCCTCAGCATTTGATACAGAGGGATGCAGCCATCAGAGGCGCATCATAAAATACAGATTCTCCGCTGGCATTGTAGATGCGTGAAAACAAGTGCTTTGATATGGAAATATAAAATATTCCATATTATAAAAGTTGGTAAATATGTAGCTAAATAATTTAGCCATTAATATTTGTTTTCGAAATGTGTGACGATATTAAAGTAACTGCAAAATCCCTGATTTCGAATTTCGTACATCAAGTGGCAGTCGAGTGAAATTGTAAAATAAATAAAATTAGTCGAGTGGTTAAATCGAAATCGAGTCGCATCACTACACAACACAGACAATAACAATTTTGTTTTACAAAATCACTCAAAAATTTCTTAAAAATAACTAATAATGTACAAGTAACAGTTTATAAATTTTATCTGTAAACTATAAAAGCTGTTACTAAATACTAAGTATCTACATGTAACTTTTTTTTTTTAAGTAATAGCGAGGCACATTGTAACAATTGTTATTTATCTCTGATTGTAACACAAAAGGGGACTACCGAGACATCCAAATCCATCGCTGGTCGCTGCTATCATAGATTAATATGAATATACGGAAATGCTATCATGCCGGCCTGGCATACTGGTGTGTGACACAAAAATGTAAACTGAACAAGTTGGGAAAATACTCTTCTCCATTCAAGCTAAAGAATCTTTACTTTGTTAGAGAGAGAGAGAGAGATACAAAAAATATATGACTTGGAACAAACCGATTACTCTTAAAAAGAGAGAGATGTTTAGTATTAAGATGATTTCCGCTACCAATAGATGTCACTGAACCATTTTTATTCTTACCGCGAGTTAAGATTTACTCCGAGTTATTTCGATAACTATTGTCGCAACTAGAGGGCGTTATACATTTTAGAAAGAGGTATTGTTTTGTATATTTAATTAAGTTAGTGTATCTTTGTAAAATTTATCCTTCCTCGTCTTTTAAATAAAATAGTGGTCATTGAGTGTTGTGTTGTGATTTAACACATTTGTGTTGTTTAAAACATGTAACGGCTTTGGAACAGGTTTATGGAATTGTTATATGTATATCTGTAACAGGAACTAGTATTTTACCAGTTATAGCGAGTAAAGTGTAGAGCAAAGATAAAGTGTACAGTGTAATAAGTATTTTCAAAAAAACGTAAAGATTCCCTTTACTTGAATTTCAATACTACAAACATTTCAGTATCTCAAAACTTCGCAAAGAATGAAAATGTTCCCCAAAATTGCGAGAAAAAAAACCACTCCACAACCATATACCTATACTAATACGTATTGTAAAGCTGACGAGTTTGATTGTTTACGCTAATCTTAGGAAGTACTGATTCGAATGGAAAAATGTTTTAGTGTTGGATAGCCCATTTATCGAGAAAGGCTATATAAAATCACGCTACGACCAATAGGAGAGGAGCATTGATGAAAAATGTTACAAAACCGGTGAAATTTATTTATTTTGAGAGATTCCATTGTGTGCAGTGGCGTAGCTAAGGAGGGGCGGCGGGGGCGGCTATGACTATGCCTCTATGACCAGAGATAAATAACAATTGCTATGACCATCAGTTGTAGTTCTTTCTACCTATAAAAAATCGTAAATCAATGGCAGAGAACATAACCGCCACTAATAAAATTATCTAGGTAAATATGATATCGTACCACGAGCATAATAAATTAATATTTAGAAAAAAAAAAAAACAATGTGCACACTGTCAATCGATCTGGGATTCCCCCAAAATTTAATAACCCGTTCACGCTTAACCAACGCTAGTCAAGGGATTCCCTCGATATAGCGCTCGTCACTTGTATATGATAAATATGTACCTACAGAAGGTATTTTAGACGGATTGCAGTAATATTTTTTTATTTAGCCTGGGCAAGTATTACTATCTACTAAAGGTATTTATTTATTAAAATAGGTTTTAAAGGCTTTGCTGGCGTAAAAAGATTTTATTTATATTTCTACACGTTTTACGATATTACTTTAGGTAATAATGTTTAATTGTAAATAATATACTTATTTATTAGTTACTTACTTATTATTTTCCGATCTAATAGCAATGGGATTTGTTTACAAAAACGGAATATATTAAGTTTAGATTTTTGATTGAAAGTAATCATAATTGTTGGCGACAGAACTGTTATTTTCGTGTCTTGTGTTAGGTTATTATGTTATATTATTGTATTTATGTGTTATGTACTATGTGTCTTAATAGAATAGATCGATATAGATAAGTGTGTGTGCAAGCTATTATAAAAGAAAAAAAACAATAAAGCAATTTTTATTGGTTGTATAGATCATTCAATTAATTTATGCGGCCAACATTCGTTCGCACAAAATGTGACTTGTGTTACATTTTTCGGAGCAGTGGAAACAATAATTTAAATTTTTTTCAACTTCCACAAGCCGTTGGGAAGTGTTCCTCAATCACAGCAAAGCATCTGTTAAAAGACTTTCGACAATGCGCTGGAGTGCTCATTATGGTGCAGTAAAAGTATTGGATGAAAATTTTTATGGGATAATGGATGGGTTCTGTATATAGAAAACCATGTGATACAAATGACTGCAATTTGCTCATCTCCACACCTAACTGTGCTAGTATTTCTAAAATATTAATTTCCAGGGAAGAGGTTTTTAAATACTTACGTTCACTAGACTGTAGTAAAGGCCCAGGTAGCGATGGTATTCCTCCTATCTTCGCGAAAAAATGTGCAGCTATTTTAGCTCATCCTTTAAGCATCATTTTTAACAAATCACTTAGTGAAAGCGTTTTTCCTCAGAAATGGAAGGAAGCCTTGGTCGTTCCGATTCACAAGGGTGGTTCAAGAACGAAAATCGAAACATATAGGCCTGTGTCAATTCTACCAGTCTTTAGTAAGCTTTTTGAATTGATAATTCATAATTAAATATACCCTATATTAAAAAACTGTATGCCCGTCAATCAGCATGGTTTCATGCAAAAAAGATCAGTGGTTACGAATCTCGCTAGCTTCACAGATTATGTAATTGGTGCTATGGATGATGGCATGCAAGTTGATACTATTTATACCGATTATGCAAAGTGCTGCGATCGGTTATCTCACTCAGTTCTAATAAAGAAACTTGAAGCAATAGGTATTCATGGTGACCTACTGCGTTGGTTAATATCATATCTTGATAACCGGTCTCAGGCAGTTAAAATAGGGATGCAATTATCCAGATTCTTATTTATTGCATCGGGTGTACCCCAAGGCTCTCATCTTGGACCCCTATTATTTAACGTATACGTGAGCGACATTGGTTCCTGCTTTCAATATGCAAATTTCTCTATGTATGCTGATGACACTAAAATATTTATGCCAATATGTACTGTTGATGATTGTAACAAATTGCAATTAGATTTAGACAGGTTAAGCGAATACTGCTCACTTAATCTTTTGGATCTTAATGTGGCCAAATGCCAGTGCATTACATACACGCGCAAAAAAAAAAATCCTTAAATATAATTATAGACTTAATAATACAATAGTTTCCAGAGTAACATGCGTTAGGGATCTGGGAGTATATCTCGATCATAAATTATCATATGTAGATCACTATGAATACATTACTCAGAAATCTTATAAAATGTTGGGCTTCATAACTAGATTATCAATTCATTTTAAAAATAATTCGTCTATGAAAGTTTTATTTTGTGCTTATGTAAGAAGTATTTTAGAATTTGCACCTCAAATATGGACTACCTATTATAATATACATAGCCATAGAATTGAAAACATTCAAAATAAATTTTTGAAGATTCTGAAACGTCGTAATATGCTTTTATCAGCGGATATAAATGAGAACTTACGGGAATTGGGTATGTTATCCCTGAAACATAGACGCTTGGTAGCTGATCTGATGTTTTTATATAATTTGATGAACAATAAAATTGATTGTTCATGTTTGTTGGAAAGAATTGGTCTAAGGACTACAACTAAACATATCCGTAAACCCCAGACCTTTCACATTCGTTCAACCAAGACCAATTATGGCCATAATTCAGTATTGATTAGATGTACACAGTTATATAATGCTAAAGCTGAAAATTTCGACATATTTTCTGACAGTAATGCAGCGTTTAGAAGAAAAGCTATTGATTTATTCAAAGTTCGTTAAATATATGTAATTATCACACACACACACACACACACACACACACACACACACACACACACACACACACATATATATTCACGCCAGAAGCACTACATCGTTATTTTTGATGCAATTAATATTTAATTAATAATTTCTTTGGGGTATAGAATTATTATAACTTTATTGTAATACGATTGAAATCATTTTTGGCTAAGCCAATATGTCAACTTAATTATGTATGTAAGTTAGAATTTAATAGCTGTAGATTTCTTGAAATAAATAAATAAATAATATCTGCAATTGAGGGACTATGTGACCAAGACGTAAATTTAGAAACTAGAGGCGCTGCACAAAATCTTATGCCTGCTGTGTGCAAATTATCATTTCTTTGTTTTCTTTTCTTTTGGAATGGTGTGCTAAGGGCAAGTGAACAATGCTCAGATTGCATTACAAAGTAAAGGTTTATGTGTTTGTGGCGACATCTATCAAGCATCACAAGATGGATGGGCGACTCAACCTGCTATCGACCTCCGGTCTCGGAGGGGAGTGATGTGGCGACATCTACATAGCGACACATAGCGACATCTATCAAGCCACATACGACGCATCCTACATCGCGCTATAGAAATTAACTCTTCAATTGAGTATAGATACGAGAACCCGACTACAACCGTTGGGCAGCTGCCCGCCAGACATAACACCCGTCTGGTCGGAGGATTCTCCCTTTGCGATAGTTCTTCTACATGTTGATGAAATAATCATAAAACTAGAAGCACTTCGTCTATTCATTGGAGAGAAACGGTTGCATCTAGCAGAAGAGGCAATAGGTTTTGCTGTACAAAAATCGGAAAAATACATTATTTCGATGGAACGACCAATTCGTTGCAAGAAACGCATGCCCGGTGAGTTAGCATCGTCCACCGATGCTGGACTTACACTTAGAGCGGAACTTCAAAAGGACATGTTAGAATGTCTTGACAGATTCAATATTGAACTCGAAACAAGAGTAAAGTCCATTAAAGACGTAGCTTCATTGTTTGAGGTTGTGCAGTCAAAGACCTTGCTTTCGGCAAACACTGAACAGTTAAAATTTGCTATATCAAAATTTACTAACCTTTACGATGAAGTATCAGAAACAGAGCTCCTTTTAGAAATACCAAGATTGAGAAGACATTTAAAAGCGGCTAATATTACTGTCTCTAATTGGGTGCCACTGGACTTTTCGAAATTTATTGTGGAATGGGATTTTACAGAATCTCTTCCGAATCTAACGGTCGCACTAAAGTTATTTATAACAATATGTGCAACAGTTGCTTCATGTGAGAGAAGTTTCAGCAAATTAAAATTTGGCAGCGCTACAATAATACAGGAGAACCCGCTGAATAGCATCCAGACCGTAAAAGAAGTACAACCACTCGGCAAGACCGGTACATACAACTGACCGCCAAGACGCCAGCCGATGTTAACCGCTCGAGAGATAAGTTTGAGGCTACAAATTTCAAGTGGTGTTGATGTAAGTCCTCAAACTGTGCGAAATCGACTGCATGAGTACGGCCTACGAGCTCGACGCCCAATCAGGTGCCCACCGATACGTCACGGGAATCGCGCTCGTCTATATGAATGGTGTAGAGAACGCATAACATGGACCCAGGAACAATGGGATAAAATTATGTTTTCCGATGAGTAGCGATTCGGGTTTAAGCCTGATACAAGAAGGGTGCGAGTGTATCTTCGGCCCGGAAATACTGATAGACTCAGGTGCGTTCAGGAAGTTCATCCATACAGCGGCTCAACAGTTATGTTATGGGCGGGTATTATGAAGAACAGGCGAACTGAGCTCGTTTTTGTAAATGGAAACATGAATGCTGAAAATTACATTGAGGATATTCTCAGACCTTATGTCTACCCATTTGCACAAACCTTTGGCTCCGATTTTAGGTTAATGCATGACAATGCGCGTTCACATACAGCTCGGCGAACCAGTGAATACTTTGCAACGGAGAACATCCGGGTATTGCCCTGGCCTGCACAATCGCCCGATCTCAACCCCATCGAGCACGCATGGGACATGCTCCAAAGACGTGTTTTGAAGGACTTGGACGGATCGACAACAACCCAACAGCTGAAGGATTTGCTACAATTCCATTGGGAGCGAATACCGCAAGATAACATAAACAGTCTCATTAATTCAATGAATAATCGTTGCCGACAAGTTCTGAATAGCAGAGGAGCCCATACTTTGTATTAAATTGTTCTATTCTTTCACAATAAATACATTCTCTTTAGAAATTTCATTTTGTAAGAAAAAAGTTTAGTTTCTTATGTATCTTAGTTTCTACAGTATATTCTAATATTGTTCATTTATGTTATTAAAAGAACTTATAAAGACAACAGCTGTTATTTTTACATCATAGAACCCTAAAGATATTATTTTAAAAATAAAATACAACGTTATAATGTGAAGTACCATCCTAAAATTAAATTAGTACATGTTGCTTAGACTTTTTTGATGAGTGTATTTATTACTTTGGAACCTTGACGCTCTCTCTTTTAACATTTTAGATCATTGTCTAAAAAACAAACTATTACGTGAGAAATATTACTCTACTTTTAGTTTCATGTAGTTAGGTTTTAAATAAAATTATCTTCCAACGATTATACATATATTTTACTATAACTTCTAGGAAAACATTTCACTGTAACCTAGCAACATTTTTAAAATTTTGTGATCTGTAACAAAATAACACTGAAAATAAAACAATGATATGCTTTGTTATTTATGAAATTATACTCATTTCTATTTTTGTTAAGAATTTTTACAATATAATAGCACACAAGGCGGTAAGGCGGTAACTACACTGCAGCCTGAGGCTCTGAGCAAGGGGCTAACCTACAAGGCGGCCCTGACCAAGGCGGGGGAAGACAATCCGCTACGGGCTCCCGGGTTATTAAGATACCCGGTATCCTCGCAGGGGAACGGGCGGACGCACTGGCCTCCAAGTGAAACAGGCCCCTTGCAGATGTAGCCAAGTGGTGAGGCACACAAAAAGGGTGGACCTGAGATTGCTTGGTCTCGACAACACCGTTGAGAAGGAAGAGGTGGTAGCGGTCGTAGCAAGAAGAGTGGGAGCGAACCAGCCGAAATTAGAGCTGGCGAATTGCGCTCCTATGGGAGGGGTGCATATGACCCTCCCTCTCGCCTCGGCCAAGGTGTTGGTCGAGGCCGGCCACCTACTTGTAGGGTGGAGAGCTCTGCCCGAGTACAGGTGATGGAGGACAAGCCCATGCGTTGCTATAAATGCATGGCCTTGGCCAACACACGTACGGTCTGCCCGTCAGATGTGGAGAGGGGAGGGTTGTGCTTCCGGTGCGGGGAAGCGAGGCACATGGCAGCGGCTTGCAAAGCCGCTTTTCTGCGTTGGGAAGTCTGCGCTGATGGCGGGAGGCTCTCAGCACATTCAAATGGGCACCCATCAAGAATAAGGGGCAGGGTGTAGCTGCACCTGGGGTGGGGGATTCTAGGCCTGAGGTGGCTACTATGAATCCTTAATGGAGTAAACCCATAGCAGCTACCTTCAGGGGGAACTTCAACCACTCCGCCACTGCACAAGATCTATTTGTGCAGTCCGTGGAAGAGTGGAACATTCGTATTGCGGTCGCCGCAGAGCCATACCATGTTCCCGCTCAGGCTAAATGGGCGGGGTACCTGGATGACTCCGTGGCAATTTATAGTCCCGAAATAAACCCTTCCCGTTAAAGAAAGGGGGCTGAGTTAATGGTGGCCACCTGAGGAGGGTACGCCATAGTAGGGGTGTACTTAACCCCAAATCGGGCCCAAGTGGAGTTCAAGACTTTTTTCGACTCCTTGGGCCTGGCGTTGAGGCAGCTATCGCCGCTTCCCATTATCCTGCTTGTCGACCTGAATACCAAGTCGAGGACATGGGGGGGCTGTAGCCACGGACCCACGGGGTACGACCGTTGAGGAGTGGGCAGTTCAAGTTATACTGTCCCTCTTCAACAGGGGGACGACGCACACGTGGGTGCGCCATAACAGGGGGTCAGTAATGGACGTATCGTTAGCCACTCCGTCTGTCGCACGTCGTGTGCGAAGATATAGGGTACTGGAGGAGGTGGAGACCTTATCGGATCATCGCTATATTTGATTTGAGGTCTCCATCTCCTCAGGAGAGCTGGCGACCAGCCCTCGTAGCGAGGCAGCATTTGCCCGCTGGGCGCTTGGACACCTTAATCGGGAGAGGGCGGAAGAGGCGGCCATCGTCTAGAGCTGGATAGCGCTAGCTCAGAGGTGTAAAGATGTCGACGCGTCAGTAGACCAACTGCATGGGGCCCTCACGGAAATCTGCGACGCGTCGATGCCGCGGAGCAATTGCCGTTCACATAGATGGGCGGTTTACTGGTGGCCCCCGGAGATTGGCGATTTCTATAATAAACTAATGGTCATAGCCGCCGGCGGCGTCAGCGGGAACCGAAGGAGGAGGCCCGGCTGTATGGCCCTTAAAGGGAAGCAAAGAGGACCCTGCAGGCAGCCATATGCCAGGCCAAGGTAGTTGCGTGGGAGGGACTTCTCCAGGCGCTGGATGGGGATCAGTGGGGGCGCCCGTACAAAGTGGCCCGGAAGAAATTACCGGGGCCAGGCGCCCCCGATCACGAAGACCCACCAGCCGAAGTTCCTGGAGATGGTCGTTGGAACCCTATTCCCTATTGCTGCGGAGGAGCTGGTTATGCCTCATCCCGTAACTGATACGGAGATGGGGCTAGTTACGGAGCGCCTCCGCTGCAAACAGAGGTCCCCTGCTGTTCGCGGGAGTCGTGCGAAGCATGGCCGTCTACGGGGCAACGATCTGGGTGGATACTCTCGGCGCCACAAACAGACCCGTACTGCGCGCTACGCAGCGATTTGTTGTGCTGAAGGTTATCCGCGGATACAGGTCGGTGTCTGCGGGGGCGGCCTTTGTGCTCGCCGACTCCCCGCCGTGAGAGCTGGAGGAGCTCCAGCTCCCACGGAGATAGCAAATATGCGGTGGGCCCTGAAGGAGTGTTTGGGAGATGGGAGGAGGACCTGGCGGACTCGAGGTATGGTAGGTATACCACAGACACCGTCCGCCCGGTCTTAAAAGAGAGGTGAAAGAAGGAGCGTGAATCCCTCACGCTTCGACTGTTGCAGGTGCTGTCCGGATATGGTTGTTTCGGGTGGTACCTGCACCAGATTGCACGGAGGGAGGTGACCACCGCGTGTCATGAGTGCGGTGCTGTCAATGTTACTGCCAACTCCCGCCGCCCTAGCTGAACCAGGGAAGACCAGTCTTTCCATTGCACAGGTTTGGCGTATGTGGGAGATAGTTAGTGTTGTACCGAACTGTCTCCCTTTTGCGGTGGCCCGGCAGTAGTAGCCAAGCCGGCTGCCGGGGTGACGCGATTGGATGTAATCGCGAACCCGCATCGCCCCACTACGGCGGCGGAGGTACACCGTGGACTTAGGTATCAGGTAGAAGAATAATACACGCAGTCATTAAATCGGCATGATAAAAAGCTGATTATATGAAATATACATTCCACAGCATATTTTAATTTATTTTGACTTCTTAAAACTTAATAATGGGATTAGACGTAGCATATACCTGCCGGTTACTCAAAACTTCAAAGACCACATTACCAACACCAAAAATATTTTGTATCTACATCGAAGACATTCGTATGGCGGTACCCTGCGCCGCGCCGCCTGTATTGCCATGTAAGTTTCCTCATTTAACAAAAAAAATTTACGTTCTATTAGGTGTAATATTTCATACTTATAATCTGAGATAGATAACATAAACATAATATAATCTCGATACCTAATAACACCTTCACAGATCCGACGGGGTTTTTAAAATACAAACTGTATATAGTATAGGTATAATATAATCAAAAATAACTAAAATCGGAAACTACAAAATTTTGATCTGTCCGCTTCGCGTGGAATACCGCATAAGCTATTTTATTCTTATACATTACACATAACTTGTATAAATCAAAGATCACTTCGTAAATATCAACTTGGTACATTATCATACTATTCTCAGGAAATCATAAGTTATACTACGATTTATTTACTATCAGTATGTACCTAAACTCTATATCTTTAAACTAGAAACCGTAAATCGATTATTCATCAAATGCAAATTCTTATTTTTTAAGCCTAGCAACTTGTACCTACAACTAAATATGAATATTTTCTCCCTAAACTATCGAGCCTAGAACTTTCTCGTTATTTCTATCTTCCATTTTGCCGCTTCATATGACTACGTAAGTTATGTGGTGTACGGAACTGTTTCCCGCACCAACAATCAAACGTTCTCCCATAAGCATAATGCATCCTCTTTATATGTTGTGTTAAATAATATTAACTTCTTTAAGTACATTCACATGATTCACATTTATTTTTCATTTACTCGACCTCCTTACCAGTAAGTTTGTCATTATTTGTATCATTAATGTTGCCATCATACTGCCAACTTTTATGTTTACGAAAATTTTTAAGCGTCGTGAATCTTTTCCCGCACCAACATTCAAACGTCCTCCCATAATTATAATGCATCCTCTTTTTATGTTGTGTTAAACTATATTTACTTCCATAAGTACCTTCACATGAGTCACATTTATATTTCATTTTCTCAACCTCTTTACCAGTAAGTTTGTCATTGTTTGTATCATTAATTTTACCATCATGCTGCCGTTTCGTATGGTAACGTAAGTACTGCGGTGTACGGAACTATTTCCCGCACCAACAATCAAACGTTCTCCCATAAGCATAATACATCCTCTTTATATGTTGTGTTAAATAATATTAACTTCTTTAAGTACATTCACATGATTCACATTTATTTTTCATTTACTCGACCTCCTTACCAGTAAGTTTGTCATTATTTGTATCATTAATGTTGCCATCATACTGCCAACTTTTATGTTTACGAAAATTTTTAAGCGTCGTGAATCTTTTCCCGCACCAACATTCAAACGTCCTCCCATAATTATAATGCATCCTCTTTTTATGTTGTGTTAAACTATATTTACTTCCATAAGTACCTTCACATGAGTCACATTTATATTTCATTTTCTCAACCTCTTTACCAGTAAGTTTGTCATTGTTTGTATCATTAATTTTACCATCATGCTGCCGTTTCGTATGGTAACGTAAGTACTGCGGTGTACGGAACTGTTTCCCGCACCAACAATCAAACTTTCTCCCGTAATCATAATGCTTACTCTTTACATGCGTATTTAGAGTATATTTACTTCCATAAGTACCTTCACATGAGTCACATTTATATTTCATTTCTCACCTTCCTTACCAGTACGACACTGTTCCATATGCTTATACAATATGTCTTCGTGTTTGTAATCTACATTGCAATATTTACACTTCACACTGTTTCCAGTTACTTGGTTTGGAGACATTTGTTTGTGTAAAAGCCCTACACGACGTTTAAGATTCGGTGCGCTCTTGAAATTCTTTTCGCCTAATTCACCCTTAAGTATTTTCTTGGTGTGAATATCACCGACGTGTGCAAGCATATTGTCGTGGTTATTAAAACTTCTATCGCCATGTTGGCGCTGGTGTAACTCCATCACTTTATTATTATCACCAGGTGTGTTTATTTCAACTTTTATGTGTTCACTATTGTGCCTCAGTAAATTAAAACTGCAAATGTTAAAATATAATAATAATTTATTAAGTACAAACAAATGAACTAATAGAGGTGTAACGAATATATTCGTAACACGTACAGGTATTATAATAAGAGCCGCGTGCCTTTTATTATGATATACGAATACAGAATAATAGGCTACTAGATATTATAGGCTTGCGTAGATTTTATAAAGTAGAGGTACCCGTCGGGCGAGTGATCGAGTTGCTATACGATTCGAAATTTCAGATAGAACCGTTTGCCCGTGTCTTAATTTAAACAAAATAAAATCTATACAAATAATAAAATTGAAGTGTCTGTTTGTAATGTCAAAATAACAGTTTTTTACTAAATGCATATTAAATTATATACGATACCTATAACAAAAAACCAATTTTTATAATTTTTGTCTTTCTGTCTGTTTGTTCCGGGTAATCTCCGAAACGGTTGGACCGTTTTCACTGGTAGATAGCTGATTTTATAGGGAGTAACTTATGCTACTTTATTTTAGAAAAATAATTTCAGTTCCGCACAAATAAAAAAAAAATGTCACGGTGAATCATTTCGGGTGCTTAAATGGCTTACGCTGAGTAAACTATAAGAGATAAAGCAAATTAATGTATTAATTATAGGCATTAAAAAGTTTAGGAGAGTATACGTTTATTTTCTAAGGAACACACACAATAAGCATTTTTGTCTTTAAAATAGCCGGGAGCGGGGGAGCATGATTCGGGTGGGCATTCTGTAGTTATAAATAAAAATTAAGGATCAAATTGTAATTAGATTGCGATTACTAAAGGTAATAAAGGAAGATGTAGTACACGCAGTCTTACAAACAATCGTGTACCTCTTTAATTTTTCATAATAGGTTTTGTTTATAGTGTTTGGTGCCTTCGGTAATTGTAGCACCGCAAAGTATCGGCACTGTACCTGATGGAAAGCACAGTGCATTCCAACAAAACCGGTCACTACCGAGGGATCTACAATCTTTCGCCAGTCGTCCACAGCTTCACAGTACAACAAAGTCATTATGACGGATATACCATTTTTGTTCGTGCCGATATTTAGGTTACCGTAAAACTGTGGCTCCGGAGCCTAGTGCATTTGGTTCTGTCATGAAAAGGTGAGGAGGGAATTAAGTTGAACATCTCTTCATTAAACTCGCCGCGATACAGAAGGTAGAACACGGTCAGTGAAGCAATGTTCCTGCGCAGCCGTCTCTGAAACTTGTCCAGGAAATCGAGAAGGTATTTTTCGGAACGGTCCTTTGGAAAAGATATGAACATTTTTCTATGCAGCAAAGCCGAACTTGAGCCATGTAAAGCAGATACAGTTGTTCAGGCATGAAAAACCGACGCACCCTGTTCAAGATTTCAAGTCTCTGGGGTGAAGCGGATATGACACTCCTGATGTAATCCTTGGAGGAGAAGTTAGGTCGCTACGAATATCCATACCTATGTTATTGAGGATGACACACATTGCTAGAGAGACATTTGGAAGAGCAGTGAGGAGTAAATACGGGGATTTTTTGAAAGAAAACCCGCACACTTGACTTTTCTTGTCAATGAACTTAACAAGTTACATGCTCACCATGTAGACAGGAGATGCAAGGATTGTTTAAGTTCAATGGAAATTTCCTCTCATCTCCTTTTTATGTCTCCTAGACCACAAGCAGGCTTACTTGTAATACCACCCATGAAGAGTGCTGTCATCTGCATAGCAATTAATGTAACCCAAAGGTAACATTGACAAGCAGAAGAAACAAAGTGGGTGAAAGTACTTAGCCTCACAGAACTCCACCATTAACTGACATGAGCTGCGAATCACATCCATCAAAAATGATAGGAATTCTGCACTTATGTAGAAAGACAAAAATTCACGTATACAACAACTCGTCAGAATGTTCGTACATCGGACGTTTGGAGGGAAGTCCACAGTGCCATACCCTCTCAAAAATTTGGATATATAGAGACTAATCGCGAAGGCCTCGACGTCCTTGTCAATCGCCTCCCCACAGCGATGCAACACGTACAACAGGAAATCACCCTTTGGTCGATTCTGACGAAACCCTTATTGCCAATTATTAATAAAAAGTGATCCTCTGGGTAGTGGACAAGCTGGGTGTTGATGATCCCTTCCATGGTTTTGCACAACACTGAAGTTATGGCGATTGTACGGTAAGTGTTAGGATTCGACCGGTCCCTCTTTTTGGGAATCAGTTGCACATTAACCTCTCTCCAAGCCTGAGGCACGACACTAGAGAAGTACGAGAGTCGTTATAGACGCGTTCATACTGGAGACAACTCAGCAGCATATTTTTTGAGAACTACTGCTGGAATGCTGTTCTGACTATTCAACCGCATGACCGCCTTTCAAACATCGAGTGATCGCAATTCTATAAGTATGTCGCAATGCCTAACCCTATATCATATATAATGACACTGCAGTTAGATAAAATAGGTGGTTGTGCGGTCGAGCCAAGAGTTAGCAGCAAAGATATTAGCAGTAATGTTGCCTTCTCTTGCGGATCGAAGGCCAGTGATCTATCAGACAAACTGTGATATAAGCATGGAGCACGAGGCACAGATATAACTACCAGGCAGTTGTCCAATGTGCCCACAGAAACACAGACTGATATATCATACCCAGTATGCTGGCTCGTTAGCAGAAGGTCCAGCAGAAAGAGAACTTATCTAACATGCTAATTTCTTATTTAAATGAATGTTGTCAGAGATAAAAAAAAATTTAGGGGTGTGCGAATAGCATTGGAATCGAATGTTACTTTCCCATTTGAAACTGGATACAAATTATTTGTAAATTTTCTAAACACAATTTGTTTTAAGTTTTGAATATTCATACAATTTCAATTCTCAATAATCTCTCAGTGTCGATAAAAATAGAAGAGTCTCAATATTATCATCATCATCATGTGTTTACATGTCCCCCAGACATATTTGGCCACCTCACAACTTCTTCAGAGACTAAATCCTTTGAGTTATGTCAGCAACCATAGCTCAGTCTAATTTCTGATCTTATCCCTCAAAAAAACTCTGAACATAACTTTTTTTTTGGGTCATCATCATATTATCTGGGTCATACATACTGGCTTAAGTTTGAATTAAATTAAAAGTAAGATTTTCACCTTAAATAACTAAAATTTGATTAGAATTCTTTGTAACAAGTCAGATATTTTATAATGGAAATGAGAAATTGAGTCAATAGTATTCCTGTTATTTTCATATCTGCTCCCCCAGGAAAAGACTTGCAATAAACTCATGATTTCTATATTTTAAACTAGTACATAATATAGTTTGACAGGTACCAACCCATTTTTGAATATTCTACTACACAGCTTGCATTCAACCTCTTGAGGATACATTAGGACATCATAATGTACACTAGTGGCTCCAGCATTATCCAATATATATTGCTCCTCTTTTAGCCTCTCCATTTTTACTATAAACTGGTTCTTTTTATTGACATTTTCTTCATTTATAATTAATGACAATCCTCCCTCTGTTTTTTCATGTTTTAATCCTTGTTTGTCAACAAGATTTAATAAGTCCTTATTCTAGAAACAAAAATAATAATTTAAACTTTTACTACCGGAACTTGCTTCATTTCATAACATTGCTTGTTTCTCTTTATATCTACTTAGGTTATGGAAATAAAGACTCAATTTATTCTCATTATGAGAGGAAAGCTGATGATCAGAAGTGGGATACAAAATTAACAAACATAATAAAAATATTACTTACTTCAGAAACTATTGTATAATTAATACTGAAGTCTGACTGAGGATATTCATCCTCAGAGAATTTCTTTTCCAATTTTTTCACCTCAAAACCCATACTGTCATAATAATTTACATACTCCTGTGAATCCAAGTGCTCAGATTGATACTGGAATATAATGACCGACTTGTATTAAACATTTTTTTTATTTGAGGTTAGAATCATTTTTATTAATTTACTTGAAAACATCAAATTACTTCGAAATGAGAGTGATACTATTATAATCAAGGATCTAAGCTCTAACACTTATACAAACAACAAACCATTATAACTCTTTTGTCATTTTAAACCTTTAAGCTGTTAAATAATAATTCCAATACCACAATGCTTTTTTGATATAAACATACCATTTCCTGCTCTGGTGGTTAAGCCACCACACCTGAGACATCTGAAATCTGAATGTGAAACATAAAAAATTTAAATACTAAAGTGAAAGATATGAATAATTTTATTGATCAATAATTAACAGTAACAGATGTTGTATGAGACTTTGAATAATTTATTATTACAATACCTTATACTCATTTAGGCACTCTGCTGTTTCTTCTTTCAGTGTGGGCATGCACAACTGTAGACTCCACTGTGTCTCTGGAACTGTGGTACTCAATGTATCACAGCTGGCGCTGGAAGCTAGATGTTCCTTGCTATCCATAGTTTTGTTTCAATTTGGTCTTTTATATATACTGGTAAGCTATGTGGATAAATCTTGCTTATTTTGAGAAAATGTTCGTAATCTTTGATTTAGCGGACTATATTGAAAAGGTAAACTAAACAAACCCACAACTAAACACTTTCTGTTTTATCACTAAGCAGATAATTTAATTTGAAATCACTTCGTGTACAACTACATTTTAAGGTTTCATGTTGTTTTTTTTATTTTCAAAAAAAGGAATCAGGTCTTACAGATCACTTATAAACACAGATTCATAAAGGCTTATTGTAATAATATCGATAAATCAATATTTTTTAATTCAATTTATCAATATTTTTGACCAAAATATTTTAATCTCAAATACAAAAAATCCAATATCGAAAATTGTATCAAAACGATATATTTTTTTTATTTAAGTATTTAAAGTCGCTAGAATCCAAAACCGTAAAAAGTAGGAAAAGGTAGGAACGATCAGAAAAAGACTGTAATGTCTATGTCTGTTAGCTTTAGGAAAAATATAGCTTTTAATTTTAATAAATATACGTATTTTGTAAATGAAAAACAAGTTGAGAATTCTATTAAAACTTCTCGATTATGGCGGAAGTTTGTACAAAATAAAATATTATAATTTTTTAGCTTGACGAACAATATAGTTTTTAATTTTAATAAATAATACGTAATTTCTAAATGAAAAAGAAGTTGAGAATTATATATATTAAAACTTTTCGATCATGGCGGAAGTTTGTACAAAATAATATATTATAATTCTTGTTTAAGGTCTTTTATAACATAATTATATTTTTAGTTTGACGAAAAATATAGTGTTAGCAAGTAACACATAAGCGCCCAGAGATTGTAATTTATAATAATTACTCGCAGACCGCAGTGTTATCCTTGTGCAGGATAGCAGGAAAACAGCGTAAACGCCGCAGTAGGCGTGGCCTGTCACAAGAGCGAGATCGCGTCACAAGTGCGAGCGAGACGCACTATATGTTTAGTTTATATCGTATTTAAAGCCTTTAAATGTATTATTTTTAAGTTATTGTTAAATTATTAGAAAACCTTTTAGTTTCAACACACGAATATAGTTTTGTATAACCAATAGAGATATAGATAATAAGAAACACATTTTGCCATGGAGGGGAATTCGTACTCGCACCGCACTGTCGCCCCTCCAACAAGACCCGCTTTGCCGCCTCGTCGAGCGCCATAAAAGGCCGCGCTCCGCGGTACTAAGTGCTGCTCGCCCGATTGCATCCTCTGTTATGTGCTGCAAGCAAAATGTCCACGAGACACAAGTTTACTCTCTACAAGATGTGTATCCGACCGATTATGACATATAGCTGCGTTGTGTTCGCACATATGTCAAGATATAATTGGAAACGCTTACAAGCCATCCAGAATAGGTTTCTTCACCGCCTTACCGGCGCCCCTTGGTATTTTCGTATGGAGGATCTCTATAGAGATATGGACCTTCCTTCGATACATGCCTATGCCAAACACCTTTCTCGTTCTTATTCCGACACCGCGTCGAACTACGCGAATCCCTTAATAAAAGCGGCAGCTTCGTATGTTTCCGACCCCAACGCCTGCCGGAGAAAACTCCGGCCGCGTAATATATTCACTGACCCGCTCGACCAAATCGAAACAGCTAACGCATTCTACGCTACCATCTCTCCAAACAGAGCGTGCCACCGCCCACGCCCGCGTAACCACCGTTCTCTCCGCAGAGGACGGGCGGTTAACTTCGCTCCCGCACACCCGTCACGTCCACCCTCTCTAGCGGCAACCCAAGCCTAGGTCCGTTCCTCGGTGTGAAGCCCTTGGGTCAGGCAGCCGCCCGCGCGATACAAAGTGACACTATACGTGCAACACTTAGCTACCCACATACAACATTACACACGTATGAACACACACACGTGCACACCACACAGGTACATAGGTTCTGTAAGGGATCTTTTTTTTTCTTTTTTTGCGCTAGTTAGACAAATGCGCTAGTTAGTGTAGAAAAACCATTCCGATTATTAAATACACATACGCATGGTCCAATCCTTCCTCCCAGGAGGAGGGGAACGTGCATATGAGTATATGTTAGGTAGTGCGAATTCTCGTAGGATTAGGGAATTAGTTAGATCGCGACCTTTTCGCATTCGCGACGACCGCCCGAGCCGAGGTTCGGCCACTCTGGCACCCTCGTGCGGGTCGTCACAAACTTTCGCGGCTGAGTGCCCTAAGCGCTCGCTCCCAAGTCCGGTGAAGCTGTAAAAGCCGCAGCAGCTCTGTTTTAGGACAGGGCCCCTAAGGCTAACAGTGTAGTCAGTTCAAAAAAAAAAAAAAAATTGTTGCTTGAACTAGTTTACGACTTGTTTACTCTGATCCACGGAACCCGGTCCTAGGCCTGCCGGTTCAGAGTACACGGTCTAAAGCTAGTTTTATAAGCTTTCTATATTCATATCGCGTTGTTTAGTTGGACAATGTTATTGTTGTGTGGCGGGTATTTCGGTACTCGTCTCGCGCATAGCGCCGTCTCGCTCACATGTTTCGTGTAGCGCTCCGGTGCACACGGAAAACCGTACTTTTCAGTACGACAACAAAAGCGCTTTTTAGCGCGAATCTGTGTCCAAACGCACAAATCCACGCTTAGTGGTCGCTTGTCGGATACCCAGCGGTGCTAATGAAGACAAGCGGGGCGTGCCCCGAGCGCTCACCGGTTACCTCCTTTTGACACCGCCAGGTGTCTCCTACCCAACCCTTCCTATCCTTACCATTCCATCCTCGTGGTTGATTGGGCGGAGCCGCGGTTTTACCGGTCTGCGTCCTCTGCCACGAGACTGCTAGGGACTCCCCTAGGGAAACGATAGGTCCTTTTCCTGCGCGTCATTGCACTTCAACCTCAGGTCTCATTGCTCCGGGCTCGGATAGCCCGTTAAACTCATGTGGCGTACCCCCCTGCCCTCCAGGCAGGGAGGTTTTTTTATAATCACTCCCCCGCCCTCCCAACCGCCACCGGGATGGCGAAAGAAATAACAGTACACGAATATGAGCTTCATAAGGTCTTCAACTTTATGAAGCTCCGAGTCCCTGACTTGTACGCCGAGTACACAGCCACACTCGAATTAACTCCCGGTGCGACTTATGAGTTATTCGACTCCGAACCCGCCGTCGTATGCGTCTACCGCCGTCGCGTTTACCTCCGCCGCCGTCGCGTCAACATCCGCCGACGCACCCACCTCCACCGCGCCCTCCGCCGCTGCTCCCACCGCCGCCGCGCACACCGCCGCCGCGACGTATAGAAATCCCGCCGTGCCTACACCTGAGGACATTCTGTCCAAAGGCCATGGGGCGCGCCGCCCCTCCCGCCCTAACTCGCGAAACTCCAACCATCGCGGCAGGCGCTCCGATACGCCTGCAGGCAACGCGCTTCCCGTTTCAAATTCTTTCGCAGCTTTACCTGTAGAGTTTCCTGAATCCACTGATCCGAATCAGATGGATCAAACAATCCCAAACATCCAGCCCGCTGCCGACGATGACGACAGTTTTACCACCGTCGTATATAGGAAAACTAATCGCGCCGCTAACAGCGACGAAGACAGGGCCCCGAAAGCGTCGAGACCAGATCTCAACACGCGCACTCCCATTCCCACGTCTCCAACGCGCCCCGCGTCCGCGCCCGTGCCCGCAACAGGCCCTCCCGGCAGGAAAGCCCGCCCCCCGCCCGTTATTGTCCAGGACAAAGCCGCCTGGACAAAGTTACGAGTCCAATATTAGACTCTCAAAGATCCCCTACACGAAAGCCCGTAGTATCGCCACGGGCATATAAGTCTCGGTGAGCACGTCGGACGCCCACCGAGACCTCACTAGGCTCCTCACGGAGAGAAACCTAGCGTACTATACGTACACTCTAAACGAAGACCGGAAACTCCGCGTAGTAATTCGCAGAATCCCCTTCGAGATCGCCCCCGAGAAAGTGCTCGAATCCCTCCGCTCCCAAAGCTATCCGGTGCACAAAGTACACCGGATGTACGGCCCAGTCAGAAAACCATTCCCTATGGTAGTGGTTATTCTAGATAGAACCCCCGAGGGTAAAGCAATTGTACGGGCACTCCTCCCGCCACTGTCATCTCACTCAAAGGTGTGTCAAATGCCCCGAGAATCACTCCACTAGGGAGTGTCCCCGCACGCGCGACTCACCCGGTGAGCTGAGCTGTGTACTCTGCGGTCAAGCAGGGCACCCCGCGAACTATTGCGGGTGCCCAAAAGCCCACCACACAACGCGCCCCTGACGGATGAGGCCCACGCACAACGCGCCCCTGACAGATGAGGCCACCCGCCCATCAGAGGGCACCTCACGCCCCCGTCGACCATGCCCCTCGCCCCCAACCACAGCCCCTGATGTCAATGGAGGCTTTTCCCAACCTCCCGAACGTTGCCCGCGCTCCTGCCACCGTTGTCCCCACACCTAGAGTGCCCCCGCAGCCCATACTGGGCCCTCAGGGCTCGTGGGCCCCCGCTCGCCACAATCCCCAGCCCCTTATGGACTTGGAATTGGCCCCTAAACCACAGCCTCTTATGGCTGTTCAAAGCTCTGCTTCACGCGGTTCTGCTCCTCCATCGGACGTTGTCCTCATTGCCCTGTTGCTCCGAGAGAACAGCGTCACGGAAGTCAGCGCATACGTCGACTATCTCAACAAACACGGTTGCATAATGACCGTGTGAAAATTCCCCCTGCTATCGGAGACGATACACCGTCTAGACCTCGATGCCGCAAACCGAAAGCCTTCCAATGGATAAGTTAAAACCGAAAGAAATTAAGATTTCCTTCTTTAATGCTAGGAACCTTGCTTCTCAGCGTGATCTCGTGGCTAACTTCCTAGTTGAGCGTCAGTTAGATGTGTTTCTCGTACAAGAAACACTTCTAAAACCTAGTAGACGCAACCCTAAGGTCGCTAACTATAACATTATTAGAAATGACCGTGTCACCCAAGGAGGCGGCACTCTCATATACTACAAACGTTCACTATACTGTATGCAAATTGACTTTCCCGAACTTACCAATTTAGAAGTTTCTATATGTAGACTAGATATGACTGACCACCCGTCAATCATAATCGTATCCGCATATCTATCACCATCGAAAAGACTCCTCCGGTCCGATCTGGAGGCACTCTTTTCACTCGGTCCTTCCGTAATCATAGCAGGCGACCTCAAGAGCGGTCACACTTGCTTTAACAGTTCGAGAGACTCCCGTAACGGGAGTATACTCGAACTGTTATGCAATGACATGAACTTTGACGTATTAGCTCCCTCCGAACCCACCCACTTTCAAGATCACTGTCGTCCGACAGTCCTTGATATGGCTCTATTGAAAGGTATCGAGCTTCGGTTACAACTTTTAGAAGTCGTACACGAACTCGACTCCGATCTCCGAACGGTCATCTTCCGACTAGGACATCCCTCCGACCATAGTCCTTCGTCCGGCCAGGTGGTTGACTACGCGAAACTCAAACATTTACTCGCGGACAGGCCGTCCTCGGACAGCCTAGATAGGGTCCCTGACGTACTGCAGTCGGCCGCAGACGCCGACTTAGCGATCGATTCCCTCGTCGACCACCTCCAGGTCAGCATCAGAGAGGCCTCGAGAGAGGTCAAAACGGTGAGCGATCGCCGCTTTGTACTCCCTGCCAACCTGCGAGCGTTAAAGACGGAAAAGAACGCCGCGACACGCGCTCACGACTCATTCCCGTCCAGGGAAAACTGCGCACGGTTACGCGCATTACAAAGAGAGTTCAAAGCTCGCATCACTGAATACAGATGTCACAGCTGGGACAACCTTGTAGAGGGTCTCAAACCGTCCCATCTCACATACTGGAAGTTAGCCAGATCATTAAAAGTAGAACACTTCTCCTAACTACCACCCCTCGAAAGAGGCCCGGGCTCCCACTCGCGTTCGATAGCGAAGACAAAGCGGAGTGTCTTGCCGAAAGCTTGGAGAGCCAGTGCTCTCCAAACGGCGACAACATAGATGCCGTACATGTCAACACAATCGAGTCCTCGGTACAGGAACTCAGTTCGGTCCCCCCCGCGAATACATTCTGGCGCCTTGTCTCTTCAATCTGTACGTCAGTGACCTACCTCGTCCTCCTAGGGTCCAGGTAGGTCTATACGCTGACGACAAAGTCATCTATGCGTCGAATAGGAACAGACTTAGGCTCAGACACAGAGTCCAACGCGCAGTCACCACTCTCGGTGAATGGTACACCAAATGGCGTATAGCCGTCAACCCCTCAAAGAGCGCCGCGATTATATTTGACCCTGGTCACAAAGAGCACCCTGAGAGTGTCAAAACTCTCAAACTCTTCAAAGACAATATCCCCTGGGCCACCGAGACTAAATATCTCGGTGTGACCCTCGATAGAAAACTTACCTTTGATTCTCATTTCCGTGCCGTCTGTAAAACAGCCACAATGGTCATAAGTCGATTACAGCCCCTGATCATAAGCAAAATGTCCCTGAGACATAAGCTTACTCTCTACAAAATGTGTATCCGTCCGATTATGACATATAGCTGCGCCGCATTCGCACATATGTCAAAATTGATTGAGTTTTTTGTACATTAAAATAATGTAAATTTTCTATAAAATAAATTGATATTATTGTAATAGGTTGAACTAAATACATTATTATTTAATCGGATTAAAAAAAAAAATAACCGATATAAAGATGCTTTTTCCTTGATATATCGACGTTGTTGTTAGTAATTTAATAAATATCGATACATTGATATATTGATAAATTTTTTGACTTCCGGCATCCCTATTCTTATTTTATAATAGAGGTGGATGATTAAGAGATATACTAATGTAATCATTCTATTAAGAAGATAACACGAAATATATTAATTATAGCCATTACAAATATTAATTTTATTCGATGAGCAGTGATCATTCCCATACGAAGTATCACTAGTAATTACTAATATTAGTAGTTCGATGATGAGTGAGTGATGATGAGTCTTCTTTTCTTGAATATTGTTTGACACTTTATATTTATATGGGTTTTGGAGCGGGACGGAACCATGGCTTCTATTCCCCTCCTACTATAAGATTTCCTAGTAACAGGGCTTGTGGCGTGGCGCTTCGCGCCTATTCTGTTATCGTTATTATTGCATACAATTCCACGTAATTAGCTAATATCTCATAAGATTCTTATTGGACTGTTACAAAACCCATTCAAATCTATAAAGAACATTAATATCTACCTAAATACACACAATATAACATTAAGAAATAGTAAACTTCGTAAATATTATACTTTAAACATTACAAGCACGATATAATTCACATATAAGCCTAACATTCCTATAAAATCATAAACATTACACATATCTGGTTTAAAACGAAGATTATCAATTAAATAAAACTTCAGTACGTTTCTATGCTATTCCTACGAAATTATAAGCGTTATTACTACGTAGTTACTAAATTTAAATACCTACACATTATTTCTTTAATATAGAAACAGTGAATCTTGAAACAGGAAATGATTTTTCAAATATACCTGCGCACGATATACCACCCCGACTTGAACAAATTAAGTTTAAACAGAAAACGCTTCAAAAAAATCCGGATACTCAATGGACTATTCACTTGAACACATCTCTGCTTAGCCGTCAGTGGTATAGAGTAGGGGTGAGGCGTATTTACCGGAACAGGTAAAAGTTTTGAACTGTTATATAAAAAAGCAGTTATTATATTCTATGTATAATCTATTCCACATACTAGTGAGACGTACCTATTTATCAGAACAGGTCCAAAAAACAAGTGTTTCAGAGTAACAGCTCGGAAATGTTACTTCTAAAATGATCAATCTGTCCTAACAAACCTGTTCAAGAGAGTGTTACTGTTTCATTTTGGAACATACTTTTCTGTATTTTAGCGTAAGGATGTTTATTATTGATTGATGGATGGATTTAAACGATAGTTTGACAGATTGATTGAGTTAGGCGTTAGGTCGATAGTACATAGAACTTCGAGTGATCGATCTATACAAGTTATAATTTATGGTTACAAATGTTACTAGTTTATTCCTAATGAAGTGTAAAAGGCTGTTATTTTGGTACAGATTATATAGTATAGTTCGTCCCTTTCTTCGTGATAGGGAAAGGCAAAGGTGTCAAAGACAAAGCAGACAAGTCAGATGTTTTTATAATCCTTATCAGGTATCTTATTTTACCACACTCCTAGTCTAGTCTAGACATAGCAGGGCTGCCAAGTAAAAAATTGTAAGAATCGTACCTCCTAAAACCTCGTATGCGTTTATAAAAATAATAATCGTTTAAAATAATATTAACCAAAATTATAATACATACCTACATACTCAAAAACTGGAATTTAATATGTTAAACGAGATTAAGTTACACAACCGTACCATACGATGATAAGTATACACCACAAGTCCTAGCTAAAAGATGGTTTTATATAATTTAAAGTGTTGGCGACTATATTATGGATTATTAATAAGATTTTATGTATAGAATATTATACACAATATGCAACGTATAAATTTAGAATTGATTTATATTATTGAACAGAAATAAAGTAATAAAGATACGTGACATCGCTTCAAACGACATTCACCCTAAGGACAGACTAATTAAATTGGGAGTACCTGTTTGTAATATTAAAATAACAGTTTTTTACTAAATAAATATGAAAGTATAACAATAACAATAAGCCCATTTTTAACATTTTTGTCCGTCTGTTTCGGGTTATCTCCAAGACGGTTGGATCAATTTTGACGGCACTTTCACTGATAGATAGCTGATGATATAGGAAGTAACTTAGGTTACTTTTATTTTAGAAAAAAATAGGGTTTCACACAAATAAAAATAAACTCGTCATGGTGAATCAATTCGGGCGCGTAAATGGCTTACGCCAAGTAGACCATGAAAGACTAAGCAAATTTATGTACTATATAATTGTAGGCATTAAAAGTATCTACAAAAAGGTCGGGGAGAGTATTGGTCTATCTTCTAGGGAACACCCACAATAAGCATTTTGTCTTTTAAATAGGCGGGAGCCGGGAGCAAGATTCACGCGGGCATTCTGTAGTCTACGTGAGCGAAGCCGCGGGCACAGCTAGTTTATTAATACGAAAGAAAATTTAATCACTTTTACGTTATATAATAAGCATACATATAATAACAATAAATATTCACAAAAATCTTTTATTTCATACTCCCATACAGGGATGTAAAAAAAAAATTTTTTTTTCATTGTCAATTTTTTCTTGATAGATCTAATTTCCTCTTCTGTCCTCTTTATTGAAAACCATTACTGCCATTATCAAGTGAAAATAGTGTCCGTTCTTAGAACTAATTCAGTATCCTAATAAGAGGGGTGGCTCCCCTAATAGAATTTTCTAGGTAGGTTTTTAAATAAACCAGTTTTCTTTTATATTATATTTCTTTTCTTAATGTTTGTATCGTAGCAATTCATTATACATTTTATTTTTAATTCATAGACGTAGCTTTTATAACAAAGGAGATGCGCATTGTTATTTAACAGTTTTTGTGGCACATCAAAATGTATGCTTCCAGTTTATATTTATAATTCACTTCACATAAGCAAAATAACCAAGCTATATCACACAAAACGCTATCAGTATTACACAATATAGGGTCTAAAACCTAAGTTAATAAATCTATTATAACATTATATAGCTGAAAAGTATAGCTGAAAATATTCGCTGTTCGCTACTTAATTGAATCGAGTAGTGATATTTATGCGTTACTAATCTCTAATTAAAGAATGTAACCAGGAATGACAGTTTAAAAAAAAATCGATTTAAAAAAAATGTTTATTTTAATTTAATAAATATAATTGATTAAAATGAAAATCTATGTTTGTTTAAAAAATAATCTATTTTTCTTAATAATGGTTTTTTTCATGTTTTCTTGAAAAGTGAAATTAAACACCTGAAATATTCACAATCATAACTTTCTTAATTTAATAATTAATTTTAATTAATAAAAAATAAAAAAATAATTTAAATTTAAGTTAATAACGGAGAATGCCCACTCTTGTATCGAACAAGATTGAATAAAAATTAAACAATGTTTTTTTTTTTTAATATTACGACCTTTTGTCCTCGGAATTTTGTTTTCTAATCTCTGCTCTGCGGCCCTACTAGGAAAAAAAAGCTGTCAACTGCGCATGGGCAATCCCGCGAAACGGGAAAGTTCCCGGGATTGCAGTAACTTAATAATTTATCAGCAATTTTGTATACTACCTATTTATAATTTATTATTTTTGTATTCTTTATGAATTGTACTAAATAATAAATAAACAATTTAACGTATTTGCTGTTTCTTTTATTTTGTAAATCTAAGTTAAACATAGAAATAAGAAAATATTCATTACGATTGCAATAAAACTCCAATAATTTAAAAAACTCTCGAGCAAATTATTCTAAAAAAATATTCTAAAAAAAAATAGCATTAAAAAAAAAACAACACTCTCAAGTGGCCCCATAGGTCGAGCACAGTAAATATAACAAGTAGGAATATTCTAAAAGCTTTTATCTATAATCTCTACTATATATGTATGTTGGGTACGCGTCACTTCTCCTCTGCGTGATGGAAGGGGGGGGGGGGGGGGGTGACGTTTCCCCGGTTTGGACGGGCGTTTTGTTGCGCCGGATGCTCGTCTCGTAGATACCGTACGGATGCCAGTGGGTTGCGTGACGTTAGTAGTGAGGGGGTCCGGGGGGTGCAATAATGCACGACCGCTTGAGGTGCCGGGTCTTCAATGAAAGTCGATATCTTGTTGATTGTTCGCAGGACGACCAAAGCTTTCTTCTTGTAGTTACTCGTTGCTTGTACTTGTAGACTCGTTGAATTGCACCGTGTCCAATACGGCCCTTCTTCGAGCTTAAGTGGTTCGAGGAATGACCGTAAAGAGAGCCCCGTTTTATTCCGTGTTTATTTCGTGTTTTAACTTTACTATTCGCTTTGGTTGCCCTGTTAAACTCTTTATATTTCTCTCATTATATATCTTATGTACACATGTCTTATATCGAAATGTTCCTCTTTCAATTGCCTATCCATTATATATTCACTTATAATATACATTACATATACATTCCGTACATAAACCAAAAACAATGTAATTTACGGGCGACATCACTATTTTCTGCTCGAAAAATCTCTATAACATTTGATATACTTACTCTATTGGCTTACTCTATATGTTAATCTATTCTATATTAGTTATATTTTCACATATGTGACACACAATACATAATCGTTTATATACATCTTAATATATAACATGCAACTTGTAATGTAGCGTATTCGCTTACATTTTTCTATAATATTGTCAGTATTAATCTATTTTATCCTAACACATAGTATGTAACACGTAAATATAATAATAACACATAATACCCTAACCTAAGACACGAAAAACAACTGTTCTGTCGCCAACAATGATAGTGTTGTGATTATGAAGATGATTTGAAATAAAGTAATTGTTGTCTGACCCGCGTATCATTAACACTACAACATGGTGGTAGCGGTAAAAAAAGAAAAGTGGTTTACACGTGAATTAATACAAATATAAACCATTTGTACATTGTGTAGAAGGATTGTAGTGGAACTTAAGTGTTATTAATCATCAAAAATGGAACACGTGCGACCTCCTTCAGAGTTTATTATGGAAGGTGGACCTGCCGGCCGGGCCGACGGGAGGAAGCGCTGGCAACAACAGTTTATGGTGTTTCTAAATGCATCTGGAGTTTATAAGGAACCGCCAACAATCCAGGCAAGCTTACTCGTAAATTTGATTGGCCCAGAAGGTTTTAATATATAGCAAACCTTTCAATTTGAGAACGAAACTGAAAGAAATGATATTAAAGCTGTGTTAAAAAAAATCGACAGTCATTTCGGTACAAAATCGAATACTACGCTTGTTCGTTATAAGTTTTTCACACGTAATCAAGAAGAGGGCGAGTCCATTATACAATACGTAACGGCATTACGTTTAATCAGTAAAGATTGCGAATTTTCTACCTTAGAAGATGATCTCATTAAAGACCGTATAGTATGCGGCGTGCTGAGTACTAGAACAAGAAATCGGCTATTACGTGGGGATAACCTTGACCTTGATTTGGCCGTAAAATTATGTCAAGCCGACGAAATAACTTTAGAAAGCAAACAACAAATCGGAGATAGCATCATTCAAGAAAACGGCACGCATGTAGACGGAGTCCAGAAACGTGGCTGGCGCGGATGGCGCGGCAGGCGAGGCGGAGCGCGAACACGCGGCGAGGGTCGTGCATCTGCATCGCAGCTTGCTGGTACATCGAGCGCGATGACGTCACGTCGCACCGACATCGCCGATTGGCACACGTGGCCGCGGTCGGGCCCTGCGCTGGCGCCGGTGTGCGATGGTTGCGGGGACGTGCGGTGCGCGTTGGCCGAATGCCCCGCGCGCAACATCACTTGTTTTGTATGCGGTAATCGCGGACATTTCGCGAGAATGTGTAAGTGCAATCGTTCATTAGAGGAGGGTAGGAAGATAACAGGGCGAGTTCATTATGTTGAGAACGATGATGATAGTTATTCTAACGAAAATGATCAGTTTTATGTATTAATGGTTTCGGAAAATGATAAATGCGAGTCGTGGCATAAAGTGCTAATATGTAATAATAAAAGTGTTAAATTTAAGCTAGATACTGGTTCCGATGTCAATATAATGTCTTACGACACATTTAGAAATTTAGGGTTTAATGAAACAGATATTGTTCGAAAGCAAATTTCTTTGGAGTCGTACACCCACACAACGATCCCTGTAGTGGGGACGTCTTTGTTGACAATAGCACTTAATGAAACGGTGTACAAAATATTAGGTGTAATTGCCAATATGAGATGTGAAAGCGTCTTGGGACGAAAGTCTTGTGTGCAGTTAAGCTTAGTAAAACGAATTGATTCTATTATAACGAATAATTACGAGGATTTATTTAAGGGTTTGGGTTGTTTACCAGCAGAATATCATATATCTGTTGATGAAACGGTTCGGCCGGTTATAAGTGCTTCTAGAAAAATCCCGTTAGGGTTGCGTGATATCTTAAAACGAGAACTTTTTGAAATGGAACAGTTGGGAGTTATTAAGAAAGTTGATTATCCAACCCAGTGGATACATCCGTTGGTTTTAGTAGCTAAAAAGAATAATGGTATTAGAATATGTCTCGATCCCCGTGAGTTAAATCGTGCAGTTCAACGCGCACATTTTCAACTACCTACAGTATCAGAACTGGCAGCGCAGTTACACGCCGCACGTTATTTTTCGGTTCTGGATGCTAATTCCGGGTTCTGGAATATACAACTTGATAGGCAGAGTGCTGATTTGTGTACGTTTGCTACACCATTCGGGCGCTACCAATTTCTTCGCCTTCCTTTCGGTATAAGCTGTGCATCGGAAGTTTTCCATGCTAAATTGCGTCAATTTTTAGAAAACCTGGAG
Source organism: Saturnia japonica (assembly GCA_033032175.1). Lineage (NCBI taxonomy): Eukaryota > Metazoa > Arthropoda > Insecta > Lepidoptera > Saturniidae > Saturnia > Saturnia japonica. The sequence continues at coordinate 9,154,018 of CM065329.1, forward strand.
GGGGTAGATAGTTTTATCGACGATATTCTAGTATGGGGCAGTACAAAGGAAGAACATGACCTTAGATTGAAAGCCTTATTAGAAAGAGCCAGAAAAATAAATTTAAAATTTAACAAGGCTAAATGTCAAATAGGTGTGGAGCAGGTCACGTATTTAGGCCATGTGTTTAGTACTAAAGGGATGAGTCCTGATTATAATAAAATCAGAGCAATAAAAGAAATGCCTACTCCAACAGATAAAAAGAGCTTACAGCGATTTTTAGGTTTAGTAAATTACTTGTCAAAATTTATTCCTAATTATTCAAAACACGCCATACCTTTAAACAATCTTTTAAAAAAAGATAATGAATGGCGTTGGGAAGAAAGTGAAATAAATAATTATAAATTATAATTATAAAGTCTTCACTTGAATTATTAAAAGAGAGTGTATGCCAGGCACCCGTTCTTGGTTTATACGATGTATCACGGGATGTAACATTATCCGTGGACGCATCCAATCACGCACTCGGAGCTGTGCTCCTACAAGACGGTCACCCCGTAGAGTATGCATCCCGCACCCTAACTGATGCACAGACACGTTATGCGCAAGTGGAAAAGGAATTATTGGCCATTGTATTTGCATGTGAGAGGTTTCATCAATACATTTTTGGTAAAAAAAAAATTTTAGTTGAGACAGATCACAAGCCGCTCGAGAACATTTTTCTAAAACCTTTAATGTCCGTCCCGGCACGCTTACAGCGTATGATGTTAAGAATACAAAGCTATGATATTGTAGTGAATTATGTCCCAGGTAAATATATGTATATAGCGGATACGTTGTCTCGTGCGCCACTACCTGAGTTATTTAGTGAGGAAATTCACACGAATGTAGTTTATCAGCTTAAAATTATAGTAAATACTTTACCAATTTCAAATCAGAAACTTACTTTAATTAAGAAACAAACCAAATCCGATCCAGTTTTTCAATCATTATTGAATTATATTAATAATGGATGGCCTTATCATAAGTTTAATATTTCCAATGATGTAAAAATGTATTGGTCTATAAAAGAAAATTTGTACGTAATTGACGGTGTAATATTTAAGGACAATTTGGTGATGATACCTACATCTATGAGACAACAAATGTTACATATCATTCATGAAGGTCACATGGGCATAGATCGTTGTAAAAGGCGCGCGAGACAAGTTATGTTTTGGCCTAATATGTCCCGTGATATTGAGAGTTATGTTAAATGTTGTGAAGTTTGTCAGGAGAAATTAAACGCACCTGCTAAAGAACCCATGATACCGGTAGAGATATCACCGCTTCCGTGGAACAAGGTAGGATCGGATCTCTTTGAGTTTAGAAAAAATCATTTCTTACTCGTAGTCGATTACTATTCGAAGTACATAGAAGTTTGTAAATTAAATAATATTTCTTCTCATTCAGTAATACAAGCCATGAAAGATATGTTTTCTCGACATGGCATACCCAAGATCCTGATGAGTGACAACGGCACGCAGTACAGTAGCTATGAGTTTAAAACGTTCGCTAATGATTGGGGGTTTGATCATGTGACATCATCGCCTAGATATCCGCAAGCGAACGGTAAGAGTGAACGAGCTGTTCAAACAATTAAGATGCTGCTAACAAAGGCCATAAATAGTAATACAGATTTTCAGTTAGCATTACTTAATTATAGAAACACTCCTAGGGACGGTTTAAGCTCTCCTGCACAGCTTCTTATGGGTCGTAGGCTTCGATGTAAGCTACCAACTCATCCTAAACTATTAGAACCGAGCCATGTTGCTTCCTCTGAGTACATAAAAATGTTGAATAAACAAATCAATACAAAAAAATACTATGATAAAGGCAGTAAGAAATTACAAAATTTAAATAAAGGTGATCACGTAATTTGTATTGATGGTAATCGCAGGACTCGAGGTACAGTAGTGCAGGGTGCTGGTGCTCCCAGGTCATATTTTGTACAAAATGAACGTGGTACATAGAGACGTAATCGTCGTCACTTAATAAAGCGTAATGAAAAAACAACTTCTGTTGCCTCTCCTCCGTTTACACGTAGTCGAGCAAGGCAATTGGCTCAGCAATAAACTGTGTTCTTTATTTATCTTTTAAGTTATATATTTACAACTTCATAATATAATAAAGTAAAGGATACATACGGAATATAAGGACTGTTATGCATTTATTTTAAATGATTCCAAGATCAAATAGCCCAATAGTTCTTATATTATTTAACCCTGAGTGTTTCCCAGTATACAAGTTTAATATAGTAAGCATCTTGAAGGGGGTATATATATATATATATATATATATATATGTGAGTATAGGTATTTACTTTATTTTTAGTTTGTAATTTATAAATTAGATCTAACGATAGTTTCTAAGAGGAAGATGTTGTGATTATGAAGGTGATTTGAAATAAAGTAATTGTTGTCTGACCCGCGTATCATTAACACTACAACAGATAGACTGGCTGACTTTCAAGTCTTGTAAAAGATAAGACATCTTGTCTGTCACGTTCCAAGCGTCGGCGAATGTTGCGTCTTTATCACGTCGGGGTCACCAATTATAGGATCGTTTGGCCGATCCTATTAATTAAAAATGCAGCTCAGCGTTTGAATTATTGCTGTATTTATTTTGTCGCTAGTAACTGATTACAGAATAATATATCTTCTTGTCAGTCCGTGACAGATGTCTTATTTATCTTTTACAAGACTTAAAAGTCAGCCAGTCTATCATAAACAAAATAGAATGTGGCTGAAGCAGAGATAAATAGGCTGAAGTAACAACTATTTATTGTGATAAGTCGCCACAGATCCATCAAAAAAAGTCACCAGAGAAAAAGATCGATTTTTAACTAATATATTTTCTTTAATTAAAAAATTGATTTTTATAAAATAATAATTGATTTTTTTTCGCATCCTTACTAAACAATATTATTTCAATCCAAATCAATATAAATGTAGCCATAGCCCCTGTTTATAAAATACGCTAACATATTTATTTACTCACACGATCTTCTTCAGTTCTATTGTTGTTATTACAGGTTTTAAAATAATAATTTGACTATCTTTGTATTACATACTTTTGCATTTCTAAATTGACATACTTTAGCCTGCTAATTGTTAAGAATAAAGGAAATCAAATGTAAGCATAATATTTTTCAAGATATTCTATACAAAATAGATGGCAATAATTTTATAAGTTTTCATAATCGTAAGATTTGTTTTTGTAAGATAAATCTCGCTCTCGGCTTTATCAATCAAACAGTTCTGTAGATCATTATATCAGTAAGCCCGATATCTCTCGCTCTGAGCGAGATATATATCTTTCATTGAATATGAATATCTCTTTTGTTTTCAGTGATATACTTTTACTTTGCGCAAGACTACTAAACATATTCCTTATATATTAGGAATATATGAAAATATCACCCTTTTATATAATACTTCTAAAGCTTGCCATTGGCAAACCTACAAAAATTGGCAGTAATTTAATAATTTACAATAATTTATAGTACGTCATTGTTTGTTTTTTTTTTTTTTTTTTTTTTTTTTTTTTTTTTTTTTTTTTTTTTTTTTTAGAACTGACTACACTGTTAGCCTTAGGGGCCCTAAAGCCGCTGCGTCTTTTACAGCTTCACCGGACTTGGGGGCGAGCGCAGAGGGCACTCAGCCGCGAAAGTTTTGTGGACGACTCGCACGAGGGTGCCAAAGTGGCTGGACCTCGGCTCGGGCGGTCGTCGCGTTCGCCAATAGGTCGCGATCTATTCGAATCCCTACACCTACGATTCGAGCTAACTAAATATACACATAGGCACGTTCCCTTCCTCCTGGGAGGAAGGAAGGAACCGTGCGTATGTGTATTCAATAATCGGAATGTTTCTACACTAACTAGCGCTAACTAACTAGCGTAAAAAAAGAAAAAAAAAGGTCCCTCACAGAACCTATGTACCTGTGTGGTGTGCACGTGTGTATGTTCATACGTGTGTAGTGTTGTATGTAGGTAGCTAAGTGATGCACGTACAGTGTCACTTGTATCGCGCGGGCGGTTGCCTGACCCAAGGGTTTCACACCGAGGAACGGACCTAGGCTTGGGTTACCGCTAGAGAGGGTGGACGTGACGGGTGTGCTGGAGCGAAATTGACCGCCCGCCCTCTGCGGAGAGAACGGTGGTTACGCGGGCGTGGGCGCTGGCACGCTCTGTTTGGAGAGACGGATGTGTAATATTTATTCGAATTTTCGATGTGATCGTCGGGATCAATAAAAATATTGCGCGGCCGGCGTTTGCACCGGATGTCCGTGGGTGCCGGAACATAAGTGGCGGCTGTTTTTATTAACGGATTCGCGTGGTTCGACGCGGTGTCGAAATACGAACGGGAGAGCTGTTTAACGTAGGCATGTATCGAAGGAAGCTCCATATCTCTATGGAGATCTACGCTTCGAACATACCACGGGGCCCCGGTGAGACGATAGAGGAACCTATTCTGTATCGATTGTAACCGTTTGAAACTCGACTCGGACATATGTGCGAACACGGCGCAACTGTATGTCAAAATTGGTCGAATACACGTCTTGTAGAGCGTGAGCTTATGTCGCGTGGACATTTTACTCACCGAACACAACAGAGGATGCAACCGGCCCAGGACCCACGTGGCCCTGTTCCTAACCTTACGGATGTGGGGTCTAAAAGAGAGCCTACTATCTAGGGTTACCCCTAGATATTTGGTCTCTCTTACATACGGAATCGGATTATCGTAGAGCTTAACAGGTTTAAGCTTCCACGGTATCTGTGACGAATCCGCATCGAAGAGCATCGCGGCGCTCTTCGAGGGATTAACGGCTATACGCCACTCGTTAAACCACTTCCCGAGAGTGGTCACGGAGCGTTGGACTTTGTGTCTGAGGTGGGATCTATTCCTATCTGAGGCATATAAGACTGTATCGTCAGCGTATAGCCCTACCTCGACCTCCGGGAGTCGAGGTAGGTCACTGACGTACAGGTTAAATAGGCTAGGAGCCAGGATCGAACCTTGGGGAACGCCTGAGCGTATTGGACGGGGCGTGGACAATTCACCTTCCACTCTATAGCGAAAGGTGCGATCTGTTAGATAGTCGCGAATTATTTTAATTAGCCTATCGGGGACTTCAAAGTGATACAACTTGTAGATCAATCCCTCGTGCCAGACCTTATCGAAGGCCTTGGCAACGTCGAAAAAGACCGCAAGTGTACGGCGGGGTTTATATAATTCAGCAAAATTAAATGCAACGTGCTCCGTGAGGCGGTGCACTTGATGAGTGCAAGAATATCTAGCACGGAAACCGAATTGCTCAGGCGGATAGAGGTCTTTTTCCTCTATTACTGACTTGAGACGGTTCAGAAGGATCCGCTCGTACATTTTCCCTAAAGTATTTAGGAGACTGATCGGGCGATAGCTGTCGGGAAGCGACGCGCTCTTGCCGGGCTTACGGATACCTATGACTATGGCCTTTTTCCAGGCGGCTGGAAAATGGCAGTGGGCTATGGCTACATTGAAGATGCAGACCAAAAGAGCTATGAGGCGATCGGGAAGAAGTCTAAGTACTTCATTCCTGATCCCGTCGGGACCTGGTGCTTTTCTAAGCTTAAGGCTTTTTATAATGGAAAGAACCTCCTCAGACGTGACTGGGGACAGGGATGCTGTCGCGGGGAGCTTATCCAGCTCCCGCACGCATCCATCGATACCCTCGACCCGGTCGGTATTTGCATCGACACTGTTCGGAGAGCACTGGCTCTCCAAACAAGTGGCGAGGCACTCCGCCTTGTCGCTGCTATCGAAGGCGAGCGGTATACCGGGACCCCTCTCGAGGGGGGGCATAAGATAAGAAGCCTCTATTTTGAGGCTGTGAGCTAATTTCCAGTAAGCCAGATGCGACGGCCTTAGCCCTTCGACGAGGGCGTCCCATCTGTGACTTCTGAGTTCTAATATACGGGCTCTAACCGATCTTTGAAGTGCGCGTAAACGTGCGCGGTTTTCCTCGGTCGGATAGTGGTCGTGCGCACGAGTCGCCGCGTTCTTTTCCGTCAACAACGCCCGCACGTCGGCAGGGAGTACGAAGCGGCGATCGCTCGCCTCTTCGACCTCTCTCGAGGCCTCTCCGATGCCGGCCTGCAGGTGGTCGACCAGGGAATCGATCGCGAGATCTACGTCCGCAACGGACCCCAATACGTCCGGGATCCTATCTAAGCTGGACGAGGACGGCCTGTCCGCAAGATAATGTTTTAGCTTGGCATAGTCAACCACTTGGACCGAAGGAGGGCTAGAGTCGTCTGGTTGACCTAGCTGCATGATGACCGGACGGTGGTCGGAGTCGAGCTCGTGTACGACCCGAATGAGTCGTAACCGAAGCGCGATACCTTTAATGAGAGCTACATCAAGCACTGTCGGCATACAGTTGTCTTGAAAGTGGGTGGGAGTGGGTGGCGCTATGACATCAAAGTTTAGCACGTTCGTTAGCTCTTCGAGTTTAACCCCATTACTGGAGTCTCTCCAATTGCCAAAAGAAGTGTGTCCACAATTGAGGTCACCCGCTATAATGACCGATTCACCGAGCGAAAGTAGCTTTTCTAGGTCAGACCTGAGAGGCTCTTTCCTCGGTGAGAGATAAACTGAGACTAACGTTATGGACGGGTGGTCGGTCATTCCTAGTCTACACACGGATACTTCCATATTGGTAAGTATCGGAGGATCTACCGGCGTACAATATAACGATCGTTTGTAATAAATGAGAGTGCCGCCCCCGCGGCCGGCCCGGTCATTTCTTACAATATTGTAGTTCGCGATTTTTGGATCACGTTTAGCACGCTTTAAGTGCGTCTCCTGCACTAAAAGAACATCTACTTGGTGATCTTTAAGAAAGGTCGCGACGAGATCACGCTGCGGATATAGGTTCCGTGCGTTAAAAAACGAAAGATTTAACGCTTTCGGTTTAAACTTTGCCATTGAAAGGCCCTAAGTTATTATTACACGCCTCACGGTCGAGACATTGTAGTGTCTCTGAGAGGCGGGGGAACGCGCAAGCGGTCTTGATGAGACCGAAGCGCTCCAGATGGTCATTGTAGTCAATGAGCTCGCGGATATCGTGCTCGCGAAGGAGCAGTATCATTAAGTCGTTACTATTAACGACAGCGTTAGCGGGCGCGCGGGGCGCAGGCGCGCGGGGCGCGGGAATATCCATAGCCATAAGGGGCTGTGGATTGGGGCGACGGGGGCCCCATGCGTTCTGCGATGAACGCACGGGTTGCGGTTGCACCGCACGGGGTGCGGAGAGGCCGGCGGTGGCCGGGGACTGGCGCGGGACCGGCAGCGCGGGAAATTCCCCTGACGCCAGCGGGGGTTGCGCTTTGATGGCTGAGGTGGGGGGCGCCGCCCGGGGGGCCGCCTGCCTCTGCGTGCGTGGCCGCGTGGTACGCGGGGCCTTGGGGCAACCGCGATAATTCGCGGGATGCCCCTCCTCCCCGCATAACACGCAGCTCGGGGGGACGACGGAGTCACGCTCGCGCGTGCACTCCCGTGTGGGGTGGTCCTCTCGGCACTTTACGCACCGCGGACGAGAATGACAGTTACGGGCAGCGTGCCCGTACAGCTGGCAGTTGTGGCACTGCGCAGGCTGGTGGTTTTTGTGTGGGGGCTCCACGTTAATCCCGGAGAGCCCGCACACCGTCTCTAGCTGGAAGATGGCCTTTCCCTCGGGGGAAAGGTCCAATATGGCCACTACCATTTGTAGTGGCCGCTTATCTTTACTGTACATCCGGTGTACTTCCCGGATGGGATAACTTTGCTCCTTGAGCGAGGAGCACACCTCCGACGGGTCGAGCTCCACCGGAATGCGGCGGATGACCACTCGGAGGACGCGCTCCTCCGCGAGCGAATACGTATAAAATTGCAGACCTTTCTGCCGGAGGAGGGTGGTTAGTTTACGGTGAGTTTCCGAAGAACTCACCGAAATAGAAATCCCGTTGACTATGTTTCTAGCCTTGTGGTAGTCGAGTTTGAGTCTGCGCATCTCATTGCAGACTCCCATCCAGGCTGCCTTGTCCCGGATTATGATTGGAGGTGGGGCACGCTCTTTTTTCCCGCCGGCGGGCGCGGGGAGCTGGGAGGACGCGGGGGCGGCGGCGCCCCTGACTACTGCCTTAGCTATTACCTTAGGCGCCGGTTGAGCAGTCGGACTGCTACGCGCCGTTCGCTTACGCGACGCCACGACGGTGAAGCCGTCGTTCTCGGTATCCATCTCCGGAGATGGATCCGGATTCGCGGGCGAGTCTTGTTCGACCGGAAGGGCCGAAAACGAATTTTTCGTCTTTAACGCGGTTTCCGTGGATCGCGCGGGACGGACGTACGGACTATTTTTGGTAACCCTAGATTGTGACCGCGAATTTCGCGGCCCTCGCCTGACGGAGGCGGGGCTTGACCCGCGCGATTGGCTAGTCGGGACAGGGGGCGTGGCCGTAGGCGCGGCCATGGCCCCGGATGACGCGGCGGACAGGCGCGTAACGCTGCGCGCGGGACGTTTGGGCGCGACGCCGACTGGCGCGGCGCCAGTGGATGTAACGGTCGCGGCCGTGACGTCATCGGCCGCCTTGCTACCTGAAGCGGCCGCCTCGCTACCTGAAACGGCCTCATGACGGGTCGCGGTCGCAGCGGTGCGACGCACGCAGGCGTTCTCAGGTAGATTACGGTATTCCTCGTCTAGAGAGGGACACCGTAATACGACGAAATTTTGATAGCGCTGGTATTGAAACTCCAGCGCTTTCATCCTGGCTTGCAACTTGCCTATGCAAGTGGCCAGGTCGGCAACGTTATTTGCCATGGCGGCAGAAGAGGGAGGACAGTGGGACATTTTTATTTAATTTTAAATTTAAAGGCCTCCCTGCCTTAGGGGCAGGGGGGTGCGCCAAAAAATTTAAAAGACTATCGGAGTCGGCAAGAGACCTGTTGTCAAGGTGCAATGACACACAGGAAGGACCTATCAACCCTAAGGAGCCCTAACAAGCCCGGGGCCGAGGACGCAGACCGGTAATTAAACCGGGCTAGGCCCAAACAGGTTCCCGGGGATGGAGTGTGCAGGATAGGAAGGTTTGGCAGGAGACACCTGGGGCAAGACTATGCGATAACCGCAAAGGCCTAGATTCCCAGGCCCGTCCGAGTCTGGCTGTTTGCCTCTGAAGGAGACAACCAGCGGGCTGCTCGGGTCACGCCCCACTTGCCTTCGTTGGCACCGTCAGGTATCCAGCAAGTGACCACAAAACCGTGGATTTACAAAAAAAAAAAAAACAAGCAAGTCGCACCGAAAAGTGCGGTTTACCACGCGAGCGTTAGACACCAGTTGGTTTACGTCGTAATTGCAACAATATATTTGAAATAAATTCCAAATATAAGATCGCAACAATTAAGTCACGTGATGGTCAAAATTGAAAACGGAGCGACACGTCCGTTCGCAACAGTGACCAAATCGGAACTCCGTCATTGTTTGCCAGTTATGACCTCTAAATATATATTCAAGTGAATTTTGACACCGCAAGTCAGAAAGTGACTTTATTTGTACAGCGTCACCTATTGTGTACAAAAGAAAACATATAAGTTAAATTATATGATTTTATACCAATAATTGTAACACTGAATAATGTATGTTTTGCATGCCTGGCAACTGGCAAGTGGCAACTCATAACTGTAAAGAGAGAGTGGTACTGAGTAGTATATTCGCTGTAAAGAAATGATGTCCGATGTTTTGTGAAGTATACATAAATATGAATGTTTATTTCACTGAACCTAATGAAAGTAGTGAACCCGGAACACAAGAAAAGCCAGGTTTACATCAAAATTATTACACCAAAAATTACAACATCAACATCAACAAATTATTACATCAAAATTATAATATGGTAGCGGTGATCCGTGGTTTTAGACGTGACTGAAAATTGTACGGCTGCGGAACGGCTTGTGACGCCAATGCCACGCTCTTTCGTGTTAGTTGTTCAAGATTGCCCAAAAGAAAAGATGAAAAACGCAACTTCTATTAATTGACGGAACGAATTATGATAAATGGAAATTTCGCCTGAAAATGTACTTGGAAATAAAAAATTGTTACGGTATTTGCATATACGAATCTAAACCAGAAAATGTAGTTGAAAGTGAATGGAAGTTATAGCAATAAATTATATTGTAAAAATTGATTTAAAAATTTGATGAAACTATTTACCAACAAGTAGTGCTAATAAATGACTGTGCAAGAGAAAACTTTTGGCATTGAAAATGAAACAAACCGAAAACCCTGTTGATTTTTTTAATACTTTCGAAAAATATATAAATGAATTAAGAAATGCTGGTGAAATAATACCCAAAGAAGATAAATTAAATTACATATTATTATTCTTACCAGAAAATTATTCACGTCTAATAGATATTGTTGATGCATTGTCAGACAAGTATAAAACAGTTGAATATACAAAATCAAAACTTGTACGGGAACACCAGAAGAAGATGGTAACAAACAATGAAGATCAACAATCACTTAATACTACATACAGACATAGTAGCATCAATTGTCACAAATGTAAACAACCAGGGCATATACAGAGATATTGTCTAAATATAAATAACTACAATAATGGCAAGAATAATTATCGAAGAGGATGTGGAAGGTTTCCTGGAAATAGAAGTTTCAGTGCAGCTGGTATTTCATCAAAAAATAATGTCAATAATACAATTTTTAATGTTGAAGTAATGACATCTGAGGTAGATTCAAAGGGGGAATATAACAATACATATGTAACATGGTTATTAGATAGTGGATGTTCAGATCACATAGTAAAGTAAATGATGAAAAATATTTTAGTGAAAGTCAGTCTTTAAAGTGTACTGTAGAAATCAAGGTAGGTGATGGTTTTTCTTTATCAGCAAATAAAATAGATAATATTTGTATGTATTTTAATGTCTATGGTAAATGGCATAATATTGTAATTAATAATGTTTATTATGTACTGGATATGAAACAAAACTTGTTAAGTGTATCACAAATCACTAGTTATATAATAATATGATCATATTTATTACTAAAAATGCTGAAATATAATGATCAGAGATATAACTTAATTGCTATAGCACTGAAAAAAACTAAATTGTTTGAACTGTCAGGAAAAAATAACTTAAATAATTCTATCTCAAAAACATACATGTAGAAGTTAAATAATAAATAAAGAACTTAAGTTGTTAAAAGGGTTTACCTACATGAAATAGAAAATAATTATATAAGTTGTGATTAACAAATAAGATGTGTAACTTACCTTTTGAAAATAATAGGTCTCATGCAAAAGATTTGTTGGAAATTATACACACAGATGTACTGTCCTGTCAATCCAACTGGTTATAAAGGTGAAAGGTATTTTGATAGTTTTATTGATGATTTTTGTAGGATTGCATAATTAAACTGTATTAAAAATAAGAGTGAAGTTTATGAATGTTTTGTAAAATATATAAAGTTAGTACAAAATCAAACCGGAAAAAGAATTAAGCAGATATATTGTGACAATGGCTGCAAATACATAAATAAAAGTTTTACCAACTGGCTAATAAGGATGGCATACACTTGAAGCCAGCCCCTTCTTATACACATGGGCTAAACGGTGTAGCTGAAAGATATAATAGGACTATTTTGAATCGAGCTAGGTGTTTACTTGCTAAAGCACAAATAGATAAATGTTACTGGCCTGAATGTATACTAGCAGCTGCTTATATAGGAAATAGACTATTAACAAATACACCAATTCAGAAAACTCAGTTTGAAATATTTTTTGGTAGAAAATCAGATGTATCACATTTAAATTTTTTTGGTAGTACTGCATATGTGAGAATTCCAGAAGAGCATAGAGGTTCAAAGTTGAATCCCAAAGCCATCAAAGGGATACTTATTGGTTATACAGACCAGGATATAGAATACTAAATATATAAAATAAAGTAATTATAAGTTGGAATGTAAAATTTGTAGACAAAAATTAGAAATGCATAATGGTTGACATTGAAGATGCAGAAGAAGAATGTGAAAATGGGATTGTAAATAAACAAAAAGAAGAGCAACAAATAATGAAAGAAAAAGAAAATAATGAAAGTGAAAAAACTATGAAGGTGAATGAAAGAATATGTCCAAAGAGAAATATAAAAATGCCAGCAAAATATGATGATTATGTTGTGTATGTTAATATGTCAGATGTGTTTGTGCTAGAAACCTATGTGGAAGCTCTAAATAGCATAGAGTCTACAAAATGGAAAAGGGCAATGAAGGAAGAGATTAATAGTTTAGTTAATAAGATATGGGACATTGTGGATGAACCCGAAGGAAAGAAAATAATAGATGTTAAATGGATGTATAGAATCAAATCAAATGGGATTTATAAAGCATGTGTAGTTTCTAAAGGATTTTAACAAATATATGCTCAAAATCAAGAAATTTACTCACCTGTTGCTAGAATGATAACATTAAAAGTTTTATTGTCGACTGCATGCATTAAGGGATGGCAAGTTGAACAAATGGATGTAGAAACTGCATTTTTAAATGGGAATATAAAGTCTGAAGTATGTTTATATCCACCTGAAGGCTATGATATAGAAGAAAATAAAGTCTGCTTACTACATAAATCTTTATATAGGTTAAGAGAGAGCCCTCCTGATTGATATGAATGTTTTCATGAGTTTATGATGAGTATAAACTTTAAAAGATCAAACTATGATTATAGTTTATATATTGATTCTCATAATAAGATATACATAATAGTTTATGTTGATGATTTACTGATAATAGGGTCTAATATTATAGGTATTAATTATTTAAAACAGTTGAGTATTATTTTGAAAACAAGAAAATGTGTTTGAGTCAAGAGCTAATACATTATAAGTTTAGCAGAAAAATATAAGTTTATTGATTCAAAGAAATATGAGACACCTATGGAAATTCATTTAAAATTAGAACCTGCGGAAAAGTTTAACGATAATTTAAAATATAGAAATTTAATAGGAGCACCATTGTATGTTGCTAATGGTACTAGACCTGACATATCTTTCTCAGTAAATTATCTTAGTCGTTTTCAAAAAAGTTATAATGATACTCATTATAAATAAGCTATATGTATACTGAAATACTTATACTGTACAAGATCTTTAAAATTAATTTATAATTCCAAAAACAATAATGTAATGGATATTTATGTAGATGCCGATTGGGCTTCTGATATTACTCATAGAAAGTCTACTATAGGTTTTGTAATAAGACTTTTTGGAAATATTGTTTTATGGAAGTCACAGAAACAAAAGATAGTTTCCAGGGCTTCTACTCATGCTGAATATTATGCTTTAGCTGAATGTGTAGAAATTTTTCCAATTAAAGGTGTGTTGAATGATATTGATATTCAAATTGAAAATCCTATTAAGATTTATGAGTGTTTGGTACGCGTCACTTCCCCTCTGCATGAGGGAGGAAGGTGCGACGCTTCCCGGTTTGGACGGGCGTTTTGTTGCGCCGGATGCCCGTCTCGTAGACGCCGTACGGATGCTAGTGAGGGGATCCGGGGGGTGCAATAATGCACGACCGCTTGAGGTGCCGGGTCTTCAATCAAACTCGAGTTCAGTTTTCAATATTCGCATGATGACCAAAGTTTCTTCGTACTATCTTGTTCCTTGTTGTAGTACCTTGTACTCGTTGAACTGTACCGTGCCCTATACAATATTAGTCATCTCACACAATGTGGTGTGTGGGGAAACCGCTTCAGGGCTGTGTCCTTTCTCGGTGGCTTTCTTCGCTGCCCGTAACGACGGGCGTGTCTTTTATTTTGATCGTAGGTGCACGGACGAGATGGCGCGCATGAGGCTTCAGAATTTTTCTTTTGCAGCGATGATATAGGTTTTCTGTTTCGTCTGGAGGTCTGGTGTTAAGCGGCGCAATGTTTCGGAGGTGAACATGCGCCGACATGTCCGCTCTTCGGAACATGTTTGTTGTAAGGCTGCTTACGAAATTGTCCAGGCTTTTTATCCGCAGATCGCGGTGGATGGTCGGGTTCCTCACGTAGCGTGGGGCCCCGACTATCATTCTGAGCGTCTGATTCTGCTGGATTCGTAATCGGCGCTTCAAATATTCTGCTGCGCAACCGAACCATGCAGGGGCAGCGTACGTGAGGCGTTATCTTACGTAGGTCTTATATAGACCTAGTCTTGTGCGGAGCGGCAATCTCGAATCGAGCACTGGACGTAGCACTCTCCTTGCGAAGCCGGCTTTCGCTACTACGCTCTCTACATGTTTCCTGAAGGTTAATCCTCGGTCGATCTTGACTTCCAAGTAGGCAACCTTGCTCCTCCATGGCAAGGCCCTTCCCTGGAGTGTCAGGGGTGGTGTATATTTGTTAGAGCGTCCAAGCAGAAATGCCTGCGTCTTATCTGTGTTTACGGTCAGCCGCCACTTTGCTAACCGTTCCGGTAAGGCGCTGAGCGATGGTTGCAATAAAAGTGCGGCTCTCTTCCTGTTAATAGATGATGTCCAGTATGCAGTGTCGTCAGCAAAGAGGGCAAGCTCCGCCTTGCCGACCACTGGTATATTGTTGGTGTAGAGAGCGTAGAGTAATGGGGGCAGACAACTGCCCTGTGGAACTCCCGCCTTCACCAAGACCTCTCTTGATAGGTGTGTTTCGACCCGAACACGTACCCGACGATCTTGCAGGAATGATTTTGTAATTCTGAACAGCTGTTTAGTAATCGTTGTGGCCGTCTACAGTTTAAACAAGAGGCCTTCGTGCCACACCTTGTCGAAAGCCTTCTCTATATCCAGAAACAGCAGCGACATGTTTCATTCGATTGTGCTGTTCGATTAGGGTGTGGATGGCCTTCTCGGAATCCGAATTGTTCGTATGTACTTTGAGAGCTTGCAGTACAAGTCGCTCGAAAACCTTCGACATCGTATTAAGTAGTGTAATTGGGCGATAACTGTCTGGCTTTTTACCTGGCTTCGGTATCATGATAACTTGCCCTTCCTTCCACATACTTGGGAAGTGCCCGTGCGCAGTATGCCGCTAAACAGCCGCGTGATTGCGGCGACAGTTTTGAGTGGCAGGGTACGCAACACGGAGCCAATTATCCGGTCCGCACCCAGGGCTTTCCTTGCTCTCAGTTTGTCAATCCCGTGCCGCACCTTGCGCGAGGCTGACGAATAGGATTTCTTCGGTACTGTTGGTATCTTGGAGGTAGGCTTCCAAGTGTCTGGCTACGTCGGCTAGGTGTGTCTGATCGCTAGCCGGATTTGGAAGGCACTGTCTCTCCAGGTGGGCTGCAAATATCTCTGCACGATCCGAGGCGAGAAGTCTTTTCTCGTTTCTATTTCGAGAATTACATTTTGATGCAATTTCTTGAAGCGCAGCTATAAACTCTGTGCCATTTTCTTTTTCCGCCTGCATTCTCCTGTAAAATAAGTATCGGTCTGTCGATTCAAGACCTGGTGAATCATATTTTTCTTTCATTATATTTGCTAGTTCCGTAATTGATTTGGATCTAGGTTTATTAGGTAGACATAAACTATGAAGCATACTATAATGCTTTACACCTATGTGACATAAAAATAACGATTTCCTGACACTTCCTTTATCTTCCTGCGGTACATTATTGAGATCCAGTATTCCTCAAATATCTCCAACCAACTTACGAAACTTTGACTGTTATTGTCGAGCATTGGCAAACTGCCCTATAAAATTTCTGTTGGACTCCATTGCAGTAGACGTGTTAGACTCCATTTGACAAATAGACTATACTTAATTATGACTCTTTTTACCTCCATTAATCGCTCGCCGCCATTATGTTGTGTTTTGCACGAGTGGCGGGCCAGATGATATAGGATTCTTTTATTAATAAGCAGCGTAAATTGAAGACGTACTTTTATTTAGACATAATATGACAGACAATAAACATAGACAACGGAAGTACAATAGACAAACTTATATCTAGAGATGTGTCGACTATAAACACGACAATCGGTTAGCTCGCATTTAGTATACGTATAGTAGCCTGGCACCTTGTATTCATCCTGTGATTTCAGGAAGGTCTCCGAAATTAGAATGACGTCAACTTCTTGCTCCCGTAAAAAGTACGACAGCAGCTTCTTCTTCTTCGTAAGGGATTGGGCGTCCCAATGTACCACTCTGAAGGGCGTATTAACCATCGTGTTGGGTTACGTTGGCTAGGCCCCTCAGTGCGGCTTCCTGGCCCCCCCGCCTGCATGCATGGCGAGGATTGCCTATCAGAAGACATCTAGGGCTTGTTTAGCCGCGCCAATCTGTGGCGCGAGCTGTGGCTGTTCAATTGCCGTCGTCGTTATTACTTTTGCGGCTTGAGTCGATCCGACTTGCTTCTTGCTCTTAGCTCGACGTTTGGGTCGGGTCTGGACTGCGCTCCTCTGCTCCACGGGATCATTAGCCGGCGCCATTAAGCGAGCCCCTGGCTGATTCCTCCACGGTAGTTGGTTGTGGCAGCACCGAGCCTTCACGTCCGGCAATCTGGTTTGATTTTGGACGTAACTGCGCCCCCGTCTTCCCGCTTGTTGCGCGTTTCTCTTCGCCGTGAAGGACACTGAGAAAAGTTCGCGGGGTGGGGCCCCCGCAATTGGCACATGTCGGGGGCTGATCACGTGAACGGTCGCAGTCGCGCGCGAAGTGTGGACCACCGCACCTCACGCAAGCCCGCTTCCTGTGGCACTGAGCGGGCCCAGTGTTCCCGCGCCAGGCCTCAACTTTAATGCCGCGCATCAGAATGAGCTCATCCATTTGGTATACGCCTGGTATGATGTCTTTGTTCTTCCTGATTGCAGCGAAGAATATACTACCCGGGCGTCCCCCGCGCGCCCGGATGTTCTTCACGTACTCGGGCTCATATCCTTTTTCGATCAGGGCGGCTTTCACGTCGTCAGAATTTGTATCCGCCGGTAGGCCTCTTATGGCAATCTTTAGGCTTATTTCGTCGGTCTCAAGTTCAGAAAGGTAATCTTGAATGAACCGGTACTCTTGTTCATCGTCTGACAGGAATCGAACCCCCTCTCCGTGCATTAGTTGCACGTCCAATTTGTTCCACTATTGTTTTAAAATGGGCAGTTTTTCCACAATTCATGGTGGATATCTTCTGGCCCTCTTCTCATTGGTCGTAGCTTGCTCTCCCTGGTGGCTGTCCCCTATACGGCGCCTCTTCGAGCTTAAGTAGTTCGGAGAGTTACCGTAAGGAGAGCCCCACTGTACTTTTGTACTTTTATATTTATTTTCACTTTGATCGCCCTGATAATTGCTCTATATTTATTTCTTTATATAAACTGTGTACACATGTCATATACCAAAATATTCCTTATTGTAATAGCTATCAACTAAACATTGACATATTTATATACATTAAGTACATATTACGTATATAAACTAAAAACAATGTGATTTACGGGCGGCATTCACCGCTTTCCGTTCGTAAACTTACTAAGACATCGAATATTCTTATTATATCCACTTATTCTATACATTTACTGATTCTATAACAATTCTATCTTCATATATGTAACACACAATACATAAGCATTTATATACAACTTAATACATAACATGTAAATTATAATGTAGCGTAGTCGCTAACATTTCTCTATAATTTTATCTATTTCAATGACACTTATATATTTTAACATGGCACATAATACACAGCACATAAACAAAATAATATAACACAATAACATAACACAAGACACGATAATAAACAGTTCTGTCGCTAACAATGAGGATAATAGTGGTGATATTGCCTTAGCTAAAAATGGTAAATTATGTAAGAACTCAAAACATATAGATATAAGTTACCATTTTGTTAATGATTTTTCTAAGAAAAGTGTAATTTGTGTCGAGAAAAAGTTATTGATTGTTTACAATATTTTATTGTAAAGTTATAAAATCAAGGTGTGTTAAATTATATGATTTTATACTTGTAACACTGAATAATGTAATTTTGTTTTTTGCATGCCTGGCAACTCTTACCTGTACAGAAATGATGTCTGATGTTTTGTACCTACAGTTTGTGAAATATAAAAGTATAGTTAAATATGAATGTTTAATTCACTGAACCTAATGAACGTAGTGAACACAAGAAAAGCCAGGTTTATATCTATAAATTATAACAATATAAAAAATGTTATCCAGATAACAACTCATCATCTGTCAGTAAATAGATGTGGACTCCTCTGAAGCTAGCGGGTGATCTGAGGATGCCTCAATAAATTATAACAATATAAAATGTTATCCAGATAACAACTCATCATCTGTAAATAAGTAGACGTTGACTCCTCTGAAGCTAGCGGGTGATCTGAGGATGCCTCAATAAATTATAACAATATAAAATGTTATCCAGATAACAACTCATCATCTGTCGATAAGTAGATGTTGACTCCTCTGAAGCTAACGGGTGATCTGAGGATGCCTCAATAAATTATAACAATATAAAATGTTATCCAGATAACAACTCATCATCTGTCGATAAGTAGATGTTGACTGCTCTGAAGCTAGCGGGTGATCTGAGGATGCCTCAATAAATTATAACAATATAAAATGTTATCCAGATAACAACTCATCATCTGTCGATAAGTAGATGTTGACTCCTCTGAAGCTAGCGGGTGATCTGAGGATGCCTCAATAAATTATAACAATATAAAATGTTATCCAGATAACAACTCATCATCTGTAAATAAGTAGATGTTGACTCCTCTAAAGCTAGCGGGTGATCTGAGGATCCCTCCATGATGAATTAGGGAAATAGATGGGTATGTCAAAAATATCCATTTTTGTTCAGAGTATCTCCATCTAGTGGATATATTTTGAAAAGTGTATACGGACATACATTTATTGTGTAGGTTACTTAAATATTTATTTTTATACTAGCTGTGCCCGCGGCTTCGCTCACGTAGACTACAGAATGCCCGCGTGAATCTTGCTCCCGGCTCCCGCATATTTAAAAGACAAAATGCTTATTGTGGGTGTTCCCTAGAAGATACTATACTCTCCCCGACCTTTTTGTAGGTACTTTTAATGCCTACAATTATATAGTACATAAATTTGTTTAGTCTTTTATGGTCTACTTGGCGTAAGCCATTTAAGCGCCCGAATTGTTTCACCATGACGAGTTTATTTTTATTTGTGCGAAACCCTAATTTTTTTCTAAAATAAAAGTAGCTTAAGTTACTACCTATAAATTCAGCTATCTACCAGTGAAATTCCCGTCAAAATTGGTCTCTTACCGTTTTGGAGATTACCCGGAACAGACGGACAAAAATTTTTAAAATGAGCTTTTTGCTATAGGTATCGTATATACTTTCATGCGCTGTTAGCGACGCATAGGGCTAAGACGTGATGATTTAAGAGATAATATTCATATTTAGTTGTAGGTAAAAGATGCTACGTTTAAGAAATGAACAATTATATTTGAAAAATCATTGATTTACTGTTTCTGTCCTATAGAAATAAAATGTAGGTATTTAAAGATAAAAACTACGTAGTAATAAAGCTTACAATTTTTAAGAATAGCGTAGAAACGTACTTAACTTATATTTCATTGATAATCTTTGTTTTGAATCAGTTATGTGCAATGTTTGTGATTTTATAGGAATAGTTAGGTTTATATGTGAATTCTATCGTGTTTGTAATGTAATAATGTTTATAATTCATACATAACGTGTTTATAGGCGGTTTTGTGTTGTAATGTGTAAAGTTTAATATTTACGAAGTTTACTAATCCTTAATGTTATATTGTGTGTATTTAGGTAGATATTAATGTTCTTTATAGATTTGAATAGGTTTTGTAACATTCCAATAAGAATCTTATGAGATATTGGCTAGTTACGTGAAATTGTAATAATAATAACAGAATAGTCGCAACGCGCCACGCCACAAGCCGTGTTATTAGGAAATGTTAGAGTAGGAGGGGAATAGACGCCATCGTTTCGTCCCTCCCGCTGCAACACCGGTATAAATATGAGGCTGTTGCAGCCAACCGGAACACGCGAGTGTCAAACGCTATTCAAAACAAAACTCAAGACCCTGAAGATTGCAAGAATATTAAGAAATATTCTGAATTATTGTAACCGGCTATTATGATTTACCTACCTATAATTCATAATTTAGTTAATTATCATATAAATTTATGTTGTAAACAATATTTTAAACTTATTACTTCATAATTTGACTCGCTATTAATTTGTATGATTCGTTAAAATAATCTCTTGTACAACGTTACGCTGTCTGAATAAAAAGTGAATGTTAAGTTATTGGATTGTTTTATTCCACAAGACCCACAAGTGTTTAACACAGTACCTTTGATGTTTCGCTCTCTTCACGCCTGGTAGTTTCGAGTGTGAACAGAGTTGGTCGTACGTAGTGAGTCGGGCTTGCGTACACTGGTTTGCAGCTCTCTGCTGCTTACCGTAGTACGTATATGCCTTGGTATCAAGTTCGAGTGTTGATCGGGCGCCGCGCCGCGCTGCATTCTCGCTGTGCAGACCTGCTTGGTACTATCGTCGTTGGCGTAGCACATTGTTACATGCAGACCGTTTGCGCCCGTTTTATGCGCATTTACTAAAAAACTGTTATTTTGACATTACTTATTTATTTTATTTATTTAATTAAGGTAACATACAGCCATAACATAAACATGTTTAAATATAATTTATACAAACAGGCCTAAAGTACCATATATTGTAGTATATCTATACATAATTTTTCAAAAATCGTAGCGTTACAATCATATTAAAAAAAAAGAACTAAATAAATTTAGAATTTAAATATCAACATTAAAATAAAAACATACAAGAGTTAAATTTATATTATATCATAACATGTCTTTATTGAACAAATCACGTACCTTCCTTTTGTAAGATGATAATTTATTTGAAAATATGTCAACATCGCTAAGAAATCTGTTATAGTAATAACAAGAACGTTGAAAGAAGGAGTTTTTGAAATAATTTGTCCGACAAAAGGGAACATGAAATGTGTCCTTTGATCGTGCGTTTGATCGCGGTATTTTTAAAGAAATGTGTTCCAGAAGTGGAGAGGAATCTATATGGTAATTAGTTATTTTATGTAAGAAGATTGCATCAAGATATATCCTCCTATGTTTTAAGCATTGCATATTATGCCTGGAAGCACTTGTTTTAAAAACAATAAAATTATGACTAGTTCTATAATCGAGTTTCTCAATCCTGGCTATGTGCACTTCGTATTGTGGGGTCCAAACTACACTTGCAAACTCCAGTATACTGCGAACATAGGCGTAATATAAGACTTTTAAAGTTTCTACTTTCTTAAAGGGTTTACCCAAACATAGTATTAAGCCGAGTTTCTTAAGAGCTTTAGAGACGATAGTATCTATATGAAGATTGAAGTGCAATCCAGAATCCAGAATGACACCTAAGTCACGAACTTCATTAACACGTTTAATTATATTCTCAGACAGTTCATAGTTGTAAATTAAAGGAATCGTTTCCGTGTGAAAGTAATAATGTGGCACTTGTCACTGTTAATAAATAATTGATTTGACAAGCAATATTCATTAAACATATTGAGATCATTTTGTAATTGCATACAGTCAGCCTCTGATTGAACGATTTTAAAAATGTTTGTATCGTCTGCATAGAGTAGATGACAAGACTCCTTAAAACATTCCCCTATGTCATTGATATACAGCGTAAATAGGAAAGGGCCAAGATGAGATCCTTGGGGAACACCGGAAGAAATCGCTAGAAACCTAGAACGATAACCTTTAAGTGCTACAGCTTGACTGCGGTTTCTTATATACGACTCAATCCACCTTAGAAGGTTACCGTGTATACCGACCCTTAATAACTTGTTCAGTAATATTGAATGATTTATTTTATCAAATGCTTTAGACAAATCAGTATACACTGCGTCCACCTGATAGCTAGAATCGAGTGCTTTTGTAATAAAAGTAGTGTAACCGACTAAATTAGTGTCAACACTGCGACCGCGAAAGAATCCATGCTGAATTATCAATTATTAAATTAAATATATATATATATATATATATATTAAATTATTATCAATTAAATATTGAACTATCTATGAATCCATGCATCATTACAAACAGACACTTCAATTTTATTAATTATATAGATAGGGTTCATTAGTAATAATTCCAAAATTTTAACTTCATGACAATCTTTTCATACCTAGTATGAAACAAAATTGTTAGGTATGAAATTAACTTTTAAGTAAGTCACAAAACAAAAACTTACTTTTTTATCTATCTGTACAATTAATAAAATTGAAGTGTCTGTTTGTAATGTCAAAATAACAGTTTTTTATTAAATGCATATGAAAGTATACACAATACATATAACAAAAAGTCCATTTTTAAAATATTTGTCTGTCTTCCTGTCTGTCTGTTTGTTCCGGGTAATCTCCGAAACGGTTGGACCGATTTTGACGGGACTTTCACTCATAGATAGCTGATGATATAGGGAGTAACTTAGGCTACTTTTATTTTAGAAAAATAATTTGGGTTCCGCACAAATACGGTGTTTAGAGCGCCACAGTGCACGGTTGCGGTAACAAACATAATTTTTCAGCTTACTGACATCGCCATCTTGCTCGCACACCGACCTGTTTTAGAAGAACGTCTGCCTCACCGCCAAGGCTAAATCCTGACGGCAGAGATCCCAAAGCTCCTTCTCAGGGCCAAACTAATAATGTAACCACACGAACCCAACGCAGGCACCCGGACAAAGAGAAATCTCCTCAGAACAAGACCGGACTGCCACGTGAACTCAAGGAGACTGCCAATCAGAACACTTAGTCGCACATCGCCAATCACGACGTATACAGCGCCGACAGCGTTGCGGCAAAACTCCGCAATTAAGTGCACGAGGAAAAATAGCCCCCCTCTAAGGCAGACCCTGCACACAACCTGTTGAAACACTATTGGCGTCATCTACCAAAACTACGCCCGTGGCAGAAATTATGAGCATGACTCAATCACGTTAGCTAGCCTCATAGAAACAGAGATCCTATCAGAGGGTAAGTGGATGGAAGAGTACAGGAGGCCGAAATAGAGAACAAGAACCCTCGTATGTTCATATTACGGCTCGAGAATTCGCAGCCTACGGAATACTCGCGACTCCTGAGATACCAAAATCAATTACAAGTCATGAGCCCACTGGGACGTGCAGCACGCAGGAAGGGAGGGGACGATGAGAGTGAGGGAGATGGAAGAGCGAAGCGCCGCTCACACTCTGCCATTTACTCCGGTCTACCAACGAACAATGACACAGCCCTTGAGTCACTGCGTACTACCGGCGAACCTACAATCCAAGCGGCTACGCAAGAACACCAACTACTCCCACAAAGAAGCACCAAGAAAACCACAGCGGTAGGAACTACTAGTAGCCCGATGCCACTTTTTTCTAAATACAGCCACTAATGGTGACCCAAATGTGGCAAGGCTCGGGAAACGGGACCGCAAGTAACCACGAATTCGGTTTCCGTATCGGTACTAAGCGAGGCACCGGCACAGTCGCGACCGACGAATACCCCGCAAGGAAATATCAATCCAGTGGGTTCACAGAAAACCCCGATAGAAAGACCCCAAGAAAACCTCGCATAACAGACCACGGACGCTGCCGCCGTGAGCAAGCACCCACCCAGATTGCTCAACAACTCGGGCGGGTATCAAAAGCGCGTCCCTACTGGGAGGGGTTCCGCTTTGTGCCCGAGGACGAGCAAGAATATCGAGTGGTAGAACATTATCTAACGGAGTTGAGTAAGATAAAACCGATTACATGGTTTTCCTACTCATTCCCGGCAGAGATTAGTCTAAAGATTAAAATACGGGAACTGCCTTCGGAAACCGATACAGTACAGATAAAAGCCGCCTTGGTGGAAAAGGGATTCGAACCGGAATAGCTTAAGAATATCCAGCGTGGGGGACGGGTATCTATGCTGCCATTAAACGCGAAAAAGAGACAACCCCAGCCATTTATCAAGTGGAGGAGCCTGCTATTGATGCGTGACATCAAAATCAAGGCCTGGCACAGGAAGAATGGTTCCGCCCAGTGCCATAAATGCCAACAGTTCCGGCACAGCTCCCAGTAGTGCCACAGGGTGTGACCGTCCACGCGACCAACCCCCAATGTGTGCCGCTCTGAGAGTTGTGACGAATACTCACCAGAAAGATGGTTGATACGCCCCTCAGAGGTGGTACATTGGAACGCCCAGTCATTGACTAACAAAAAGAAACTCCTAATACATTTCCTATACGGGATCAACAGGTCAACATTATGTTGATCTCAAAGACGTATCTAAAGACGCATGACCACTTCAAGATTCCTGGCTATCACACATACTCTAGGTGTGAAGTTACCGACGGGGCAACTCCTGTAGGAGTTTAGCGGTGCTGGTAAAAAAACATCGTCCACCAGGGCATCATACACGTGGAGTACCAGTCTCTCTACGCACTGGGAGTCCTGATGAACATAGCCAGAACCAGCGCACGGCTATATGCAATCTATAGACCGCCACTCCAAAATAATTTAACACTAGAAAGCGACATAGAAAACCTATTACTACGGGACTCCACGCCAACCGTCATTGCGGGCGACATCAACCTGAAACACAGTACAGTTGAACGTATCCAAGACGACGTGACGGTGATCGGAAGGCGTATATACGCCCATTCCACTAACAAGTACTACGAGATAGCCGGACCGGATCAACCAACGCACCACACACAGGCATCTCAAGACATCTTGGACATAGAGTTTATCAAGGGAATAACAACCCCACCGCACCAGACTGTCTTACCGGATTTGCCATCAGATCACAGACCCATGTTTCTAGAGTTTCACCGAACGCCAGTACGGATCGGCCTTCCCGCACCTCAACGAATAGTCGACTGGGGGTGAATACAGGGAGGAACTCAAGAACACGGCCCCCTTACGACAAATGTCCACGCGAGATGATGACACAATGAATACAGAGATTACACCGCTCCGACAGGAGTAGTCTCGTGTCTCTGCCCCGTTGGATCGCAGAACTTAAGGAAAACAAAGTATTAAGAAGAGAATGGCAGAATATTCGTTGCCCGAGATTGAAAGCCCGCCTCATATAGGTAGTTAAAAACGCTCTTTCAGGTCATATTGGATGAGCATGCAGCCAATAAATGGAAAAACCATATTAAAAACATAGGCGATAGCATAACCTCCGTGCATAGCCTGTGCAAAGCACTGGCAATAACAAACAAGAAAGCCTATCCCCTGAAAGGAGATGATAACCTGCCGGGGTTCCTCACAGAAGACCGCGCGGAAATATTCGCTGCATATCTGGAGAGGTTGACCGGACAGAAACAACCGAAAGCAGCGGGCATGAAATGTTGTATGTAAGCCCGCGCATGGTGCAGCGCGTAATTACTAAGGAAAGGCCCGGGTGCTGATCGCATTACCATTGCGATGTTGCATAACCTACTGGTTAAGACTTTAGCGACGGTTATGTGACTATACAACGGTATACTGCGCTCGGGACACTTTACACAGCAATGGAAATTAGGACACGCGACCATGATACCCAAACCGGAAAGGACCCAGGACGACGAGACATCTACAGGAGGATCACTCTATCAAACTCGTTGTCGAGGGTCTGGTACTTATTGCACTGACGATGCACGTGACGCTCAAATCGGAGCAGTTTGGATTCAGAGAGGATTAGTCTACAACGTTGCAACTCACACGGGCTATCCACACCCTAGTAGCAAGCCACAATAGAAAAGAACATGTCGCTGCGGTTTTCTTGTACATAGAGAAGGCATTCGATAGGGTGTGGCACGATGGACATCCGTATAAGTTGTCGACGACCACTTCGACGACAAAACAGCTCTTCAAAATTATACAGTCCTTCTTAGAAGAACTCCGGCTGAGAGTCACGCAGGGCAGTTGCCTGTCCCCGTTGCTCTACGCTCTCTACACCAACGACGTGCCGGTGGTCGGCAAAGCAGAGTTCACGCTTCTTTGGAGATGACACCGCCTACTCGGCGACTTCAATGAACAAAAAGAGAGCCGCAGCCCTACTACAACCAGTCCGTGGATGCTCTGCCCGACTTGTTAGCAAAGTGGCGGCTAACAGTGAATGTGGACAAGAACCAGGCGTTTCTACTTGGGTATTCAAAGCAAACTATACTATCTTTGACGCTTCAGGGAAAGACTACCGTGGAGGACGGAGGTAAATTACCTTGGGGTCACAATCGACCGAGGACTTACCTTTAAGACCCATGTAGAAGGTGTAGTTGCGAAAGCCGGCTTAGCAAGGAGAGTGCTACGTACAGTGTTCAACTCGAGGCTGCCCTTCACACGAAACTAGGCCTATACATATAAGACCTACGTGAGAACGTGCCTCACGTA
Organism: Saturnia japonica; assembly: GCA_033032175.1. NCBI lineage: Eukaryota > Metazoa > Arthropoda > Insecta > Lepidoptera > Saturniidae > Saturnia > Saturnia japonica. Next base: position 9,180,504 of record CM065329.1, read on the forward strand.
CGCTACCCCTGCATGGTTCAGTTGCATAGCAGAATATTTGAAGCGCCGATTACGAACCCAACAAAATAACACGTTAAGAACGATTGTCGGGGCTCCACGCTATGTGAGGAACTGGAAGATTTTATAAGCAACCTGACCACTCGCATGTTCACCTCCAAAACATTGCGCCGCTGCACACTAGACCACCAGATGCACCAGAAAACCCATAATCTGATGTAATAAGAAGATTATGAAACCTCAAGCGCGCCAGCTCAACTGTGCACCTACTCCAGACTGAGCGTGCACGAGAAAAGAGAAGAGTTCAAAGGCCTCAGCGTCAATTACGCTAGGCCTCAATACAGAGAGAAGCTCGCAGCAGCGGGCGGAGAAGACAATTACCGGAAGAGGGCTCAGCCCAGAAGCGGTTTCCTCGGACAGCAATGTGCAAGAAGATTAATAGTGGTTCACAGTTCGAGTCTTCGGGTACACAGCTATATGGAAAAAATGGTACGAAGAGAACATTTGGTCGGTCTTCGAATGATTTATTGAAGAATTTGTGTTTCACTGAAGAGTCAGCGCCTCAAGCGGCCGTACAATATTGCAACCCCCGGACCCCTTAACACGACATCGCCCTACTAGCATCTCTGAACGGGTGCCACGAGACGGGCATCAGGCAGTATAAAAATTGGACCGTCCAAGCCCAACATAGGTATAGGTTAATAATTTATTTCCAAATGTTAATTTAGCCACAAATCTATAATGCTATTCCAGATTTTAATTCGAAAGGCATAGGTTTACTTACATACTTCATTGGTTATAGTATGTACTGTAAAATCTATATCAAGAAACAAGAATTACCTAATATTAAAGAATAATAGCAGTCTACGAAATCTCCGCCATTGCAAGTACCATTAACACGCACCTAGCTGCGAGCCGTACGGGGATCGCTCCCTAATAATCGTCCTAAGCCTTGTATAAGGTCCACGACGAACAACGCTAAATTCAACCGAAGGTCATTACTTGCAGAAAGCATGCGAGTTCAATGCAGAGTTAAAGAATTCGATAGTGCTGTCACCTAATTAAAATTATTGCTGTCGATAAATTTCAACATTGTTTTAATTTTAATAATTGTGATATATTTAATAACCTAATGAAAAAAACAAAGTAAAACTTATTAAACATTTTTTATAAATTTTTATTTCACACAGAGAAATCAAACTGAAATTAAATCACCATCAGATTAATTTTTCGCCATTTCCCGTGACTTGACGATAAATAGAAACATATTGTTTTATTTTAATAAAAAAAGTTTGTTAAAAACAGCACTCAAATCACTACAGTAAAGGCCGCTCGTCACCTCAGGCTTCGACTGCATTCAACTCGCACGCTTACTTTACCTATATCGCCATTAAATACTGGGAATGGGTGTGAAAGTAGCTCAAATAAATAATTGGCTGCTGTAACAGTCGCAGATGTGCGGACAGAAATGTTTGTATATTGCTGAAGAAAAACCCTCGTAACATTTCTATTCCGTTCTTAAAACGCTGGTCCTGTTACTATTTTTGGGTAAGTTCTCTAAATTACTGATTAAACCGCCTATCGTTTTGGGAAGTCTTTTCTACGACGTAAAAAAGTTGGCCATCACGGGACTCCCGGTAAATGTGAAACATCGGGTGATTCCGAAACTTGTTAGCCTGAGGGACCTTAAAACTGTAGCCGCTGATGGCTTTTACAGGTTTACCGTGGCTTGGGGGCGAGCGCTTAAGGCACTCAACAGCGAAAGCGTTAAGCAACTTGCGCGCAAGGGTGCCAAAGTGGCCGGACCTTGGCTTGGGCTGTTGCCGCGATTGTATAGAAGTCACAATCTGACAAATTCTCTATCCATAAGAATTCGAGCTAAACTAACGCCTACATATTACATGTCCCTGCCTCCTGGGAGGAAGTGATCTGTAAACATGGTCGAAGCTAACTATCGAATTAAACGTCCTAAACAGAACCTATGTACCTATGTGGTCACTGTCAAGATGTTTATTTTATTACTATGTGTACGGTGGTCACTATTTCTACAAACCACTTTTAATCAATCTATGTTTTAAAATTAACCTTTGACATGATCCAGTCTGAATATTAAAAAAAACGAACTCGGTTCTACTCCTCCAACAATCGGTCGTCTGATACGCCGCATTACATGTTCCTTTTACGACAAAATGTCCATTCCGGCCTGAACGTCATTAATGCTCAGAATACTTATAGTAGCCCAAGGGACTTTGTAAGATTTTGCTGCCATTTTTTGTTCATTCCGGTGCCTTGTTTAAGTTTTTTGAATTATAGATCTTACATCGTCGCGTTTCTTGGCTTTTTGTCTGAAAAGTGAAATCGTAACATTAAACCAATTATTAGTATACTTATGAAAAATTATTAGCTCTAGTCTATCGACAGTTGGTAAGTTCGCGGTTGGCACCGGCCAGGATTTGGATACAAGACATGTTTAGATTTTATTAATTAATAATACATAATATTAGTACGCGCGCGAGTTGAATACAGAGTTAAGGAATTCAATAGTGCTGTGAACTAATTAGAATTATTGCTGTCGATAAATTTCAATGTTGTTATAAATCAAAAATTTAAATCTCAAATAATTTATAATTTTTTTTTTCAATTATTTCACTCGAAAATATCAATCTGAAAAAATAAATATCTGAAATTTAATCATCATCAGATACATTCTTTTTATAACATGTTTTTTGGTAACAACAGTTGGACTCAGATCAGTCATTATTAAAAACAAAAATTACTCAGGGCCGCAACTTGTGCATTAAAGCGATCAGTAAAGACAGCATTCACATCACTACAATAAGGGGGCGTGAGACGAGGCGTGCGGACGGCGAGGGGAGATGCTCCCGCTCTTCACCTCAGGCCTCGACTGCATTCAACTCGCGAGCTTTCTATAGGCATTCCACTTATATATAAAATACACAAAATAAACCACTAAAAACAAACCCTCGGTAAAACTAATTATTGTCAAATATTGACACTGTAAATTCTTAAAAACCTTGATTATCATTCATTAAATTCGCCTTAAACCAAATAGTAAAGAAACGACAATAAAATAAAAGAAATTTGATGATATTAAAAAGCACTTACCTAAGCAAAAGAAATTCCATCGGTCGAGTCGAGACACATTCAACTATTATTATATTACCATGGATTATACTACTTAATTTCATCATATATTTTCTTAAAGCAGAAGTTTCAAATAATTATTAGTAGTGCGCCAAAATAAGGTCAACTTATCCTATCTATTAGATATCAGTAAATAGGGTGTTTACAATTTTGCTACTCTCCAAAATGAAAATCGTAGCTTCCATACACAAGGGCGTGCTTTTCGTTCCAGTGTTCTTTCAAATTTAACAGCGTACGGAACTGTTTCTCGCAACGGCATTCAAACACTTTACCATGATCATTATGAGCATTTTTTACATGCAATGTTAAATAACTTTTGTGGTTGAAAAATTTGTGGCAGAAACCGCATTGGAATCGGCCAAAACTTGCAAGATGCTGTTGTCTCTTATGTTCGTACAAGTGTGTCGATGAGGGAAACTGTTTCCCGCACCAGCATTCAAACATTTTTAAAGACGTGTCCGAATGGCATACTTCCTCGCAGTATTTAATTTCGCATAATTCATTTTCTCCATTAGAATTATGTCGCAAACTCTGATGTTCAAACAAGAGTATTTGCGTATTGAACTGTTCCCCGCACCAACAGTCAAATAACTTAACACTATGAAAATTTCTTTTATGTCTTGCTAAATATTTTTTGGTTTTGAAGATTTTCTGGCAATCGGGACATCTCAGTTTTTCTTTATTTTTACCTTTAAATTTGTCATCATGCACCCGACTCTTATGTTTACGTAAGTGTATCGGCGTCCGGAACTGTTTCCCGCACCAACAATCGAACATTCTCCCATAATCATAGTGCAAACTCTTCACATGTACTTTTAAACTCGATTTCGTAACAAAGACCACTTCGCAAGATTTACATTTGAATAATTTCTCTTTAGTATTATTACCATGTCGAAAGTTCTTGTGTTCTCTCAAAATTGTTGGCGAACGGAACTGTTCCCCACACCAACAGTCAAACATTCTTCCATAATCATAATGATTCCTTTTTGTATGAATTGACAAAGACTTTGCGCTTACACAGACAAGCTCACATGAGTCACATTTATATTTCTTTTTCTCATCCCTCTTACCAGTACGACAAAGCTTCATGTGTGTCTTAAGGGATTTCAAGAATTTGTATTCAGCATTGCAATATTTACATTTATTACTGTTTTCAGTTACTTGGTTTACAGATTTCTTAAGTTTATTACGATTAGACACGCTCTTGGATTGCTTTTCGCATAATCCAACCTTGGGTTGTTTCTTACTGTGAACATCATCGACATGTGCGAGCATACTGTCATGATTATTAAAACCCTCGTAGCAATATTGGAACTGGTGTAATTCATTTATTTTTTTATACCCTGGTGATTTCATTTCAAATCTCATGTGTTCAATATTGTGCTTTAAAAAATTGAAACTGTAAATGTTTAAAATATAATGTTTAATAATGTATTCACAAATGTACTAGATGCTTTAGTCAGGATAAAAATTTACTCGTATTTTAGCACTGCATCTGTTGTTAGGTGCAACCCTAGAATAGCTTCCACTGAAAGATATTCTAGGAAGATTAAGATTGTACACTTCCATATTTTTGGCATGATAAAATAAATTTTGTGTCATCAATATAAAGTCTCCTTTTATAAATCATCATACTAAACAGAAAAATGAGTCGAGCGAGATGCTCTTTTTAGGGATTGTGTCCTTGTCAAATGGTAGGGTAGAAGTAGGGTGCCCATGTTATTGAAACATACTGTATATAGAATAACTACATAATATTTAAAACAAAATGTCGTACACCGCATGAAGGGCACGAGGATCATTTGGATAGGTGACGTACATTTGACACTTATGGAGCAACAGGGTCTAATTGCAGTTCAACTTCCATACAACTAGAATCTACTAAGACGTTTTTTTAATTAACTGTGCATTATTTAAAAATATGATACACATAAAAAGTCTTATAATTATGGTCTAAATCAAAGTAAATAAACAGTTTTCGTTATTAAAAATTGCATGAATCATCCTGTTTGTCTATGTGATTTACCTGCGTGTGGTCACCCTAATGACTTTTTTGTTTGATATTTTACCAGCTTGTGGTATTTTGTTTATTAAGACCCCTTAAAAGTACATTCCAAAGTAAATTAATACATTTTGAATTGAGTTTAATGCACTTGATTCTGTGCCAAATTCGTGCGGTTGTAAAACAAACAGAGGAACGTACAGGGAAAATGTAGTATATAAGTGGGGTGCGCTATCACTAGATCTATCAATCCATATAAGTTTTCAGCTCTAGATATTTTAAGATTAAGCAACAGGGTCTAATTGAACTTCAGCTTCCATACAACAAGAATCTAATAAGACGTTTTATTACTAAACCATGCATTATTTAAAAATAATATGTACATCAAAAGTCTTATAATTATGGTGTAATTCAAATTACATAAACAGTTTTTGTCGAAAACGAAAAAAAATATTTAAAAATCCTATTTCCTCTAAGGGGCCATCCATAAATTACGTCACACGTTTAGGGGATGGGAGGGGGTCGACGAAGTGTGACATTGTGTGACAAGGGGCGGGGAGGGGTCTCAAATTTTGTGACATCACATTTTTTCAAAATATAATATTTTATATCTAAGTACATTAGAACTTCTTTAAGTCGAAACCTCCCAAACTCGAAAGAATGCGTTCCCTTCCATTCAAGCCCCAAAACCTCCGTTGCACTAAATCTCAACCCTCAAAATAATCAGAGAAAAAATTAAATTGGACTTCTGTATCTCGAACATAGCAATGTTTTATTTAACAACTTTCACAACTCGATTATTTGAAACTTATTACGTTTATAGTTCAAAGAAAAATAAGTTATGTTAGTAATGGATTAAGTTTTTATCTTTCATTAAAGTGATTTTTTTAATGTTTTGATAATTTTTATACCTTTGTTTGATTTGATGTCGATTTTATTGAAAAATAAGTGACATCACATTAGGTGGGGGTGGGGGGGGGGGGGGGGGGTCAAAAATCATGAAATTCGTGTGACGTAATTTATGGATGGGCCCCTAAGGGCAATTTTTACCCCAGTGTGCCATGTATATCATAATTGTTATTTCCGTAAGTACAAATTATTTTAATTTTTCATTATCTCCGAACTATATGTCCAAATAGCATACTCTAAAGAGCAAAATTTAATTTGATAAAATTGTCTTTATGTTAAAGTAACTTTTGTTTATAAGGATTAATATGCCATGTCTAAAAATAATGGTTATAAATCACTTTTTAATTATCAATTAAAAAAATTCGCACAATATCTTATTGTTGCTTATGTATAAGAGATAAGCATGTGCTATCGCACTTTTTTTTAGATATACTAAGGACCAATATCATTGTAGAACATTGTATTTCCATATGATTAAGTGGATACCTAAGTTGTACCCTAATCTTAAATAGCCTATACTATTCCTCTAAAGTCTGGCTATTATATTCCAAAAGAATTTTTCGAATCCGACTGGTAGTTCCAGAGATTAGCATGTTTAAACAAACAAAATAACTTTTCCGCTTTATTATTTTAAGAATATATTAGTATAGATACACTGTCTGATTGCACAAAGTGACAACCCAAAAGAGATCTGTCAGTTGTTTAAAGATCAAGTCAAGTATAGATCCATGCCATGCTCCCACAGTGTGACACAGTGTAGCATGGCAGTATGGAGGGTTTTACACCTACTCAATGGAGGTTGCGATCCAATTAGATAGAAATTTACTAGTGTACTACCATACAACCAGGCAAATTTTAATGGAAACTCACTTATTTTTGAATATTCTACTACAAAAATTGCATTGCACTTCTCGAGGCGTTACCAGGACATCATAGTGTATACTTGCAGTGCTGGGAGTATTATCCAATAAGTCATGCTCATCTAGCCTCTCAGTATTTATGGTAAACTGGTACAATGTATCCTCATGCTCTTCCTTTAAATTTAATGAAAATTCCTCCTCTGTGTTTTCAATTTTTACTATTCCTTTGTTTATATGTGATAATAATTCTGTATCCTAGAAACAAAAATAATTAACTCTACCTTAAGTAAATAAAATTTTTACACTAATATTATGCCTATTCATAATCCATATAATCGTCCAACGACAACATCTTGACAAGGCAATCATGCCGTGTGAGGGACCAGATGTGGTTAGGGTGATCCAGTTTAACAACTCTGTTGGCGACAGAACGGTTGATTTCGTGTCTTAGGTTAGGTTAATATGTGTTATTATTGTATTTACGTGTTATATACTATGTGTTACGATAAAATAGATTAATACTGACAATATTATAGGAAAATGTAAGCGAATACGCTACATTACAAGTTGCATGTTATATATTAAGATATATACGAACGATTATATATTGTGTGTCACATATGTGAAGATATAACTAATATAGAATAGATTAACACATAGAGTAAGCCAATAGAGTAAGTATATCGAATATTATAGAGATTTTACGAGCGGAAAATAGTGATGCCGCCCGTAAATTACATTGTTTTTGGCTTATATACGGAATATATATGTAATGTATATTATAAGTAAATATGTAATGGATAGGTAATTCAAAAAGAAACATTTTGATATATGACATGTGTACATAAAATATATAATGAGAGAAATATAAAAAGTTTAACAGGGCAACCAAAGCGAAAAGTAAAGTTAAAACACGAAATAAACACGGAATAAAACGGGGCTCTCTTTACGGTCATTCCTCGAACTACTTAAGCTCGAAGAGGGGCCGTATTGGGCACGGTGCAATTCAACGAGTCTACAAGTACAAGCAACAAGTAACTACGAGAAGAAAGCTTTGGTCGTCCTGCGAACAATTAATTGAAGATATCGACTTTCATTGAAGACCCGGCACATCAAGCGGTCGTGCATTATTGCACCCCCCGGACCCCCTCACTACTAACATCACGCCGCCCACTGGCATCCGTACGGTGTCTACGAGACGGGCATCCGGCGCAACAAAACGCCCGTCCAAACCGGGAAACGTCACACCCCCCCCCCCCTCCCTCACGCAGAGGGGAAGTGCCGCGTACCCAACAAACTCAACAAACAACATGTGAATAGCATTTTTTTTCTGAACTAATCTCTAACAAGATGGCGGCTTCCTTGTTAACCTTCCAGGGAGTTTTTGTGGCAACCTAACATGCATACTTATATTAATTCAAACTATATCAACAAAACGAAAACAAACTTCAATGATTTTAGGAACTCCCTGGTGTATCTGCAAAGTCAAATGTCCAGTGCCAATGAAATTAAACTGGGACCACCCTTGAAGTATCCTCTTTCCAACAAAAAAAGAATCATGTAAATTAGTTAATAAACAAAGAAGTTATGGAAAATCCATTAAAAAAGTAGTAGCCTGATTAAAATTTGGGTAAACAGTCTCCTATAACCTGGATAGACTAAACCAAGGTTGCCTAATAAATTTTATAGGTGGGCTATAATTTTGAATGTATGATTTCATCATAATGATTATGTACAGCCATAACAGATTCAGATATAAATAGACAGCAGATATTTAGATGTAATAAAGATTTCAGCTATAGATAGATTTTAGTTATTTAAGTTAATGGGCAAATTTAAATACCTTGGTGGATCATATTATGGTCAGAGAGCTTGGGTTTGGGCAACCTTCGACCAGACCATCCTAAATGACTTATCTTTGTTGTACCGTGAAGCCTTGTAACCTTCTCCCGGCCAGTGCTTTCACTCCTTATTGCATTATGTCCTTTAAAAATGACAGTGGTGACCACCAATGAAATTAGATCTCTTCATGGTCAACTTTGTGTTTGGATTCTACTTAAACTATTGTCATTATAAGAGGAAAGTTCTTGACACATGGAATGCAAAATAAACAAAGAAAAACAATAATTAATACTTACTTCAGAAACTATTTTACTATTCTTACTGGAGTTTAATTGAGGGCATTCATTCTCAGGGAATACATTCTTCAGTTTAATGACATAATCTTTACTATCATAGTAATTTACATACTTTGATGGTTCTGATGGCTTGTATGGATACTGGAATATAATGATTGACTTATATTAAACAATTTTAGATAAAACTAAATTTTGCTCTAAATATAGTAAAAGAAAATTTTGAAAGCATATGTATTCTTCCATAGTATATTTGTAGTACATATAGTTATATACATATATAATTAATTATTTTCAATAATTTTTCTTAACAATTTTTTTTTAAACTAACAATGCTGTTTTCCATAGACCCTGGAGCTACAGATAGCTTTTACAGTTTCACTGGGCTTGGATTAAAAATATAACACCATTGTTATTATAGGTATTAATCTGATAAATAACAATCCGAATAAATCCCCCAATCACAATATGAGCGGAGGGGGGTCTTGTAAAATGTTATGCATTGTTTTTTATGAATTTAAATAAAAACTAAGAAATTAAAATTTTCCAAGATCACAACCCTTTTTGTTTGTTTTATGAGGAATCCCTCAACTGTATTGCTGTAGTCAATGTTATTAAAGTGAGTTCATACTGTAATGTCCTCAAAACAGGGAGATTTGAATCATCAGCTGTTCTTGGTCTATAAGAGCTCTCATGCCGACTTGGGTGTTACGTAACATTTGGAGGGGTGGGGTACAGAACAATATTATGGTGCGTTACATGGGGTAGAGATGAAAAAATCTTCAAAAATTGTGTTACATAATACTTGTTCAGTAGAAACGACATTCAGGGCAGTCCTTATCACTGGTAAAAGAGCTGAGATATAACAGACACAAAGTTTCATAACAGTTCCTTTAATTACAGCTGTAGAAAAGTACCCACTTTAATTCACTTACAAAACAATTTGTTACTTTCATTGAGATGAGATTTCTAACACATTAAAAATATAAAATGAATAGATGGCTTTTATGTCCTAATGTTTCCTGCTTTGTTAAGGAACATATATGTGTAAATATTTTATAAGTTACGATGCTCATAATGAAATGCTTGATTCATTGAATAATAAGTATATCCCTATGTAACATGCAACATGTATGAGACACATTAATATTGTGAACAATATATTATACAATACCATATAATCACTGCATGGTGGTTCATCCTCGTCAGTGAACTCTGCAGTTGTTTCTTCTTTGAGGTCTATTTTCAATGTTGGCATGTAACACATTCCATGTTGATTGCTCTGTGCCTCTTGAGCTGTGGTACTCAATGTATTGCCGCTGCTGCTGGGTGCTACATGTTCCTTGCTAGCCATAGTTTTGTTTATTTAAATCGTCGTTCATTTCTTTTATTTTACAAAATTCATTTCGACTCAGCTTTATATTACATCATAGAACACATGCCTGAGAGATTACATGCTGTCAAATTAAGACTACAATTTTATTTTTACAGTTGATCACTATTAAAAATATAAATCTAATTTAAAACAAATATTATAATATTATAAAAAACAAACTCTGTATGTATTTATGTACAGGTACTACATAGACTATACCTAACCATAGACCAATACCTAACTAGTTTTTGACAATTAATGTTTTCACTAGGGATTGACAAAAATACCGATATTTACTCATTAAGTAATCAATGTATATATTAGACAATGAACTGAAATGATTATCAAGTTATTAAATTAGGCAAATCGCAACTTTAGTTTCGTACTATTTAATGTCACTAGATACTCCTTGCATGCTCCTCCCACGTCGTTTATTTTTAAAACTTTCGCCACAAACTTCATAAAATGCAATATACATAATAGCATTTCAATTTTGTCTATGGCCTTACTGTGTACCTGCTGTGTACGATAATTATTTGTTAATAATATGTACCTTAAGCGTGATATCAACAATGAAACGGCGAGGAGTGGTTAACGACCTCAATCAATCAAACCGAATTAATTTGTTTTTCATGTTTATGAAAAGCATAAATAATTTCTTGTGTGGAAGTTTAAAAAAAGAACTTTGAATCAAGTTCTGCACAAATGAAGCTACATTAATTATAATTAAACAATATTTTTAACTCATTAAATTATCAAAACAATTTAAAGATATCATTATAATTAAATTCAATTAATTCTCTTGCCCGTCACTATTTTTCACTTAACTTTTTATTGTTTCATCGATTTATCTCTGGTTCATCGCTTCTTCGCTTTTGAAGGAAAAGCAAAGGCCAAGTCATACGTATTTATAATGTTATTCTTATTAATGTTTAGATGTCACTTAGATAAAGGCTGAAACAATGTCCGTGGTGTATTCTTCTTTTTGTTTTACTTTCGAGTGTCAATGTTTTAAACTTTCGTCGCCCTTATTAGCCTTCAAAATGAGTTCAAACAAGACGGTATAGTTCCCTTGTTTGAACTATCTAGGAGTTATTGTGATAACCCAAAATGTACGTTTCCAGTTAATATTTCTAATCCACTTCAATTATTAGGAAACTCAACAAACTGTATAGCCCTGGGCTCCTTAAACTATGGGTCGCGTAGCAAAATTCTGCGGTCGCGAGAGATTTTAATGTCAAATATTTATCTACACCATTTTATAACATCACTAGAGTTTTATAATTTTTTATGCAATTTTTAATTTTAGATTTTTGTATGTTTCATTCAAAAATATTCTAAAACTATATATTTTCATATGTATATGTATATTGTTACCTAATAAATATCATCAAAAAATATTAATTTATTTTTCTTTTATATTTGTATGGGGTCGTCAAGAAACTCGCAATCATAAATAGGGTCGTCAATGACAAAAGTTTAAGAAGCTCTGGTATAGCCCAAAACGACACCAATATTACTATAGGGTCAAAAAACCTAAGTCAATGAATTAAAATCAAAAACAACAATGTAACTTCAAAGATCCCGCCAGAAACTCATTTTTCACACAGATTTAAGAAATCTATGCCTTTTCACTTTACTTCATAAAAATTGATAAAAATGCCACGGCGATAGAGGTGAGGCGTATTATCCGGTATTTAGCGGGAGCAAGTAAACAAACACTAGGTTTTTTTTACTAAGCAGTACCTGTCCTAAATGTAAAAAATACTAGTTCCACCTGGTATTTATCGAATTTGTTTGTTTGTACAAACACGTATACGTAATAAAGGTCACCCGTACATCGCATATGGTCTTTATAAAAAAATAATTGACTACTATTCGCATTACTATTGGCCGCGCCGCGCGGTCGCTTGCACAGACTACAAAGTACAAAAATACTTCGTACGTGAGACACGTTACGAATACCCGACTCACCGTGTATGAAGTAAAAGACTACTTGCTCGATTGATTGATTGATTGGACTAGTAACAAAAGTCGCACCAAAATATCGAAGGAATATTACGAGATTATAAAAGTACTATAAGTGAAACAGGTATTTAGAACTAGTATTTTACGTACTAGGACTAAATACTTCTAGTGTGCAATTTACCTAAGAACGACCTGTACGACCCACCTCTGCATGGCGACGACATGCGTTAAGAATACAATTCCATGCGCCATGGTCATGTGGTTGAAATGGAAATTGACCGGTGGGAAGCGGTGTTCTATTGAAGTTGACCAGTGTAATTTTACCTCTAAATTGAGCTAACGGAAACAAAATAGACTTAACAATCTGATACACTATGTAGCGACATCTACATAGCGACACACAGCGACATCTATCGAGCCACATACGACGCATCCTACATCGCACTATACAAATTAACTCTTCGATTGAGTGTATATACAAGAACTCGACTACAACCGTTGGGCAGCTGCCCGCCAGACATAACACCCGTCTGGTCGGAGGATCCTCCCTTTACTATAGTTCTTCTACACTGGTGACCCTGAGCATGAACGTCAGCGCAACCTTCTTCGCACAGCTACATCGTGACGTCATCATCACTTCCACAAGCTTTCGAGCAGCGAGTCATACAACCAGCCAGCATCCACGGCTACTTCGGGTATCCTGACCACCAGCATGCTGCGGACGCGCATTCCTGGTCTTCACCCACAGCCTTCTCAGCGACTTTGGCACAGCACACTGCACTTCGGCCGGTCAGCAAGCAGAGACGCACTTCTCTCCTGTCGACGCAGCAGCCAGCCGCTACGCAGCACTGCAACACTCCGACTCACTAGAGCATTCTTGCAGCATCACCCCGACTCACTAGGGCATCACCCCGACTCACTGGGGCATCACCCCGACTCACTGGGGGCATCACCCCGACTCACTGGGGACATCACCGCAGACAGTTCCAACTCACCGTGAACTATGCGGCATCTGGTTCCGACTCACTGGAACATTCCACTGGCCCGGCAAGCATCACAAGATGTATGGACGACTCAACCTGCTATCGACCTCCGGTCTCGGAGGGGAGTGATGTAGCGACATCTATATAGCGACACACAGCGACATCTTTCGAGCCACATACGACGCATCCTACATCGCACTATACAAATTAACTCTTCGATTGAGTGTATATACAAGAACCCGACTACAACCGTTAGGCAGCTACCCGCCAGACATAACACCCGTCTGGTCGGAAGATTCTCCCTTTACTATAGTTCTTCTACAACTATATTAAAAAAATACAATATTACACTACAAAAAGGACAAATACGATTATTTATAGACTAGCTATGGCCCGCGTTTAATATTTTTAGCGGAGGTGTGAGGAACGAGAGTAAAGTTCCTCATCCGCCATAGAAAAGGGAGGATCCTCCGGCCAGACGGGTGCTATGTCTGGCGGGCAGCTGCCCCGACGGTTTTTTTTTTTGATCTGACTACACTGTTAGCCTTAGGGGCCCTATCCAAAAACAAAGCCGCAGCGGCTTTTACAGCTTCACCGGACTTGGACCGACTGTTGTTTTTTTTTTTTTTTAGAACTGTATACACTGTTAGCCTTAGGGGCCTTAAAGCCGCTGCGGCTTTTACAGCTTCACCGGACTTGGGGGCGAGCGCAGAGGGCACTCAGCCGCGAAAGTTGTAAGGACGACTCGCACGAGGGTGCCAAAGTGGCCGGAGCTCGGCTCGGGCGGTCGTCGCGTACGCAAATAAGTCGCGAATTAACTGAATCCCTACACCTACGATTCGAGCTAACTAAAGTTATACTCATAGGCACGTTCCCTTCCTCCTGGGAGGAAGGAAGGAAACATGCGTATGTGTATTTAGTAAACGGAAATGTTTTCTACACTAACTAGCGCAAAAAAAAGAAAAAAAAATGGTCCCTCACAGAACCTATGTACCTATGTGATGTGCACGTGTGTGTGTTCATACGTGTGTTATGTTGTATGTAGGTAACTAAGTGATGCACGTATAGTGTCACTTGTATCGCGCGGGCGGTTGCTGACCCAAGGGCTTCACGCCTAGGAGACGGCCTAGGCTTGGGTCACCCGCTGAAGAGGATGAACGTATGGAGTGTGCGGGAGCGAATTTGACCGCCCGTCCTCTGCGGAGAGAACGGTGGTTACGCGGGCGTGGGCGCTGTCACGCTCTGTTTGGAGAGACGAATCGAAAGAGTTTTTTGTGTATCTACGGTTGATAAAATTTTTCGCGGCCGGCGTTTATGCCGGGTAGTCGTTGGTTTCGCTGTCAAGACGGTGCAACGTTTCAACAAGGCGGGGGAAGGCGCATACGGTCTTGACGAGACCGTAACGCTCAAGATGGTCATTGTAATCAATGACCTCTTGGATACCGTGCTCACGGAGGAGCAGGATCATAAGATCGTTGCTCGCAACGTGAGAGGGAGCGCGGAGCGCAGGAGCGCGGGATGCGGAATTATCCATCGCCATACGAGGCTGTAGATGTGGGCGACGGGGCCCCCATGCGTTCGGAGCCGAACGCACAAGTTGTGATTGACCGCGAGGTGCGGGAGGGCCGGCGGCGGCCGGGGTATGGCGAGACACTGGAAGAGCGGGAATTTCCCCTGGAGCCAGCAGGGGTTTCGCTCGGAAGGCTGAGGCGAGAGGCGCCGCCCGGAGGGCCGCATGCCTCTGGTGCCGAGGCCGCGTAGTGCGCGGAGCTTTGGGGCATCCGCGATAATTTGACTGTTGTAGTCGGGTTCTTATATATATACTCAACGATTGAGTTAATTTCTATAGCGCGATGTAGTATGCGTTGTATGTGGCTCGATAGATGTCGCTACGTAGATGCGTCGTGCGTCAGTCGTAACGAGAGATGTCGCTAAAATTAAAAAAAAATTACTGACTGATAATTCAGATGGTCATTTTTTTACAAGGTAAATTGAAAATTTATTAATCCCCCGTGACATAAGTAACTTATTCATTGAAAGCATTCAAATGAGTCCAAACATGATATCTCTGTTGTAAGTTGGTGAGGAGTTAGGTATCCTACATATTCCAGATGACGCTGCATCAGGTCAAGGTTTTCCTAATATCATTGAAGTAACAGAATATTAAATCTCGACTCAATCAGACCTGTTGAAGATGCTCATATTTATACATATCAATTAGAAACGAGCGGATAATCTTCAAACGACTGAACAGATTTTCTAAAATCATAGCTACGAACACTCTCGATCAAGTCACCTTTCAAACAAAAACGAAACTAGATCAAAATCGGTTCAGCCGCTTGTGAGTTACGATGCCACAGACAGACACACAGGTACACCCGCTAAACTTATAACACCCTCTTCTTGTGTCGGGGGTTGAAAACAGATCTAAATCAGAAACCATTTCGAGGAATTGTATTCCAAGTTAATTTTATAAAATAATATTATTTTGTAAGAAGATCATATCCCCTTTGTTTTATCTCCATGACGTCATCACTTTGCCTCTTTTTTACTCGAGCATTTTTTTAAAACTGACTATAATGTTAGCGATATGGCCTCTGGAGGCTCAGCCCGCTTTTACAGCTTCACCTTGGCTGGTGGCGTGAGCGCTTAAGGCCAGCAATACAACATGCTCAAGGGTCAAAGTGGCCAAATCTCGGCTTGGGTTGTTGCCGATCATGCGAAAAAGTCGCGATCTAACTAATTCCCTATCCATAGAATTCGAGTTAACCAACTATTTATATAAGCATGCTCCTGCCTACTGGGAGGGAGGATGTATATATTTAGTGATCTGTCAATTTTTGTCTACACTAACTTGCCAAAAAAAGGTCCCTCACAGAACGTATGTATGAACACACTGTTTAATAGTATATATGGGTAGTTAGAGATTGCAGGTTCAGTTTATTTTGTAACAGCGCGATATTGGCTGCCATACTCAAGGGCTCCACACCGAGGGAACGGACATAGGCTTCAGCTGCCACAAGAGAAGGCGGAAAAAGTTAGGTTTTTATTTGTAAAGCTATGAAAAACATTTTATATTATTATCATAAAAATATACCTAATCAAATTGTAAACTTAATCAGTACATTAAATTTTAATAAATTTAACAAAAACCTACATATTTTTTTATTAAATAAATTTTATTACATTTTTATTACCTACCTGTAATTGTAACGTAGGTACTATAGTAAAAGAGTATGTCAAGTCGGACACTTTTTTTCCATAAAGCTCCCATTTGTTAAACGCGCGTTATAGAATGTCGTTCCAATATCAATAGTTATTATACAATTAATAAAATTGAAGTGTCTGTTTGCAATGCCAATATAACAGTTTTTTACTAAATGCTTCAGAAAGTATATACGATACCTATAACAAAAAGCCCATTTTTTTAATTTTTGTCTGTCTGACTGTTTGTTCCGGATACTCTCCGAAACGGTTGGACCGATTTTGACGGGGCTTTCACTGTATAGACAGCTGATCATATAGAGGTAACTTAGGCTACTTTTATTTTAGAAAAATAATTAGGATTCCGCACAAATAATAAAAAACTGGTCATGGTGAATAAATTCGGGCGCTTAAATGGCTTATGCTGAGTAAATCATAAGAGATATAGCAAATTAATTTACTACATAATCATAGGCATTAAGAAGACCTACAAAAAAGTCCGCGAGAGTATATATCTATCTTCTAAGGAACACCC
The DNA here is from genome assembly GCA_033032175.1 of Saturnia japonica. Lineage (NCBI taxonomy): Eukaryota > Metazoa > Arthropoda > Insecta > Lepidoptera > Saturniidae > Saturnia > Saturnia japonica. Next base: position 9,197,637 of record CM065329.1, read on the forward strand.
ACAATAAGCATTTTGGTCTTTAAAATAGCCAGGAGAGGAGGACCAAGATTAGCGCGGGCATTCTGTAGTACACGTGAGCGAAGCCACGGGCAAAGCTAGTCATTAATAAAATCATATATTATGTAAATTGATTACATTTTCCAAATTACTCTAATCAATTCAGCAAATAGTTACCTACTTATTATAATTAATTTTAAATTATATCAAATCATCTTCACTGCCATTTGTGTCATCTAATAAGATATACTGTTAATAATAAAAATATACAATGTATTTATTATACTAAAAGTATGTTAAATACAGTGTTAGCGACGCATAGGGCTAGGCGTGATTATTTCGGAAATAACAATGGACAATTAGTTGTAGGTATAAGTTGCTAGGCTTAAGAAATAAGCATTTACATATGAACAATCGTTGATTTACTGTTTCTGTATTAAAGAAATAAAGTGTAGATATTTATAGTTAATAACTACTTAGTAATAAAGTTTATAATTTCGTAGGAATAGCATAGAAACGTACTGAACTTATATTTCATTGATAATCTTTGTTTTAAACCAGTTATGTGTAAGGTTTGTGTTCTTATAGGCAATAGTTAGGCTTATATGTGAATTCTATCATGTTTGTAATGTTTATATCTCATACATAACGTGTTTATAGGCCGTTTTGTGTTGTAATGTGTAAAGTCTAATATTTACGAAGTTTACTAATCCTTAATGTTATATTGTGTGTATTTAGGTAGATATCAATGTTCTTAACAGATTTGAATAGGTTTGTAACATTCCAATAAGAATCTTATGAGATATTAGCTAGTTACGTGGAATTGTATGTAATAATAACAATAACAGAGTGTCAAGCGCTATTCAAGAAAAGAAGACTCAAGACCCTAAAGACTTGCAAGAAGCTCTGTGTCAAGAAACCGAAGCACTGATCGTATTAAGAATTATTGTAAGTGGCCATTGTGAACATTGAATACAGCGACTTGATTTTGGTGTTCACCCGCCAGCGACCCAGTCCGCTTAGTTCTCCGTAGCTACGCCAGCGCCACGCCTCCGCGTAGGCATCTCACTGCGTGTGTGCCGTTCTGTTTCGCTCTCTTCACGCCTGATAGGTTCGTGTATGAACAGAGTTGTTAACACGTAGTGAGTTGGGTTTGCTTACACTGGTTTGCAGCTCGCTGCTCGCCATGATACCGACTCCGAAGGTTGATCGGCCGTCGCGCCGCGCCGCGCTTCATTCTCGTTGTGTAGGACCGCTAGGTATTGTTGCTCTGTTAGGCTTGGTTGCGCACGTTTTATACAGATTGTCTACAGTATAAAAGGAGTGTGTTACAAAAATATCGATTCTTCAATCCTAAAATAATTTTATTATAGGGATAATAAAATTTAGACTCTTTGAAAAATAATATATAGAAAACCTAAAACGCAAATATCTGGAACTACCAATCGAATTCGATAAATTGTTTTTTTTTTTATATAATAGCCAGATTCACGAGAAATAGTACTTAAAGGTTATTTATAACATTAGGCTACAGTTTTTAGCTAGCATTAAATATTGATTTTTGTTAAGTAAATCGGAAGTCGAAGGCCTCGTGAACTGCTTTAGCCGCACGCGCTGGCTTAATGGTTAATGATACGTCAATACAATGTTCTACAAAAATATTGGCCATTTGTATACAGGGTATTAGTAGACCGCTCCCGAAAATGAAGACAGACGATAGTACTAATGACACCTTTGATGATGGGATGGAAAAGAAATTGATCCTGATAAAAAAAAAATCATATTATTTAAACTTTTTATTAGCATTATTTACGCTCCATCGTGTTAGTACAGCTAAATGAAACGATAATTTCATAAAAAATACATTACTTTACTTAAAAAAAAATACCAGCAATGAAACACAAAATCAAAAACAGCTGATAGCCCAGTCATATTAGGGCTTTCACCTCGGAATGAAAGATAATAAGCTGCAAATTGGTATGAACCTTTGTTTTGTCATTCTAAATGTTGTCTCAAAAGTCACAATCGTTATCGTGTCCGCGTCTCAAGATATTCAAGGTCAAAGGTCACAAAAATCGGTTTTTCGCGAATATCTGGCTTCCTATCGGTTAAATGAGATTTGCATTTATTATAAAAGTTGTAGGCTATAAAATTCCCTACAACTTTTGTTTAAACTTTTTTTTCATACAACCAACCGTTTTGAAGGTAGAGCGCGAAGAGTGCACATCGTACAGTCATATACGGCCTAATGCAAGGTCAAGCGTGAGTTATGGTTATCAGTACGTTATAAAGTCAATTATTTACTTGGAAATTATAATTATTAAACAATGCCTATTATTTATGTACTAACTATTAATTATTTATATTTAATTAAAGTAAGTAACTTGATTATTTATATATAATTATTCATATTTAACTATTTAAGTATAAAATATTATTAATTCTGGATTATATATTTTAGTTTTATTCCGATTCGGCTTATGAAAAAAATTCTGAATGAAATTTTAAAAAGGATAGATTCATGCTTTTTAATCCGTCGTGTAATTATGTTTATTACTCTGATGTATTCAGTTATGTACGATCTACTCAGATCAGTTCAAAAATAAGTTATAAAAAAAAAAATTGGTATGAAACAGCTTACCGATCTAAATCCTCCGTGGCCTTATGAGATGCGGCTCAAATTGTGCCCCATTCATTTCGAGGCAGATTTGAGCTCGGCGTTGCGTCTCCTTATGCAGTCGGGGCATCATCGTGGGGTCTTCGACACAGTCCGCACGTAGTTTGTCGAAAACATTCACGATCCTTTGGCGCATTTGGTTAGCACTATCACACTCACGATTAAAAACCCTTTCTTTCACATACCCCCACAGAAAGAAGTCTAACGGGGTCAGATCGGGTGACCGAGGTGGCCAAGCGTGTGGTCCTAGTCTGCCGATCCAGCGATCATCAAACAGCTCGGTGAGGCGCTCACGGACGAACCTTGCCACATGTGGAGGTGCACCATCATGCTGAAACCATGTGCGGCGATATTCAGTCAATGATAGGTCGTCTAAAATGTCCACTATTTGTTCATTTATAATGTTTAAATATCGCTGTCCGTCAAGTCGCTGTGGCAGAAATACTGGCCCTAGTATGCGATCCTTAAATAAACCTGCCCATACATTAACCGACCATCGGGTTTGGTGCCCGGTTTGTAGAACTGCGTGCGGGTTCACCTCGGAATACACGTGTGTATTTCTTCGGTTCCACAACCCTTTTCTGGTAAATGTTGACTCGTCCGTCCAGATGACGTGTTCAATGAAATCAGGGACACGTTGTTGCTGGTATAATAACCAACGGCAGAAAACTCGCCGGCGGTCGTGATCGCCGGGTACCAAAGCTTGCACTTTGTGCACTTTGTATGGCCGCATTTGGTTACGCTTTAACACCTTATGAACTGTCCAGTACGACACACTTGTTCCATTCCGACACCTTAACAATTTAGCAATACTTCGTGTACCTAAGTTCGGATACCGGCGAACGACATCTAAAATGCGCTCTTCGGCCTGAACTGCCACTTGACTTCCACCTCCTGCCGCTACTGGAGCAATGGGTCGATTTTCCAACACTCGCTGAAATGCTGCTGTTATCAGACGAGAGTCAGCCGGATGTCGAGCTGTCGGGAATCTCTCTCGGTAAATTCGCAATGCACGCGAAGCATTCCCGCGAGCTTCTCCAAGGCACATTATTCATTAATATGCTACCGTATTCACGAACACTATAAACGTATGCGTTGGGCATTATTAAAACAAAACTCTCATAAAATCAACACAATCTTAAAAAGAAACAAAAAACGTAACAATAAAATAATGACAAGAACTTAGTTAACAATACGATTGAACGAATATCTGTCGCCCACGCACGCGCACATGAAATGAAAGTCAAAGTGTAACTGTCTCAAGAACTAAAAATACTAAACTTAATAATCAACCCCGCCAAAAGAAATAAAGCGCCGCGGGCCGCCTCCTTGCAGTAGCCCCTCGTTAGCGTCGAAAGCGGCACTTTGATTTTTTCCGCAGATCGATAAACCGTTATACCTACATTCACGACTATTATTTCATAAGTTTAGTTATCCCTACTGACTAGTCTTCATATGGAATTTAGAAGTTATAATTAAAATTTTTTTAATACATTTATACAATCAATTGTACCCTGACGTAACAAGAAGCTCGCTACTACAAAAATGATATTAAAATATTAAATTAACCTAATTGGATTATCACGTACACAATTAAAAAATTTACAATTTTGTACAAAAAATTAAAAATGAAATGGTACAGAATAATGTAATAGTTGAAGAAACTATTTGCAATTATGATCGACAATTAATTATCTCATAAGACCACGGAAGCTTTACATCGGTAAGCTGTTTCATACCTACATTTTTTATAAATAACTTAGTACTGAACTGATATGAATAGGTACATAACTGAATACATCAGAATAAATAAACATTCTTACACGATGGATTAAAAAACATGGCTCAATGCTTGTTAAAATTTTATTTAAGTATTTTTTTCATTCGCGGGGAATCGAACCCGTTACTTTTTTAATTCAACCGGAGAATTCGAATGAAAGTGGCCAGGTAGACACTAGCACAGTGGCAAAGTAGATAAGTTAGGTATTTAGACAATATTGTAAATAAGTATTTGTGCGATCGCCAGCTGCGGGCCGCGCGAGAAATGCACCGCACCGCACTCGCGCTGGACTGGCGCCGCGACGCGCTTTTTTTTTTTTTTTTTTTTTTTTTTTTTTTTTTTTTTTTTTTTTTTTTTTTTTTTTTAGAACTGACTACACTGTTAGCCTTAGGGGCCCTAAAGCCGCTGCGGCTTTTACAGCTTCACCGGACTTGGGGGCGAGCGCAGAGGGCACTCAGCCGCGAAAGTTTTGTGGACGACTCGCACGAGGGTGCCAAAGTGGCCGGACCTCGGCTCGGGCGGTCGCCGCGTTCGCAAATAAGTCGCGATCTAATCGAATCCCTACACCTACGATTCGAGCTAACTAATTTATACACATAGGCACGTTCCCTTCCTCCTGGGAGGAAGGAAGGAACCGTGCGTATGTGTATTCAGTAATCGGAATGTTTCTACACTAACTAGCGCTAACTAACTAGCGTAAAAAAAAGAAAAAAAAAAGGTCCCTCACAGAACCTATGTACCTGTGTGGTGTGCACGTGTGTATGTTCATACGTGTGTAGTGTTGTATGTAGGTAGCTAAGTGATGCACGTACAGTGTCACTTGTATCGCGCGGGCGGTTGCCTGACCCAAGGGTTTCACTCCGAGGAACGGACCTAGGCTTGGGTTACCGCTAGAGAGGGTGGACGTGACGGGTGTGCGGGAGCGAAGTTGACCGCCCGCCCTCTGCGGAGAGAGCGGTGGTTACGCGGGCGTGGGCGCTGGCACGCTCTGTTTGGAGAGACGGATGTGTAATATTTATTCGAATTTTCGATGTGATCGTCGGGATCAATAAAAATATTGCGCGGCCGGCGTTTGCACCGGATGTCCGTGGGTGCCGGAACATAAGTGGCGGCTGTTTTTATTAACGGATTCGCGTGGTTCGACGCGGTGTCGAAATATCCGCGACGCGCCGCGCCTGCGCGTTATTTGACCCGAGCAATCAGCTGTATTTAATTTGGTGTTCATTGCTGGTTTTTTTTTTAGTAAAGTAATGTATTTTTTATGAAATTATCGTTTCATTTAGCTGTACTAACACGATGGAGCGTAAATAATGCTAATAAAAAGTTTAAATATTCGTATAGTCTTTATTCGTTTAAGTTTATGTTTCTTGCTAAATGCTTTATGATCTTCCTCTGCAGTCCCTACTAAGGAAAAAAACTACGTCACCTGCGGGGAGTCCCTTCCACGAAACGGCGAAATTCGCGGGTATTCAGTAATTTAATGATTTCGGAGTAATTTTGTATAGCACCTATTTATATAATATTTACTAACTTATGAATAAATAATTTAAACAATTTGGTGTTTAATTTATTTTGTAAATCTAAGCTAAAAATAGGGTAAGAGAATATTTCCTAGGATTGCATAAAAAAACTCCAAGAATTAAAAAAAAAAAACAATGAATGTAAGAAATATTTATTTTATTAACATATATATCGATAACATAAAATTAAATACACGCACCTCTCTGAGCAAATTTTTTACACGATAGCATTCGAAATACAACACTCCCAAGGGGCTCCAAGAGCGAGCGCCGTAAAATAAACGGATGTTTCAAATTTCAATTCCGACAACGACGGTCGGAGGCCTTTTGTTGAGTATTTATTTTAAAGTTGGGTTCATAAATAATGTCTCTGGTAATGGTTTACTTGAGAAAAGGTTATAATTTTTTTATTTACAAAGAAAATAAACAAAGACTTCAAAATCTATACGAAAAAAGTTATGATCAAACATTACGAGTTTAGAGTAAGTTCTACTAATTATTTTGTGAATCAAACTTTATATTTTCAATTTATATTAAATTTACTAACAGAATTGTAAAACATAATGGTATGTTATCTTACAAGAACATTTCACAAATCGATGCCAAACGTTCACGTTTTTTTTTTGCGCGAAATGCACGCGTTTACATACCTAAACTGGCTGACGAGGTATGCCTTAGTATGGATAATTCTTTTGTGAAATAATATTGATCTTATTTTTTATGAATGTTTTAATATTTTAATTGAGGACGAAACAAAAGTATAGTTATATAAGGTATCCACTATAATATTGTTTACTTACTAGCTGTGCTCCAGGGTTTCACCCGCGTTAATTTTATACGCCAAACATCGCCAAAGCACCCGTGTAGGCAATTTTTTATACTTTGTGTAAAACTATCAACATTTTATGAGGAATAAATAAAATTTTCAATTTATAATAAAGCCTATCTTACTCGCTGATACTTTTTTAATTTTTAAAATCATTCCAGTACTTTTTGAATTTATCCATTACAAAGAAAAAATCAAATCTTTCCTCTTTATGATATGTATTTGTATAGAAAAGCAAAAAAGTTGTGTAATTTTAAAAAAACTAAACTCGGGTGTTTTTGGCGGGATTTCAAATCGTCAACGAGTGGTTTTAGTTTTTTTTTTTTCATTAATTTCTGGTGTTTGACCTTATGTTGTGTAATACAGTTGGCATTTGGCATAAAAAAGCTTGGTTATTATGCACAAGTGAAGTGGATTGGAAATAATAGCATGAACCATGAATTTAGAGATGCCATAAAAACTCCCTAGAAAGTTCTAACAAGGGAGCCACCATCTTGTTAGAAAATTAAAATCATCATAGGACAGGACACTGTATATTCACTCGATAATGGCAGTAATGGTCTTCAATAATGAGGACTAGTTGACAAGAAGAAGAACTAAACTAAAATTTAGGAGTTAGCTTCTATTGACATTGATAAAAATTTTACTTGAATAAAGGCATACGAAGGTAAATAAAGTAGTTATCCTTAATCAACTTTTAACATAATATATATATATATATTAGTATGTTACACTTTACATGAGAATGTTTAGGCTTAAATACAATATAAGTACATACCACAAGTCAAGTAACCCTAAAAACAGATTTTTTTAAATGTCAATTATTGGCTACTTTGTCCTCATTCAACCATATAATTTAATTTATTCACAGATATATACTTGCATTCCTGAATGTAATTCGTATTTATTTATACTAGCGATCGCCCAAAGGTCGAAATTTGACCAGCGACTTTTTGATCATAGACTATTTTCTGCTTGACATTTGCAGTATTCATAAACAATGTGTATTATCTGTCAATATTCTGAAGGGTCTAAGTTTGACGGCACTGGTCGTGTTAGGATTCGAAGTATTAATTTATTTTATTTAATATATTAGTAACAGTTATTATAGATAAATTTTAGCTTTCTGCACTCTTCTCCATATAATTTTTAACCATGCCTAATCTCACAGTCTTCCGTGTACGCAATACGCTTAAAAAGGGATTTATAGCTTTTGCTTCACTTATTCATAGATACATAATTACTATTTCTAATGTAGCGACACATATAGGTACTTCAACCAATGTTAAAGTAAGTAGGTACTGTAAAACCTACAAAACAGAACTACAATAATCGTTTTTATAGAGATAGTTTCTGGATTTGTCTCTATTGTTCAACTTGTTTATGGTATTTTTTTCTACATAAATTATTCTCAATTGTATTAAAAAATAAAAATCGTAAATTCATATTCATCACAGTTCTTGATGAACTCGTAGAGCCACAATATTTATTTTTGCTGAAACAAAAAAAAACAAGCAATACGATTCTGACAGCGATGTGATTTACCAAAATTCTTAAAAGCATATTACCACGTTTATCATCATATTATCATTTATTTAATACATTTTTATTATATTTAACATATTACTTGCCTCTAAAATTTAAATTGAAGTCTATGTAATGGGGCAAGCTTTCAGTGTTTTTCCATGTTTCCGGCAACGACATTTAAATAGTTTAACAAAATAATTTATTTTTCTGACTGACTATATTGTTAACCATTAGGGCCCTGAAGCCTCAGACGGCTTTTACAGCTTCACGTGACTTGGGGGCAAGCGCTTAAGGCACTCAGCCATGCAAGTAAAGACAACTCGCTCAAGACTACCAAAGTGGCCGGACCTCAGCTCGGTCAGTTGCCGCGATTGCAAATAAGTCCCGATCTAGCTAATTATCTATTCTTAGAATTCGAGCTAACTAACTATACATATATACATCTCCCTGCCTCCTGGGAAGAAGGAAGGAAACATGTGTATATGTATTTAGTGATCTGTAAGTTTGTATCTAACTAGCACAAAAAAAGGAAAAAAATGGTCCCTTACAGAACCTGTGTATGTACGTATGTATGTATGTACATATTGTGTGTAGCTAAGTGATTGCGAGTGCAGTGTCACTTGTATCGCGCGAGCGGCTGCTAGACCCAAGGGCTCCACACCGAGGAACGGACCTAGGCTTGAGTTGCCGCTAGAGGGTGGTCGTGGTACATATAATGTTTGTCATTACTTGTAGCTTTAATGTTGGTACTGTGCTGTCGACTCTTATGGTCAGATAAGTGAATCGGTGTACGGAACTGTTTTCCGCACAAACATTCAAATACCTTACCATAATCATAATGAATACTTTTTATATGTCTTACTAAAATGTGTCTCGTTTTGAAATTTTTATGGCAATAATCACATAGGAATTTGTAATTATGTGTATCTTTGATTTTGCCGCCATGCTGCTTATTCTTATGATCAGATAGGTGAAGCGGTGAACGGAACTGTTTCCCGCACCAACATTCAAACACCTTACCATAATCATAATGTGTTCTTTCTATATGTCTTAATAAGGTATGTTTGGTTATGAAACTTTTGTGGCAATAATCACATTGAACTTTATCGTTATTTGTATCTTTCATTTGTTCTCCGTGCTGCCGCCTCATGTGCTGACGTAAATGCATCGGTGTACGGAACTGTTTCCCGCACCAACATTTAAACGTAATCCCATAATCGTGATGAACTCTCTTTATATGCATTGATAAATTCTTTTTCGCTTTAAACACCACCTCACAGTATTTACATTTGTATAATTCATTTCTCCCATTAGAACTATGTCGCAAGGTTTTGTGGTCAGTTAAGTGTATTAGCGTACGAAATCGTTTCCCGCACCAACATGCAAACTTAGCATTATCACCGTGCATATTTTTGATATGTGTTACTAAATATTTTTTAGTCGTCACGATTTTCTGGCAAGAGTCACATTGGAATTGACCTTTAAATTTGCTATTATGCTGTCGACTCTTATGTTGACGTAAGTGTATCGGTGTAAGGAACTGCTTCCCGCACCCACATTCAAACGTTCTCCCATAATCATAATGCATTATCTTCATATGGTCTGCTAAACTCGATTTCGCATTATAAACCGCTTCGCAGCATTTACATTTGTACGCTTCGTTTTTACTATTTGCACCGTGTTCTGTTCTCTTATGTTGACGTAAGCGTATTGGTGATGGGAACTGCTTCTTGCACCAGCACTCGAACATTATTCCATAATCATAATGCGCACTTTTTACATGCAATGTCAAACTATTTTTATTGATATAAAAACGCTCGCATGAGTCGCATTTATATTTATTTTTCTCATCCTGTTTACCATTACGACATAGCTTCGTATGTCTATTGCAATATTCCAATTTCTCACCGTTATCAGTTACTTGGTTTAAAGATTTCTTAAGTTTGTGTAAAAGCAGATGATGTTCTTTACGTTTAGGAATGCTCTTGAATTGCTTTTCGCATAATCCAACCTCGTGTAACTTTTTGCTGTGAACATCACTGACATGTGCAAGCATAGAATCAAGATTATTACAAGCGTTCTCGCAATATTGGCGCTGTTGTAATTCATTTAATATTTCGCCCTCAATAGTAATTATTTTAATTTTTATGTGTTCATTATTGTGCTTTAGTAAATTGAATCTGCAAATGTTAAATTATAGAAAATGTTTTAGTTGCTCTATTCAGAATAAAAATTTACTCGTATTTGGGCACTGCACCTGTTGTTAGATGCAACTAGATCTCTGAGCGAGCTGCCCTATAATAGCTCCGACCACGGTAAGGTAGACAACTACTGCTGTATAACGTCCATTTACAAAAACCACAGCGAAAGTTATAACTAAATAATTCATAAAACACGAATGCCTTGCCAAAAAACGAATTAACAAGCAAAAAAAGAAAACCAGTTAATTTAGTCTAATCTGTATAATTATACAAAACGTAAAGTCACTAATTTGCTGAGTAAACAGAAATAAAAAAAAAAAATGTATTTATATGCTGACGTAGTTCTCGCATTTGCTCGGCACTGGACGCTTTTGAATTTTTATAATCCCATTTGATGCGAGTTTTTTTCTAATTTGCGTTTTTTCTAACTCCGCGCATTTTTAGAATTCATATAAGACGACATCTTGATTTTATTTTGCAATTTTCAATTTAATATTAATTTTTACGCATATTTTGTCGACTTTTTTTATTTTTCACTTTAAATCCTATTAGTGCTTCTAAAGTTCTTTACAATGACGTCCAAATCAACGTCCTAACTAACAGCGTTCTCACATTACATTAATTTACATAACGCTAATTCACAACAATCACGCCCAAACGCTTACACTAGCCTTCAGAGCACATTAGCAAAACTTGTTAGTTATGGTAAAGCTCAAATTGAATATCCCGTATTATTACTCTTGTATTTATTTTTATAGTAGCACAGCCAGCAAAGTGCATGGTGGTAAGCAGAGTAAAATCCAAAAACAATGGTGACCATCAATAGATTGATAATCCGTCAACGGTCGTGCCTGTCATGTGTATCCGCAAACCTTTCAATAGTTACACTGTATGATAAATGCAACAAAACAAAAGATATTTATCAACACTACGGATTTATTACCACGCACATGGCAATAGCGACCAAGTCAGGTACGGACTATTACTATCCCACCTCATTAATGGATATACCTACACCGCCTGTTCCCAGTATAAGGTATATGCCACTTGCCTGTGTGTTAATGTCACATACTACCAACCTGTAAATTTTATGTCGTTTGTTGGGTACTCACCTGTTTTTGAATATTCTACCACATAACTTGCATTGAACTTCTTGAGGAGTCATCAGGACATCATAATGTATGCTAGTGATTCTAGGAGCATTATCTAATAAGCCTCGTTCTTCTAACCTCTCAGTATTTATGCTAAATTGATACTGTTTATCCTCACTTTCTTCTTTTAAATATAATGACAATTCATCCTCTGTGCTTTCAACTTTTACTTTTTGTTTGTTGATAAGTGTTAATAATTCCGTATTCTAGAAACAAAAATAATTATCTCTACTTTCATTAAGTAAAGTTGTTACACAAACATGTTAACGCAGCATTCAATCACTCCTGGAAGCAGAGTTGCTTCTCATACTGAGAAGGGCCTGCTATAAGGTTAAAAATATATTTATAAGCAGTTCTACTTCTTTTTATTTGATGGTAACTGTGTTCATCCACAATTAAACAAACGTCACATGAATAGCATATTTTTCTAACTATTGTTTTAGTCTACAAACAACGCTCTGACAAGATGGCAGCTTCCTTGTTACAAAACCTCCAGGTAGTTTTTGTGGCAACCTAACATGCATATTCCTAATTATAATCCATTTTACTTGTGAACAATAACCAATCTTTATCATGAAAATGTTGCTAAAAGTACATATAATAAGTAATATATGGCAAGAAAAAAAGGTTTATGTATTAAAATAAAAACCACTACATAACAGATCAAGGTCCAGCAAAAACTCGACTCAACTGACCTGATTAAAATTTGGGTAAACAATCTTGTGCATGCCTGACTACACCAAGACAGCCCAATTAATTAATGCATGTGAAAAATACATAGATAAAATTGTAACAGATTCAAATATTACAGTTAAAGATAGTTTTTCATTTAATTATTATAGTTAGACCGCAAATTTAACTACCTTGGCAGTTCACATTATGACCCACGTGAGTGAATTTTGGCAACCTTGAACCAGACTATCTTCAAAATGCAGAGTATCAGCTTAGGCCACTATAAAGATTCAAACTATTCTCATTATAAGAAGAAAGCTTGTGATCAGACACATGGGAAGTAAAATAAACAAGGAAAACAAAAATTAATACTTACTTCAGAAACTATTTTACTATTCATGCTGCAGTTTAATTGAGGAGATTCATCCTCAGGGAATTCATTCTTCAGTTCAAAGGTATAATCTTTATTATCATAGTAATTTACATACTTTGGAGGTTCTAACGGTTTATATGGATACTGGAATGTAATGATTAACTTGGATTAGATAAAACTAAATTCTGTTCCAATTGTTCTACAAGAAAATTGTGTATGCATATGACATATTCCATCATAGTATCTACAGTTGTGTTAATATAATCATATATTTTAAATAATTTAACCTTACAATATAATACCACTTATAGCTGTTAATATATACAAGGAATTACAATTTTTATATACCTTTTAGTTTTTGGATGTCCACATTTACTGGTTTTACTAATAATTCAATACAATATTTAGTATAATTAGATAATTACAGGATATATAAAATCTAGACTAAAGATCAAATTATACAGTAATAAAATAAAATAAAATTTACCAAACAGCTTCAGATGAAAAAAAAGGACAATGTCCAAAACATAAAAATAATAAAAGTTAACTGTGTTTCTGAACATGCTTCAGAATAAGTTAATATAATTAAAGCTTGATGGGACAAATCAAACATAAAACCATCATGGAAAAACCACAAATACACTGGCATAAATGTTTTTTGTGTGAAAATTTACTAAAAAAATAATTACATTCTTCTATATTGTGATAGAGTTAAAGTGTTGTATATAGAACATAAATAAATATAGAACATAAATAACTATACACATAAATATAAATAAACACATTAAAAACATAAAATAATGTTGACGTAATGATTAATTGTCCAATAAGTATTCACAAACATGTATAGACACATTAAGAATCAGAAAAATATATATAATACCATATAGTGTCGGCAAGGTGGTTCTTCCTGATCTCTGAATTCTACAGTTGTTTCTTCTTTAATATCTATTTTTATTGTTGGCATACAGATTATATGTTGATTGCTTTTGACCTCTGGAGCTGTTGTACTCAATGTATCAGAGCTAATTGCTAGATGTTCCTTGCTATCCATAGTTCTGTTTCTTTCTATCCCATCTTCAATTTTTATTGGATATTTATATGACAAAATTCATTTCTAATTTAGTTAATTTTAAGAAAGTCACAGCAGTTACAATTTAACAGGAATCAGAGTTTTTAAAATTGATGTTATATACTATTATTATAAATCGCTATTAAAAAATTAGGAATTATCAGAATGGAAAAGGGTTATCCAAAGTCCACTGCACAAGCTCTTTGATACTGCTAAAAGCAAATCACTTAGGTTATATCCTATACCATTCTGGAACCACTAGGTATCCTTTCATCTGGCAAAAAAACAAAATGTAAACATACAATAAAATTACTATCCCTCCTGAGACTCTTGGCAGTTATTGCACTTTGCAGCACCTTACTTAATGAATACAAACAAATGATTTAACTTTGAGAATTCAGAAAATGTAGAATAATAATTGATACAATAAAAAAATGTATGTAGGTAGTGCCTTTTACTAATAAAATTCACTTAATAATAAAATTAATAATACAAATATAACATGTATGTATCACGCCAGTGACATCTGTCATTCTGTCATCTTAATGTTCTGTAATCATCTCTGATTTAGAGGTGGGCAATTATGAGAAAAACTAAAGTAATAATTCGTTTATAAAAATATACATACCGTCACGCTTGTATTCCCCGAAGGGTTAGGCAGAGGTGTACATTTGTACACCCACAGTTCGCCGAGTATGTTTTTAGATCCCATGTAATAGGGGGCCAATAGTCAAACACGAAACCAAACTCCGAGCTGCTACTGAGAATTTCATAGGAAAAACCCTTTGCTTGACCTGGGATTCGAACCCAGAACCTCACTCATAGCAGCCGCGCTTACGACCACTAGGCTAACGAGGCAGTTTAAAGATAGTTCGAGATATCTCGATTATAGATATAAGTAATTACTAATATGTAATTAGTAATTTGATAATGAATTCTCACTCATAATCGATCTACTAATAATGATCATTCCTAATGGTGGTATATGAAAGAAAGTTTTTTATAATAACACATAACAATTAGCTAAAAAGGTGGGCGACAGTGGACATCTGAAAATAATGAGTGATCAATCATAAATAAATTACGAATGTGTATGATCACCCATAATCAAAGTACCGATCGACCTTTTTTTTAGCTTTCCACTCTCGCCCACCTGTAGGTAATAACATCAAAGACTATTATGAATGACCATTAACAATCGAAAATCAATTATGAATTATCATTTATCACTCATTAATAAATTAATAATATATCTCAAATAGGTTAATCATTCATAAATTAATAACTCGATTATATATATTATTCAACATCGCCCACCTCTAAAAAAAAAACAACAAACATTAATGCTGTTTTTTTTTCTATCTAAGGCTCTCTGCTTTTATACCACAATTCTGCCAGTGTCATGTAGTTACCAGTTCAATTAAAACGAAGGCATTCTTGAAGAAATCTGGACTCTATGGACTGAAGATTGTTAATCCATACTAATATTATAAATGCGATAGTAACTCTGTCTGTCTGTCGCGTTTTCATGCCTACATCACCGAACCAATTTTGGTATAGTGATAGATTGGTACCTTGGGAAAGGACATATGGTACTTTTTGTAGCGAAAATAAAACTTTATGGAAAAAAAATGGGAGATGAATGTATGTTAATGGGAAATATCAGCTTTCATGACAACCGTTTTGTTGATTTGAAATGACAGCGTTGTCAATATTGATTTGTTGACATTGTTATACTTAATTAGAAATGTATTGTTTTTCTAATAATTAAATGATAGTCCAGTGTTCTTATTAAGATTGGCTGAAGAGTTTTTAAACTGTATAACTACGTAGTACGGCATAGTTTCTGTTTTATTTGTTATATTGTGACAGTTAACTTCAATTATTTTAAATGGTGTCTCTTAAATTCTCATTTTGCCATTATCAAGTCAGTCTTAGGAGAGTCAACTTGATTGTAAAGTCAAATGAATTTTATATACCTATCTAATTTTGTTCTTCCGTATTAGACACACAGGCAGAAATAAAACTACTGCAAATGTATTTTGTCAGGCTAGCTTGCCATATCGCTTCGGCTCCTGAGGTGGCGCCTGAAGCAGAGTGGACCACTGTGGCTCGTCGTCGACATCGACGCAAGAAGAACGCTAAGGCTCTGCGAGTTGCGGCTACCACGTCATCTCGAGAAGGGGCCAGGCCCAAGCCTAAGCCCAAAGCTAAACTCCCTTCGACAACGCGCTCGGCTGCGGTTGTCATCACGGTGCTACCGGGAGATGCGGCGATGGGAATAAGCTATAAAGATGCTCTACTAAAGGCGAGGAATCGAGTAATTATGGGAGAACTCGGCATAGACGACTTCACGCTACGCTTCACTGCCACTGGATCTAGGATCCTTGGTGACGAAAGTTCGGGGCTGGCCGATAGGTTGGTGGCGCGCCTTCGGGAGGAGTTAACGGGCGTGGCTTCAGTGTTCCGTCCCGTTAAAAGGGCAAATATCCGCGTCGTGGGATTAGACGACTCCGTGTTAGTGGAGGAGGTCGTTGCGGCTGCTTATCACGGCTGGCTCCATACACAACTATGACATGAACAATGGAGCTGTTCATCTTGCTCTGCCTGTAGCCGCTGCCAAGGTGTTGGTGGAGGCAAAAAGCCTGCTGGTCGGATGGAGTGTGGCGCAAGTGCACCTCCTGCAGAGTGTGCCCATGCGGTGCTTCCTATGCATGAAGGTGGCTCACACTCACCCATTCTGCCCATTGACGGCACAAGTGTGCACAGCTGAAAAGCTGCACTGCGCCTTGTGCTGACGCCGGAAGGCCGGCGGGGCACTACATGGGGAGCACCCAATGTAGGCCCCCTGAAAAGAGGCGAAGGATAGTGTAAACGTTGGGTATTAGGAGGGAGTGTTTTCACCTCCTTCCTTCACCCTAGCTGAACCAAGGAGAGATGGGTGGAGAGGCCCGTCTTCCCATTGCACTGGTTCAGCCGTCTGGGAGACAGTCGGGGTTGTACCAGACTGTCCCTCTCTAGCGCCGGAGGCCAGCGCGAGTTTGCCGCCGGGGTGCCGCGGAGATGCAATCACGGACCCGTATCGTCCCTCTATGGCGGCTGATGGTACACCGTGGATATTTTAGTGAGTAGGAGTCTCTCTCGTCCCCCCCAGGTGGGTGTGTACCTATGACGGGTTTCTCCACTTAAAAAAAAAAGTTGCCACTCAACACCATGGATTGGAGCTAAATGACAATCCAAAAAGTGCTAGATTCCCAGGAATTATCAAAAATAGTGCAAAAATCTGTTCACACAGAGAACACTGTAGTTCCTTTTGAATGCGCAATTGCGTTTTTTTAGTGGGCAACTTAGTGGCGTTAGCCAAACGTAACATCGGCAATCAATAAAGGGCCAACTCTTGCATTTAAAATGCTAATATGTAGAACGTTGTGCAATCTGCTAATCTTGTTCCGAAACTTTTTTATAGCTATCTAGTTATCTACGTAAAATAAGGAAATAAAACTAAAGAATATAATAAAACGTACAAAATAATTTATTGTTTTTATTAGAGTGTATGTTTAATAACATATAGCTTAGCATATTTTTTCACTACATCATTGGCATCATAAATAACTTTCACTTATTATTTCAATGATTCAACTTTAAACCACAAATTATACTATAAAACTATAATGCACTAACAATAAATAATAATAGTACATAACTGATATATCTTGAATCGGTGTTAATATATAATGTTTATGTATATCACAAATATTTGTCTGATGAAGATGAGTATGGTATCCCAAAACCACTCGAACAAATATACATTCAAGAAAGCGACGAAAGGTCTAGGAATAATATTTGTTCTAGCGATGACAATAAGCCTTCTACTTCTAAGACGGCACGTTTGTCAATAATGAAAAAGGAGACGTTCGTGTGGACCAATGAACGCATTGAATTTGATGAAACCCATGAACCATAAACCCATGGACTTTTTCAATTTTCCCTTTCCCTCGTCCGCTATAAATTTGATTGAAGAAGAAAGTAATAGGTATGCAGCACAAGTTGCTCCAAATAGTTGCAAAGAAGTAACACATGAAGATATTCGTAAATTTACTGGGATTTTAATTTATATGTCAGTGGTGCACTTGCCTGGCAAGCGTCATTATTGGAAGGAAGGCACATATATCGAAAAGGTGGCTTCCGTAATGACGTGCAATAAATTTGAAGAAATCAAAAGATTATCTCACAGCCTCTCCTAAATGTATTATGCGATAGATTGTTGAAAGTGCCAAAGGAAGAATATTTAGCCATCAATGAGCAGATGATTCCCACTGAAGCTCACACTTCAATATAAGGCAATAAAATTCAAAAAAACCTCATAAATGGGGTTATTTAAATTATGTTTTAAGAGGAGCCAGTGGGTTTAGTTATGATTTTAAGGTGTTCGGAGGAAAACACCATGGACCACCTCAAAACTGTCCTGATCTAGGAGTCCCGGGATATATCGTACAGATATTATTGCTGACGGTTCAGGATAAGTAGTTACTTACTAGTTTGCCACTAATGACCACCTTACACAAAAAAGGTAATCTCCCTTTAGGAACCATACAACTGAATAGAGCTCGAAATCTTAATTTAGTAAAAAAAGACTTAATGAAGAAAGAACATGGTCATTGTGTGGAAAAATGTAAAGACGTAAGAAGTAACGTAATATTGATTTCTTATTACACATAGAGTAATCTATCTACATATTGTATCAATATGTTAATTTGAGAATAGTAATTGTTGATACTTGATCGATTTAATTATAGATATTTATTTACATTTGGTTTTTCATTATTCTTCCTTCAGTTGGAAAGTAAGGCCAAATTGACCTCAAAGAAGCTTGGTGTGCTCGTTGAAACGGGTACGTTTGCACAACTCTTTATCATAAAAACAAAATTATATGAAAATTCCGGACATATTGTAAACCTAGCCTAAGGTGATATGTATCACGGCTTATCACACAATATAACCACACTATTTGAAGATGCAGAACTGGACAGTGATGCGACAACTTGTTCGTATAGTCCTTGTCGAACTCTACATTAGGTACCGACTGCATGCAGTTGATGTTCCTACGTTGATTCTTCTGTATACACGGCTTCAAGCACAACTACGTCATTGATGTGTTGGTGAGTTATCCATTGGTTGCATTCTTTAAAGCTTTTTTCCGTTCCCTATAAGCACGGGCACGTTCTGCAGGTGTTTTAGCAGTCTTCGAATGTCTCCTTAACTTTGTCACTTTTTTAATGCTCGACTGCATTTGCATGGTAATAGTCTCCGGAGCCTCCAAAAGCAGAGACAAATTTTGCATTTGTCCATGATTGTCTCCTGCGTCCTGTTCACCTTGCTTGCGTTGTCGAATGAGGGCTTCGTAAAGCAGCGAACGTTGATTTTCACGCACAACAACCGGGTTGTCTTCCAAATTTTGTTGCGATGCTGTTTCGATTGCCACGCCCTCGACATCACTTGCAGATCTAGCTGCGGCTGCATTCTCCAGAGCAATTATTCGTGCTCTGTATTCACGAATGCGCTCTGCTCCTGTTTTCGCTACTTTTCTCACATTCGGGTCTTTTTTGACTCCTCGGCTCCCTCGGGATCGTTTGGTTACTTTTTTTGGCATGGAGATATCTGCGGATTAGTAAAACGAATGTAAGGTTATCTCTCATTTAACTATATGTTATACTAGCTGTTCCCGCAACTTCATTCGCGTGGACAACAGAATGCCCTCGATCGGGCATACTCGCGAATCGTGCTACACCCGCTCCCAGTTATATGCTTATTGTGGGTGATCCTTTGAAGATAGAAAGAGTTTTTTGTTGGTCTTTTTAATATCTAAGATTATATTTCACATTAATTTGATATATCTCTTATAGTTTATTCAGTGTAAGCCATTTAAGCGCCTGAATTGATTCACCACCACCAGCTTTTTTTACGCGGAACGCCAATTCTTTTTCTAAAATAAAAGTAGCCTACGTTACTCCTTATAACATCAGCTATCTGCCAGTGAAAATCCCATCAAAATCGGTTCAACCGTTTCGGTCACAGATCACACGGAACAATCTGACAAAAATTAAAAAAAAAAATGTTTTTGTTATATATACTTTCGTATACATCTAGTAAAAAATTGTTATTTTGACATTACAAACAAACACCAATTTTTATTAACTATATAGATAATACCTGTGCCTCACGGTTTCACCCGTGTTGATTTTGTCCGACAAACACCGGGCCGCCAACGCGCTCGTGTTGTCTCTCATTATTATTATAATGTTCTCGCCTCTAGCAAGTACAAATTATTTTCATTTTTCATTATCTCCAATTATTATTATTATGTGTCCAAATAACATGCTATACAGGGCAAAGTTTAACTTTTTTTAAATTGTCTTTACGTTAAGGATTAATATGTCGTGCCTAAAAATAATGCTAATAAATAAATTTTTAATCCTAAAAAAAATAATCGCAAAATGCCTTATTGTGACTTATGTATAAGAGATAGGCATAGGCGGAGTTTTTTTATATACGAAGGACTAATATTTTTTTAGTACATTGTTTTTACGTATTATTATTAACCATTACGTTTGCGCACGCGGATAAAGTAGTTCGGAAGGGCTTCCACTTCCGACATACTAACTTAACATAAATAAATATTTAAAACTAGCTGAGAGTTGTAGTCAAACATCTGGCTATCATATACAAAATAAAATTTTAAAAAGAAAAAGGTTGCCAACTTGAGAATTTTTAATTGCCAAGTTTTTAATTTACATAAAAATATAAGCAATGTTAAGTACGTAATGCGTTGCTGGAACCGCCCTCCTACTCTTGTAATGCATCATAACGTTTTACAAGACTCCCCTCCTACCAATACAGACGATAGAACACGCTTAGCGAGGTGATGTTCCTGCGCAGCTAAAGCGGCTCGACGTATCTGATAACGAGAACAGCCCGTCTCTAAAACCTATCCAGAGCACAGAGGAGGTATTTTGCGGTAATAGTATTCCATACACGGGCGAACATGTGCCTTGTAAAGAAGATACAGCTGACCGGGCGTGAAAAACCGTCGCACCCTGAGCGCGGATGTATTGTGGAAAAAATATTATTGTCAGTAGTGCAACAGGATTTTTTTTTTTTACAATGAATAGGATTGCGTTTGATCACTATCTCGCCTGATCGTAAGTTATGATGTGGTCTACGATGGAGCACGTTTGCCTAGAAGGTATTCACTCGAGACTTAAAGATACCTAGTATTATATAATTATCGGGAAATACGAAACCTGGTAAAGTATTTCACTCTTTAGCGGTGCGCATTATAAATGTGCTAGCAAAACCCTTTGTACGCACTGGTGGAATATCTACCATGAATCGATGACCCTTCGCTGTGTCTCTAGTATTCCGATGGTGGAAAGGGGACGGGGAAATTAAATTGTGCAATTCCAAAGCACACTCGCCGAAATGTATCCGGTAAAAAACCGATAAACTGGCAACTTTACGCCGATGTTCAAGACTCTACAGCCTAAACAGCCTAAGCAGATGATTAAATTTAAAAATGATGATGATGATGATGAAATTTGTGTTTGATGAGCAAACACAAAGATATTAAACTAGAAAAGTAATAAAATTGTAATACAAAAATAAATAAATATGTATATACGTTACTTACATATATCATCACAACGATGAGTCATATTGTTTGCTCGCTCAGAAATAACAGCTGTCTCACCGACCGACGCGGATGTGTTGCAGTAAAGGACTATCTGTGATCAAACACGTGGCATATATCAACATATTTTTTTAATGTGACTTTCTGTCATGTAGGCAATATTACCAATGTCACGTGTGACAAATACACGATATAGAATTTTGTTGCCAAATGTTCGGTGTACTGTAGAATAACCCATACAAAAAGGATACATTGAGTAAATTGACAATCACTAATGTCAAACCAGAAAATAATGAAAATAGCCTATGTCACTCCTACAATTAAGACGAATCTAACGACACCTCGTATGGTAAAATCCATCAAGCTGTTTAGGCTACAGAGAGTCCCAAAGAAATAAGAAATACATACGTTCGAAAAACATAACCCTCCTTTTTCGCAGTCGAGTAAAAATACAATCAAACATCAACACATGAAATGACAATTTACTCAGTGGCAACAAAAATTCCTCGACCCCAATTTCATGGGACCTAAAAACATACCCGGCCAACAAACTGTGGGCGTACATTAGTACACCTCTGCCTAACATTTCGGGGATCGCACGTTACGTACAAAACCTCCCGAGGCGTCGGAGTCGCACGTACAAATCGGACGCATGCGCGTCACTCTGTCTAGTGCTGATTTTCTAGTCACACTTGAACCCGCGCGTTCCGTAAACGTCGCGGGCGCAAATGAGACAAACGTTTGTGGTATCTACTCTCGTTTAATTGATTTGCGTGTGACCCGCGCTGTCGGTAAACTGCGGACGGTTAAATTGCGTCAAAGACGCTAGTTGTCTTCTTATGTTCATATTCCCATTTGTACAAGACGACGGACTGCGCGAGAGTGACTAAACTCGTTCCCCAGTTTGCGCGGGCCATCAACGGACTTTTACGGGACACGTAGCTCTCTCTTCAATCGCGAACTAATTCTACAGTACCGATATCAATCGAGGGTCGGCAAATGCAGTATCTACCGTAGACTTAGTGTATGGAGTTTTCGGCGGGATCTTATAGTGACATGTTGTGGTATTTGTTTTTGATTCATTAACTGTAAGTAAAGTAATTTGGGGCACTTTTCCTGCATGAATAGAATCCAAAATCAATACAACAGCATAAGCAAGGATCCCACAACATAGATCATATATTTGCCTAAAGTTTTGTAACAATGTTTTGAAACACATGTGTAGTTACTAAGTACCTAAGTTATTTATCTATATTATCTTGATTTGATGTACATTTAATATTAAATATCTCCTGTAAACACCTCTACAGCCCTGTTAAAATCGTGTTCTTAATAATTTATTTACTTACATATACTATTCTTGTCAGCTAATAAAAAATCTTAATTCCAGTTTTTCAGTCAGTATTATTACTACTTAGTACTTATTTACTCAACTCATTTTTGGCACGGCAGAGCTACCATTAATTAAGGCAATACTTTAGGTTCTAATTCAAGCATGTTTTGTATTTTTAAGTTTAATGAAGTGTACGTCCCTTTGGTAACATAATGTTACGACCTGTTAAAACCCGATTAAAAAGAGAGAAAGTCCTGTTCCAGAAATATCTCGTAGCAACTACATACTTCTCAGTACTTCGAAATAATGTTAGCGTCATAAAACAATCGCGGCGCATGTTTGTGTAAACATCACAGTTTACACAAACATGTATAAGGCTTGACGTCTCGATTACGTCATCGAGTAGGCATAGCAATTAAACGTCGAGAAAGATAGCGATGATTCACGATTTTTCTACGATCGTTTAGTGTAGGTATTGTTACGACCTGTTACAACCCGATTAAAAAAATATAAAAATCCTGTTCCCGAAATATCTCGAAGCAACTACAACCTTCTCAGGACTTCGAAATGTTTCGCGTCGCAGAACAACCGCGGTGCATGTGTGTAAACATCGCAGTTTACACACACATGTATGGATAGGGTTTATCACCTCGATTACGTCATCGAGTATGCATAGCACATAAACGTCGAGAAAGATAGCGATGATTCACGATTTTTCTGCGATCGTTTAGTGTAGTTATTTAAACGGCTCAGGCGCGGCGCCGAAGTAGTCCAGTTTGGAATTACAAAGCGATAACATCGAGCGATAAAAGGAAGCGAAACCACAGTGAAAAATAACGGTGTTGTGAGTTCGTGTATTTTGCAACTGTGTAGAATACGAATAAAACGTCTTCACGTCAACCATCGGCATTTTTATTACCCACGGGTGTAACAATAATAAAATAAAATAAAACATGGGTTTTTGATCCTATAATACGTAATTTTACTTGTAGCGTTTTGCGAGATATAGTTTGTTTGTTGTACATAAGTGATGTGAATTATAAATATAAAGTAGGAACATGCATTTTGGGATGAAGAGAGCTTCCATCTTGTCAGATGACCCCACTTTGTATAATTAGTAGATAATTTTACGAAGGCTTAAAAACATTGACACTGGCAAGTGCTTTTTGCGGCGCCAAAACAAAAACAAGAAGACTTAGCGTATGACTGGAAGGATCGCTTGATTACTGACACAAAAATTCGGTGAAGCTGTAAAAGCCGCAGCGGCTTCAGGGCCCCTAAGGTTAACAGTGTAGTCGTATCTAAAAAACAAAAATATTACTGCCACATCACCTGATACCAGTATGAACAACTAAAAGAAAACCAGTAAATCACTATGTAGTATATGGTGGTCGCGATTCCTACCAGCCCGTGTTATTACTGGATATACAACTCTTGATCCCGCAACGTGACAAAACAAAAGAAAATCACAATGATGGGTTCCTCATTATATGTATAGTGGTTATGATACCTACCACCTTGCATGATTTATCCCGGAATGTGACAAAAAAAAAGAAAATCACAGTGATGGTTTACTACTACATATAAAATAGGTACATTAATTATCATTACTAACTTTTAGAATACATGTGTCAACACGAATCTGACCCATTTATCGTCAAGAAAGCTCGTGACCAAAAAAGATTCCAAAAATTGTGCGTCTCGGGACACTCGACAGAAGTGATAACTTAAATTAATCAAAAAGAAAAAAAGACGAGTATTCTAACCTAGGACTTCGACCACAGCGGTCACGCTTACGATCGCTAGGCTACGAGTGTGTTGTTAGGATTGACTAAAACTATGCTACTATTAATGGCACCGTTACGCGTAACGTTATGAAGCAGTTTACCCTTCCATAAGAAGTTATCACTTTTAAAAAATTCATCATAACTCACATTAGAAAATATTTTACTATTCATACTATCTGATTGAAGGCATTCATCCTCTGGGTATTCCTTCTTCAATTTTTCTAACACATAGTCCTTACTGTTACAGCAATTTACATACTCTGGTGAACCCAAGGGCTCAGGTGGATACTGAAATACAATAAAAGGCTCTTGTTAAACATTTTCAGATAAAATTAAATACTGCACATATCCACTTACTTCAATGACTTTAAGGGCTTAAAGGCAGTTAAAGGCTCCAAACTTTTCTTAATAAGAGAGGAAATATTATAAACATAAGATGAAAAATGAGCAAAAAAACTAAATACCATCATTACTCACTTTAGAAACGATTTTACTAGTCATTCTGCTATCTGATTGAAGGCATTCATCCTCTGGGTATTCCTTCTTCAATTTTTCTAACACATAGTCCTTACTGTTACAGCAATTTACATACACTGGTGACCCCAAGGGCTCAGATGCATACTGAAATACAATAAAAGGATCTTGTTAAACATTTTCAGATAAAATTAAATACTGCATATATCCGCTTACTTCAATGACTTTAAGGCAGTTAAAGGCTTCAAACTTTTCTTAATCAGAGAGGAAATCTTATAAACATAAATAAGATGAAAAATGAGCAAAAAAACTAAATACCATCATTACTCACTTTAGAAACGATTTTACTAGTCATTCTGCTATCTGATTGAAGGCATTCATCCTCTGGGTATTCTTTCTTCAATTTTTCTAAAACGTAATCCTTACTGTTACAGCAAATTACATACTCTGGTGGCCCCAAGGGCTCAGATGGATACTGAAATACAATAAAAGGCTCTTGTTAAACATTTTCAGATAAAATTAAATACTGCACATATCCGCTTACGCCAATGACTTTAAGGGCTTAAAGGCAGTTAAAGGCTCCAAACCTTTCTTAATAAGAGAGGAAATCTTATAAACATAAATAAGATGAAAAATGAGCAAAAAACTAAATACCATTATTACTCACTTTAGAAACGATTTTACTAGTCATTCTGCTATCTGATTGAAGGCATTCATCCTCTGGGTATTCCTTCTTCAATTTTTCTAACACATAGTACTTACTGTTACAGCAATTTACATACTCTGGTGACCCCAAGGGCTCAGATGGATGCTGAAATACAATAAAAGGCTCTTGTTAAACATTTTCAGATAAAATTAAATACTGCACATATCCGCTTACTTCAATGACTTTAAGGGCTTAAAGGCAGTTAAAAGCTCCAAACTTTTCTTAATAAGAGTGGAAATCTTATAAACATAAATAAGATAACAATGAGCAAAAAAAACTAAATACCATCATTACTCACTTTAGAAACGATTTTACTAGTCATTCTGCTATCTGATTGAAGGCATTCATCCTCTGGGTATTCCTTTTTTAATTTTTCTAAAACGTAATTCTTACTGTTAGAGCAAATTACATACTCTGGTGGCACCAAGGGCTCAGATGGATACTGAAATACAATAAAAGGCTCTTGTTAAGCATTTTCAGATAAAAATAAATACTGCATATATCCGCTTACTTCAATGACTTTAAGGGCTTAAAGGCAGTTAAAGGCTCCAAATATTTTTTTAATAAAAGAGAAAATCTTGTAAACAGAAATAAGATGAAAAATGAGCAAAAAAACTAAATACCACCATTACTTACTTTAGAAACGATTTTACTAGTCATACTGCTATCTGATTGAGGGCATTCATCCTCTGGGTATTCTTTCTTCAATTTTTCTAAAACGTAATCCTTACTGTTACAGCAATTTACATACTCTGGTGACCCTAAGGGCTCAGATGCATACTGAAATATAATAAAAGGCTCTTGTTAAACATTTTCAGATAAAATTAAATACTGCTCATATCCGCTTACTTCAATGACTTTAAGGGCTTAGAGGCAGTTAAAGGCTCCAAATTATTTTTAATAAGAGAGAAAACCTTATAAACAGAAATAAGATGAAAAATCATTACTCACTTCAATCAATAAAACTAAATACCATCATTACTCACTTTAGAAACAATTTTACTAGTCATACTGCTATCTGATTGAGGGCATTCAACCTCTGGGTATTCTTTCTTCACTTTTTCTAAAACATAATCCTTACTGTCATAGCAATTTACATACTCTGTTGACTCCATAAGCTGGGATGAATACTGGAATATAATGACTTGTTTCGATTAAATAATTTTAGATGAAACTCCATAATTCTACCCTAATCACACCGAAACAAGGAATAGTCTGCTGCCACTGTCACTAAGTATACTGAGTGGATTGGAAATAATAACATGGACCATAAATTCTCAGATGCCACAAAAACTCCCTAGAAAGTTCTGAGGTAGCCACCATCTTATTAGAATACTGAAATCCACGTAGGATAGTTCATAATGGCAGTAATGGTCTTCAATAAAGAGGATAAGTTGCCAAGTTAGGAAGAAGAAGAATTTTTAAAGTTTTATATCTTCGCTTCCATATAACTTTATGATTCCAATCACACGGCATATTTCTCTGCGAACTCGGTAGTTTTTAAAATAAAATACACGAAATTTCTAAACTGAAATACGCCTTAGACGAGAGCTCTTTAACTGTACAACTATTTTCGTTTTGGGCTCGATTGACTCTCTTTGGACATGTATTAAAAAGATAGAGGTAATCAACGCAAATTACAGTCGTTACTAACAGAATATACATAGAAAAAATGTTTAGCCCTCCACTTCGAAAACTGTTGAGTCCATTTAGAAAATAGGCAGAAAAATATCTAGTGACAGAAACTACATACAAAAAAAAAATTACTCACTTCAAAATCCATTTTACTATTGAAGTCTAGTTGAGGATATTCATCCTCAGGAAATTCCTTCTTCAGTTGTTCCAACTGCACAAAACCCTTACTGTCACAATAATTTGCATACACTGATGACTCTAAGGGCTTACATGGATGCTGGAATGAAACGATTGTATAAATTAAATATTTACAGAAAAAAATTTTTTCTTCAACTGCTAGACTACATACTACAAAACAAGCTAAATTATTAAAAATGAAACAAAGAACCCGACTGGATCAATAATAGATTTTTTCAATTTTGTTTTTAACTAACACCTACAAAAGGTTACTCAATTCAAATGTTTTTTTTTTGGATGTTCAACCAACTTCTTTGTTTATGAACCGATTTAGATGATTTTTTTTTTGGGTAGGATATAACTCAAAGGTGGTCATATTTTAATTTCATAGACATTGGACCTTCAACTTCAGAGAAAACAAAGGAACTCTTCAAAATTATTGAAGCCGGTTTTCTTTTTTGTTATAATACTCTTGTTTATTTATTTTGGCTTTGACCGACATGAGGCGGCGACAGCTGATAGATTTATATCTTTCGGAGATTGGACAGTACTGTCAATGTGCCAAGCTATTATAAAATATATACAAGAATTGTATTAGATAAAGGTCACTCCCACAATTAAGACGAATCTAACGACACCTCGTATGTATAAAATCCGTCAAGCCGTTTAGGCTACAGAGCGTGCCAAAGAAAAAGACCATACCATATCATACTATCACTGCTGTAACACTTTTCCTTTTTAAGCATGGCATATTAATCCTTAAACCCAAAGTTACTTCATAATAAATAAAATTTATAATGAAGATAAACTTCGTCTTTTATAGCATGTTATTTGGACGCATAGTTTGAGAGATAATACAAAATTAAAATCATTCAACACTCGGCTCGGGTCTATAGTAGTTAGCGGCGCGAACGAGTCGTGTGATGTCGCGATGTGATCATCTGACCGCGCGATAAAAATATTGTCTATATTGAAGTATTATCAATAAGTGATTTCTTCTAAATTATATGCGGGTGAAACCGCTAGGCACAGCTAGTATTTATATTAATAAGCTAATCTTTTTTGCAATTACTATCATTCAGATTGCGTATATAAGCCAGTAAGTATGTTCATAGGGTTGTCACTCATACTATGTTATAGTCAATTGTACTATAGTATTTAATAGAAAAAAAGTAACTTTGCTTTAATAATAATGATTATTATTATTATTTTGCTTTAATGATTAATATGCCATGTCTAAAAATAGTGCTTATAAATCGCTTTTCAATTTTCAACAAATCTTTGTCCCAAAATTCCTTATTGTGGCTTATGTATAAGAGATAGGCATATGTTATCGCTGACTTTTTTAATAGATATACTAAGGACCAATATTACAAAGAATATTGTATTTCCGTATCATAAACGATTACGTCGGCGCACGCGGTTAAAGCAGTTCGGGAGGGCCTCAACTTCCGACTTATATAACAAAAATCAATATTTAAAGCTATCCGAGAGTTGTAACCTAATTTTAAATAGCCTATACTATTTCTCAAAAGTTTGGCTATCATATACAAAAATAATTTTTCAAATCCGACTGGTAGTTCCAGAGATTAGCGTGTTTAAACAAAAATCAAACAAAAAACTTTTCCGCTTTATTATATTACTATAGATATATTATAATTATTATGTACAGATATTTTAATAAATATATTAAATAACAATTATAAAAGTTAAGGATTTATCTGAAAGCTAAATAACATATTATTAAGGAGTTCTATGTATTATTTCACTGTGTTCAGATGGGCCATTAAGTTTGAAGAGAGTTATACTTTATTTTTATGGCTGTCAACTAATATTAATTTAATTTCATAGCTTACCATTTTTTACATTCAAATCACATGGATTTGTAGTTCTCTCTTCAATTTCAACACCCTGAAAATGAACTGGTACTATAGGTCTAATTAATCCCTTTCATATTCTTCCTTTATGAATACTGGATGGAAAGAAATGTGCAGCATATATGTACCGTCCTTGCAGTTTTTCTTTAGTCAATGAATTCAATAATTTATCACCTGGAAACAGACGATGTATTGATTTATTATAAAATTAAACATGCATTGTCGTGATCATGATTAAAGCAATGATGGCTCAGTGATAGTGTGTATGAACACCTCATCGAAGATCAATCTGAGTTTGAATCCTGAATTTTCAGTGAAAGATATTTTAAAAATTCCTGTCTGGCTAGCTACCACCCCTCTACTTGTGTGTATTATGTAGAAATTCACAAATACTTGCACATGAACATGGTGAAGGAAGAAATCCGAGATACCTCTTTAAAATACCATAATCGGTTCGAAAACCACCCAAATAAACTAACAACACAGCTGACCGGTCACTGATATAACAAAAGACTAGAAAAGAAAGGACATTATCCAAATAGAGTGATATTCTTGGACAGTTAGACATGAAGGGGGAGAAACTCTCAGTGAAGGGTTCACCCACAAAGCCATATTTACCATCAACACATTTGCTAATAGTTAAACTGACTTCAGATATAGTATACAAGGAAAAAGAATAGTTTATAGCTTTACTTGAGAGCCAGTTTTCCCACTAGGCTTAGCATGTTACCATTTGGGCCACACTGTCACTTAATAATATGTCAGATTATAACCATAATGCTAAACATAAAAAGGATAAAAAGAAAAATAATTTGCTATGAAAATATTTTCTTGGTCTATTAAAGTTTACATGTAAAATTTGTATGTAAAGGTCATTGGGGCAAAAGGGACTTCATTTCATGTACAATATCAGTTTTGTAATGATGGATTTAAAGAATACACTGCTGTTGTAAAAAAACCCGTACAACCTTTTTTAAATACCCTGGCAACATTATGTTTGCAGTGTCAGATGTGTTTGTAATTTTGTTGTCCAGAACACCCTGTTAAATTTAAATGCAGGCCCCTATTTGTTGTTCTGAAGGCTCCATCTGCCTTTTTCTCAAATCTGTACAAGAGAGAAGCTCAATTTTTGGCCTAACTTCATTATGAATTGCCACTGAAATTTCTAAATTGGACTTTTGATTATGTGCCTTTGATTTAGATGATGTGAAGGGGAAGGTTGGTGAAAGGTAATCCCCTGTTAAAGAAAAAGGATGGAAACAAATAAGTTTCGTTTTTTTAGTTTTTTTGTTACTTTTTGAATTGTTTGGCTTAGAACAAATACGAGCTAATTAAGTATTTTGAACCTTACCTCCACCACCTCTCTCCCTCCCCGAGATCTTCACATCATCTAATTCAGGAGTAAGAATCTCTCGAAAACTCAAATCCAACCTTCAAAATTAACAGCATATTCAATTAAGGAAGTACTCTCGCGCAATTTTTCATCAGGAGCTATCTCTTTCAATAATCATCAAAGAATGGTTAACATCGCGTTCTTTACGGTTAGCTATTGTACGTCTTCGTGGCATTTCGATGTAGCAATTACAATAAAATAATTTTTAACATGATTTCACCAAATACAATAATAGTATGAATTGTGCTTATTAACAAAGATTCACATAATTTAATGATACTTACCATTAGAATAAAACAAAATTAGAAATTTATTAAAAAACAACATATTGTAACTTTCACTATCAAATTTCAAACATGACACTGACAGTTCACTTCTGACACCTCCCATCATCCATAGATTTCAGACGTCAGCGTGGGGGTGTATGTTCTAGATTCAGAGTCATAGACAGTAAATACATAGTTTTTACACAGTGGCAACACACTCTCTCTTATCGTTCGCAACAGCGACATGGAAAAGAGGCGGGAATCTTCAAATTTGGCGGTCGACATTTTTTGGTTTTAATCAATTGTGGCGTTATATTTTCATTGTTATTGTTTATTCTTATAGTTTGTCTTTCTTTTCAACTTTTATATTCGTAATTCTGTGTAGTTTAGTTAATTATGTGTAGCTTCGAGAACATTCAGTGGTAAGTTTTTTATTTAATGTAAATCATGGGTCTGGATCCTGAGCCTGACCCTCCTCTTGACAAAACCCTGTGTTAACACTATTAGATGCAGATGAATATATTTCTTGTGACCCTAAAAAGTTGGACTTAGGATCTGTCGAGGATATGAAAAAGTATTGACGGAAATTGACTCAGACTTTTAAAGCAATAAAAGAGAAATCTGTTCGCTTAAATAAGAAGGCATTTATTACAAACATTTCTTTACCAAGTCTTCCGAGATAGGGAGCGCTCAAAGTTCTCATAATACTGATAGTAATACTTCAGATAACAATTTTTCAAATAATGTTAGCAGACAATTATATAAAGACTCGGATCCTGGTCCATATATTGTTACAGTGGAATTAGTAACAGAGGATCCAAAAGCAGGTACAACTCTGCATCCACTAAAATTTGGCTACTTTTTACAAAAAATCAAATGACAGATGTTTCAGAAGACGGTATAAAAAAAATGGTAGAAATCGTCTGCCATTACCATGTAAGTCCACAATAGCTGCCAATAAATTTTTAAGCAATTCCATATTAGGTAGTAATAATTATAAAACTTCAATTCCAACTTATAATGTATGTAAATTAGGAATAATTCGTGAGATTCCAATTGAGTGGTCGCATAATGACATTATTAATAATTTAAGAATTCCTGATGGATTTGGGTCAATCACACGTTCCCGTAGGCTTAGTAGGAAGGCCAGTAGCCCAGAGGGCTCTACTTGGATCCCTACACAAACAGTAGTCATAACTTTTGATGGTCAAGCTCTTCCTTCTCGGGTATTTTGTTTTTATTCATATCTGCCAGTGGAACAATATATTTACCCAGTAATACAATGTTTTAATTGCTGCCGTTTTGGGCACACACGAATTCAGTGTAGAAGCAAACCTCGTTGCTTTAAATGTGGTGAGAATCATGATGGTTCATCATGTGATGTAGATGGGGACTACAGATGTATTAATTGTTCTGGACTTCACAAAGCAATAGATAAAACTTGTTCAGAGTTTGTGCGTCAAAAAGACATAAAACATTATATGTCTAATCATTCAGTCTCTTACCAAGAGGCTGACAAAAAATTCTCACCAACAAAAAAATCATTTGTTGAGGTTTTAACCTCCAACCCTAATAGGGATAAACCATTAATACACACACAGGCAGATGATTCAAAAAGAAACACTCTTTCATATAAAAAAACATTTTTATTGAAACCAAAAACACATGCTCCTTTAGCTAAGGGCTATGATGTTAAAGCACATAAGGACTTGATTAAAAATTATGAAACTCCTCCTTCAAATAATGGTTGTGCCTTGAATAACAATAAAGATACCAATGAAGAAAATGTAGATATAAATGCCTTGATTATTTCCTTGATGAATATTATTTCTAATTCTTGTTTACCTGACCACGTTGCAATCAACTTGATTCAAAATATATCAGTCACACTTTTTAATTCCTTCAAACATGGATCACATTCTTCAGTGGAACTGTAGAAGTGTAATATCAAAACGGACTGATTTATATTACTTGATTAATAGATTTAAACCACCTATTTTAGCTTTATGCAAGACTTGGGTTAAACCAGGTACCATATTTAAAGTACCAGGCTATTTTATTATGAGAAATGACAGAGAGGATGGTTTTGGGGGCTCAGCCCTTCTTATTAAAAAAAATGTTTTTTTTTTCAAATCTTTATCACAGCCTTTTTTTAATAAGGGGAAATTAAATGCAGTTGCAGCTATAATAGATAATATTTCATTTCTCTCTCTCTTTATATTCCCCATAAAGATACTTCAGTAATTCCTGTACTTAAGTGTATTATTGATTCTATCCCTTCTCCAGTTATTATTTTAGGTGACTTTAACGCTCATCATTCCCTGTGGAGTGCTCCTAACGATGATAGGTTAGGAATTGAAATCGCTGGTATAATAGATGATTTGAACTTATGTGTCTTAAATGATGGCTCATTACCTTTTCAATACTTAGTACAAACATTATCTCAAAATAAGCAAAAATACAAGTTCCTATAATTATCCATATAACTAATCAATACAAATAAAAGACGACATTGAAACAAATAGAACTATGGATAGCAAGGAATATTTAGCACCCAGCGCCAGCTGTGATACATTGAGTAGCACAGCTCCAGAGGCACAGTGGAATCTACAGATGTATATGCCCCCCACACTGAAAGAAGAAACAGTAGAGTGCATAGATGAGGAAAAATCACCTTGCATTGAGGATATGGTATTGTATATTATTCAAAGTAGGTATGAATGTGTCTCACACAATGTCTGTGAATACTTATTGATCAATAAAATTAATCATAACCTCAACTTTAGCATTTAAACTTTTAAAATGTTTCACTTTCAGAAATATGGTTAAGGTGTGGTGGTATTATATGTAAAAATGTTTAATCTAAATCAGTCATTATATTTCAAGTATCCTTCTGACCCCTTGGAGTCACCGGAGTATGTAAATTATTATGACAGTATGGGTTTTAATGTGGAAAATTGGAAAAGGAATTCCATGAGGATGAACATCATACAATAGTTTCTAAAGTAAGTAATATTTTTGTTATGTTTGTTAATTTTGTATCCCACTTCTGATCATCAGCTTTCCTCTCATAATGAGAATCAATTGAGTCTTTATTGTCCATAATCTTATTAGATATACTGTATATTTATAACCCTTCCTGTGTCCATCGGTATTTTTAGGTAGATAAATTTACAAAATAAATTAAACACCAAATAATTTAAATTATTTATTTATCAGTTAGCAAAATTCATAAAGAATTCAAAAATAATAGTTTTATAAAAAGGTACTAAAAAATTACTGATAATTATTAAATTACTGAATTTCCGCGAACTTTCCCGTTTCTCGGGACGACCCCCAGACAAACGAAAATGTTTTTCAAAAAGTGCCCTTGCCCCAGGAAGTGATAACTGACAGAACAAAATAGATATTAATTATTATAAATATTGTGTGTTTCAATCATAACAATGATAAAAGTTACTTACGAATAATTTCAATTACTTATACGATTAACAAACAAAATTCGATAAGATAAAGCTACATACTATACAAAATGAAGTTAAAAGACATTTTGTTTTTGTTACATAATATAGCGGATTTTCTTTTTAAATATTTGATAGGTGATTTACTGAAGTTTCATACGTACTCATGAATTAATTTTGTTGGTTAATTTCGTGTAGGAAAATATTATTTCATAATTTATATTCAACTCTATTTAAAAAAAAAAACATTGTTAGTTCCTACTTTTTAGTTTTAAATAAAAATTGGGATATTTGTTTGTTATAACTAGTATTTGGCCAAGGTTCCCAGATGTTTTCCCTTTGACACCCCACCCGTAGCTCGTATCAATAAGCTCGGCCGTCACACTTACACCTTTTAGTCCATATCTTGAAAACTACTGATCGGATTTTGATGAAACTTGCATAGTTTCCTAAATTGATGTAAATGTAAGTTAATAAAAGAAAATTGATCACTATCTGATCAATAGTTTCGGGGAAATGCGTGGATAAATATTCACCTATAAAAAATTGTATTTTTGTTTGGAAGCCCGAATAAATTATAATATATGAATGTACTACATAATAAAAATAATATTACATACATACGTGTCGAATTGATAACCTCCTTTTTAAGTTGGTTAAAAACCATTTCCTACTGAAGCAATAAAAATTTACGATGATGTTGGAAAATAAAATTACAATAATTTTTACTTCAATTTAATCAAATAACAGTTTACAATATATTAAAATTAGCTTCAGATTTGCATCTAAGCAGAGGCCTATCATGTCTAACAGTAGATTAACACCGGCTGGTTTTTTTCTAACGGACTATACTATTAGCCTTATGGCCCCGTGAAGCCATTAGGGCACGTTTATTTGACACGAATTTCTTCGAGACTATCCTACCTTGAGGTATTAAAAACACATTCAACTTATTTAGCCATAGAAATTTTAGTAGAACAGCCATTAAAAGTCAATGAAATTAAGGAACTTTACATAAAATTAAATTTGCCCTTAGAGTCCCTGTGCAACCATTCACCAAAAAATAAACTACTGGAACGTTCCAACTATCGTTTACAGCTGTAACCATAAATATGAGTGCTACCCTGAAAACAAATGAAATGCTTAAGTGATAATTTTACATCTGTTAGAATAGTTATGTCACAAAAAATAGATAATGAAAAAAAAATCTTGTTATGTATTCCAAAAGAACATGTAAATGAAAAATGTACGTTTCGTGCCTTGCAACCCTGACTTTGAACTTACGAAATAACAACAATCTTTATTCACAATTATAACTTTTTTAACAACTACAATACATGATTGTATTTATTCCTTTTAATTTGCACATGAAGTATTAATTAAATGCAAAGTTATATCGTCCGAAATGCATTTAAAAATGTATACTTACAGAAAGATGAATCCTGGTATATCTTGCTCATTAACACTTTTACAGTCAAGTATACAGCACCGCATCGTTTTACAATAAACTAAACACACTAATAATACAAATCCGTCATAAAACGGTAAAATAATTTCGAAAACTTACAAATTTTAAATTCAAAAGAACCATATCAAAATATCAACAAACTCTGTGACAACTTTGAGCGGCTCATAGCAATTTTAACCGGTACGCTGTACGAGATAGA
The DNA here is from genome assembly GCA_033032175.1 of Saturnia japonica. NCBI lineage: Eukaryota > Metazoa > Arthropoda > Insecta > Lepidoptera > Saturniidae > Saturnia > Saturnia japonica. The sequence continues at coordinate 9,233,896 of CM065329.1, forward strand.
AGATAAATAGCCGTGTCCCTTTTTGTTGTGTACATTACTTCGTTATTATATCTCTTTCGTGTGTGTAAGAGACGGAGTTATTCAGCATCCGAATCGCTTTTCCGCCCACCAAATGATGTAAATGAAAGTATTGATGTTTGTTGACAGTTCCTTAAGTCCAGTATTAGCGACGCATAGGGCTAGGCGTCATGGTTAGGAAATAACATTGATAATTAGTTGTTATTATAATTTCGTAAGAATAGTATAGAATCGTACTGAACTTATATTTCATTGATAAGCCAGTTATGTGTAATGTTTGTGATTTTATAGGAATAGTTAGGCTTATATGTGAATTCTATCATGTTTGTAATTTTTATAATTCATACATAACGTGTTTATAGGCTGTTTTGTGTTGTAATGTGTAAAGTTTAATATTTACGAAGTTTACTAATCCTTAATGTTATATTGTGTGTATTTAGGTAGATATTAATGTTCTTAATAGATTTGAATAGGTTTTGTAACATTCCAATAACAATGTTATGGAGATATTAGCTAATTACGTGAAATTGTATGTAATAAATAATAATAAAAGAATAGTCGCAACGCGCCACGCTACAAGCCGTGTTACTAGGAAATGTTAGAGTAGGAGGGGAATAGACGTCATCGTTCCGTCCCGCTAAAACACCGGTATAAATATGAGGCTGTTGCGGCCAACCGGCTCCGTCGTCCCCCCGAGCTGCGTGTTATGCGGGGAGGAGGGGCATCCCGCGAATTATCGCGGTTGCCCCAAGGCCCCGCGTACCACGCGGCCACGCACGCAGAGGCAGGCGGCCCCCCGGGCGGCGCCCCCCACCTCAGCCATCAAAGCGCAACCCCCGCTGGCGTCAGGGGAATTTCCCGCGCTGCCGGTCCCGCGCCAGTCCCCGGCCACCGCCGGCCTCTCCGCACCCCGCGCGGTGCAACCGCAACCCGTGCGTTCATCGCAGAACGCATGGGGCCCCCGTCGCCCCAATCCACAGCCCCTTATGGCTATGGATATTCCCGCGCCCCGCGCGCCTGCGCCCCGCGCGCCCGCTAACGCTGTCGTTAATAGTAACGACTTAATGATACTGCTCCTTCGCGAGCACGATATCCGCGAGCTCATTGACTACAATGACCATCTGGAGCGCTTCGGTCTCATCAAGACCGCTTGCGCGTTCCCCCGCCTCTCAGAGACACTACAACGTCTCGACCGTGAGGCGTGTAATAATAACTTAGGGCCTTTCAATGGCAAAGTTTAAACCGAAAGCGTTAAATCTTTCGTTTTTTAACGCACGGAACCTATATCCGCAGCGTGATCTCGTCGCGACCTTTCTTAAAGATCACCAAGTAGATGTTCTTTTAGTGCAGGAGACGCTCTTAAAGCGTGCTAAACGTGATCCAAAAATCGCGAACTACAATATTGTAAGAAATGACCGGGCCGGCCGCGGGGGCGGCACTCTCATTTATTACAAACGATCGTTATATTGTACGCCGGTAGATCCTCCGATACTTACCAATATGGAAGTATCCGTGTGTAGACTAGGAATGACCGACCACCCGTCCATAACGTTAGTCTCAGTTTATCTCTCGCCGAGGAAAGAGCCTCTCAGGTCTGACCTAGAAAAGCTACTTTCGCTCGGTGAATCGGTCATTATAGCGGGTGACCTCAATTGTGGACACACTTCGTTTGGCAATTGGAGAGACTCCAGTAATGGGGTTAAACTCGAAGAGCTAACGAACGTGCTAAACTTTGATGTCATAGCGCCACCCACTCCCACCCACTTTCAAGACAACTGTATGCCGACAGTGCTTGATGTAGCTCTCATTAAAGGTATCGCGCTTCGGTTACGACTCATTCGGGTCGTACACGAGCTCGACTCCGACCACCGTCCGGTCATCATGCAGCTAGGTCAACCAGACGACTCTAGCCCTCCTTCGGTCCAAGTGGTTGACTATGCCAAGCTAAAACATTATCTTGCGGACAGGCCGTCCTCGTCCAGCTTAGATAGGATCCCGGACGTATTGGGGTCCGTTGCGGACGTAGATCTCGCGATCGATTCCCTGGTCGACCACCTGCAGGCCGGCATCGGAGAGGCCTCGAGAGAGGTCGAAGAGGCGAGCGATCGCCGCTTCGTACTCCCTGCCGACGTGCGGGCGTTGTTGACGGAAAAGAACGCGGCGACTCGTGCGCACGACCACTATCCGACCGAGGAAAACCGCGCACGTTTACGCGCACTTCAAAGATCGGTTAGAGCCCGTATATTAGAACTCAGAAGTCACAGATGGGACGCCCTCGTCGAAGGGCTAAGGCCGTCGCATCTGGCTTACTGGAAATTAGCTCACAGCCTCAAAATAGAGGCTTCTTATCTTATGCCCCCCCTCGAGAGGGGTCCCGGTATACCGCTCGCCTTCGATAGCAGCGACAAGGCGGAGTGCCTCGCCACTTGTTTGGAGAGCCAGTGCTCTCCGAACAGTGTCGATGCAAATACCGACCGGGTCGAGGGTATCGATGGATGCGTGCGGGAGCTGGATAAGCTCCCCGCGACAGACTCCCTGTCCCCAGTCACGTCTGAGGAGGTTCTTTCCATTATAAAAAGCCTTAAGCTTAGAAAAGCACCAGGTCCCGACGGGATCAGGAATGAAGTACTTAGACTTCTTCCCGATCGCCTCATAGCTCTTTTGGTCTGCATCTTCAATGTAGCCATAGCCCACTGCCATTTTCCAGCCGCCTGGAAAAAGGCCATAGTCATAGGTATCCGTAAGCCCGGCAAGAGCGCGTCGCTTCCCGACAGCTATCGCCCGATCAGTCTCCTAAATACTTTAGGGAAAATGTACGAGCGGATCCTTCTGAACCGTCTCAAGTCAGTAATAGAGGAGAAAGACCTCTATCCGCCTGAGCAATTCGGTTTCCGTGCTAGATATTCTTGCACTCATCAAGTGCACCGCCTCACGGAGCACGTTGCATTTAATTTTGCTGAATTATATAAACCCCGCCGTACACTTGCGGTCTTTTTCGACGTTGCCAAGGCCTTCGATAAGGTCTGGCACGAGGGATTGATCTACAAGTTGTATCACTTTGAAGTCCCCGATAGGCTAATTAAAATAATTCGCGACTATCTAACAGATCGCACCTTTCGCTATAGAGTGGAAGGTGAATTGTCCACGCCCCGTCCAATACGCTCAGGCGTTCCCCAAGGTTCGATCCTGGCTCCTAGCCTATTTAACCTGTACGTCAGTGACCTACCTCGACTCCCGGAGGTCGAGGTAGGGCTATACGCTGACGATACAGTCTTATATGCCTCAGATAGGAATAGATCCCACCTCAGACACAAAGTCCAACGCTCCGTGACCACTCTCGGGAAGTGGTTTAACGAGTGGCGTATAGCCGTTAATCCCTCGAAGAGCGCCGCGATGCTCTTCGATGCGGATTCGTCACAGATACCGTGGAAGCTTAAACCTGTTAAGCTCTACGATAATCCGATTCCGTATGTAAGAGAGACCAAATATCTAGGGGTAACCCTAGATAGTAGGCTCTCTTTTAGACCCCACATCCGTAAGGTTAGGAACAGGGCCGCGTGGGTCCTGGGCCGGTTGCATCCTCTGTTGTGTTCGGTGAGTAAAATGTCCACGCGACATAAGCTCACGCTCTAAAAGACGTGTATTCGACCAATTTTGACATACAGTTGCGCCGTGTTCGCACATATGTCCGAGTCGAGTTTCAAACGGTTACAATCGATACAGAATAGGTTCCTCTATCGTCTCACCGGGGCCCCGTGGTATGTTCGAAGCGTAGATCTCCATAGAGATATGGAGCTTCCTTCGATACATGCCTACGTTAAACAGCTCTCCCGTTCGTATTTCGACACCGCGTCGAACCACGCGAATCCGTTAATAAAAACAGCCGCCACTTATGTTCCGGCACCCACGGACATCCGGTGCAAACGCCGGCCGCGCAATATTTTTATTGATCCCGACGATCACATCGAAAATTCGAATAAATATTACACATCCGTCTCTCCAAACAGAGCGTGCCAGCGCCCACGCCCGCGTAACCACCGTTCTCTCCGCAGAGGGCGGGCGGTCAATTTCGCTCCAGCACACCCGTCACGTCCACCCTCTCTAGCGGTAACCCAAGCCTAGGTCCGTTCCTCGGTGTGAAACCCTTGGGTCAGGCAACCGCCCGCGCGATACAAGTGACACTGTACGTGCATCACTTAGCTACCTACATACAACACTACACACGTATGAACATACACACGTGCACACCACACAGGTACATAGGTTCTGTGAGGGACCTTTTTTTTTCTTTTTTTTACGCTAGTTAGTTAGCGCTAGTTAGTGTAGAAACATTCCGATTATTGAATACACATACGCACGGTTCCTTCCTTCCTCCCAGGAGGAAGGGAACGTGCCTATGTGTATATTTAGTTAGCTCGAATCGTAGGTGTAGGGATTCGAATAGATCGCGACCTATTTGCGAACGCGACGACCGCCCGAGCCGAGGTCCGGCCACTTTGGCACCCTCGTGCGAGTCGTCCACAAAACTTTCGCGGCTGAGTGCCCTCTGCGCTCGCCCCCAAGTCCGGTGAAGCTGTAAAAGCCGCAGCGGCTTTAGGGCCCCTAAGGCTAACAGTGTAGTCAGTTCTAAAAAAAAAAAAAAAAAAAAAAAAAAAAAAAAAAAAAAAAAAAAAAAAAAAAAAAAAAAAAAAAAAAAAAAAAAAAAAAGCCAACCGGCAGGATTCCGGTTTCGACCGCTGACGCGAACGGACGTGTCCGCTCGGGCTCTCGATCGATGTCTGAATTTCGCGCTCTGCTTAAATTTGTTTGCTTTGATAGGCCTAGGCCTGCCGATTTAAAGCTAGTTTTTTAAGCTTTTTCATACCGCGTTGCGTAGTAAAGACGGTGTTATTGTTGTGTGACGAGTATCTATGTACTCATCTCGCGCATAGAGCAGTCTCGCTCGCACATTTCGTGTAGCACTTCGGGGCAAACAAAATAATAAACAAATTTAATAAATAATTGAATTTAAATTAAATTAAATAATTTAAACAAAAAAAAAAAAAAAAACGAAAAAACGCTGAATAAGCTCCCCGTGACAGAGTCCCTGTCCCCAGTCACTTCTGAGGAGGTCTGTGCCGTACTCAAAAGCCTTAAGCTTAAAAAGTCACCAGGTCCCGACGGGATCAGGAACGAAGTACTCAAACTTCTTCCAGATCACCTCATAGCTCTACTGGTCTGCATCTTCAATGTAGCTATAGCCAACTGCCATTTTCCAGCCGTCTGGAAAACGGCCATTGTCGTAGGTATTCACAAGCCCGGCAAGAGCGCGTCGCTTCCCGACAGCTGCCGCCCTATTAGTCTTTTCAAAACCGTAGGTAAAATTTACGAGCGGCTCCTTTTGAACCGTATGAATAGGGGAGAAAAACCTCTATCCGCTTGAGCAGTTCGGTTTTCGTGCTAGATATTCTTGCACTCATCTAGTGCACCGCCTCACGGATAGGGTTGCAAAAAAAACGTTTTTTTTCTATAATAAAAAAAAACATTGAAAAAAAAAAGAAGAAAAAACTGTTTTTTTCTGGAGCATGTTTTTTTTAGGAGTACAAAGTTCAAGCTTTTTAAGGAAGTTTACCGTAAAGATAAGTTCTTATTATAGTTTTGTTTATTTTTAAACCTACCATAATTTTTGGTTGAATATTACGAAGCTTTCAATAATTGGCAACATTTAAAAAGATTCGCACGGGGAAATCCTCATTCGGTTTATGTTTGTTTGAAGTATGAACACAGTTGACAGACCGCCTTTGAAGCTTGAGTGATACAGAGAGAGTACAATATCAGATTTACTTAGTTTCATGTAGCTTTGTGCTATTCAAAGTGTTGTATAAATATTCATTGTAAATTAATATGCCGAAACGAGTCGGTTCAGGCCGAAAGTAATCGGTTGTCGCAAATGTTTTTAATGATATTATTTCAAATTCAAAAATTCCCAAAACAGAATGTACATTCTGCTCAAAACACGTTACTAAAAACGGGACAAGATTGTTATAGCACATACAAAACTGTAAAAAGTGTCCAAACTCAATAAACGAAAAATACGGAAAATCAACAAGATCGGTTCCTTATCCTCACTTAGAGAATATTCAAAAGTGTAAGCACATTTTCAATTTTATTGAACTATTTTATTTCAGAAACTAGCTGTGCCCTACGGTTTCATCCGTGTTAATTTTTTACGACAAACACCGTGCCGCCAACGCACCCGTGTAGGCAATTTTTTATATTTTGTGTAAAACTATCTACATATATTTTTATGACGAATAAATGAATTTTTAATATTATAATATAGCCTATTTTACTCGCTGATACTGCAGCTTTATATTGGTGAAAGAATTTTTAAAATCGATCCATTACTTAAAACAACAAACGCAGACAAAACAAACAAAAAATATAAAAAAACTCCTCTTCATAATCTTGGTTTAGTATTGATCTTATTTTTAGGGTTCCGACCGTATTCAATAAGAAACCGGCATCGTTTCGTTCGCCATGTCCGTCTGTTTGTCTGTCTGTCTCTGGCATAGGTGCTTATCTCAGAGACTCTTAGTACTAGAAAGCTGTAATTTTGCATAATATTTACGCTGACAAAGTGGTAAAAAAAATCTATATTTTAGAGAACCTACCCTTTCTCCGTAGTGAGAGGGGCTCGCACGCACTGGTTTCCAGACAGCTGGTTACCGTAGCGTGTTATCCGCCGTCGGTTATACAGAGTACGAGGGAATCGTTTCCGTCGCGTTCGCGCCCTCGGTGCGCGGTCCCGCTCTGTATTGGTTGACGTAGCACATTTATAACAGGCGCACGCACGCGTACATTTTACCTTCCATTAAAATAAATAAATAAAGCAAAAGCAAATAAAGTAACATTTAATTTCATATATAATCTAAAGATATAGAAAAAAGTTAAACTGTGTTTCTCTTGAAGCCAGACATTGTATAAAATACTGAATGATTTGGTTGACAGTCCGGATATTTTACAGTGAATTACACTTACGGTACCACGTCTAAATCCTTCTTCTTTCTCATCTTCCACGTATGTTCCTTTCGGTTCCAACTTCATACGTACAGACTTAGTCATTCAGTATCCTGTTTAACGCATATCTAAGACATTTAATGAAATTTACGATCAAAGTCTTGACGTGTTCTTCAGTTTTTTGACCTCTCTTAAATGTTATATCTTTAAAAAGTTTATATTACTTATTTATATTATTAACGTTAACTTTTATTATTATTGTTAGCTTTTAATAATTTGTTATATTATTTATCTGGAAGATAATCTTATTTAATATCTACTTTATATTATTCATCATAAGTTCATTTGATTTACCTTATTATTGTTTTGGTGTACCTATTCTTTTATTTCCAGGATACCAATTAATGATAGGTTTATGTATTGATGCGTTTAGATAATTTATAACTTGATAATTTTGGTTTAACAACAGCTTTGTTAATATTTTAGGTTCGTATTGTTTACATTGCAATATTATGACAATCTCTGTCATTGATAATTCTTTGATAGTAATAGAGCATGCGCAGTTAGGAGTTTCTCAGGTATAGACAAATATTCTATCCAGGTTGTAGTTTAGCAAAATAAATCTATGATTAGATTTATTTTGAATTTTTAAAATAAGAAAAGTCTAGTAAGATGAAATTTTGAATTCAAACGAAAACAAAAGAGAAAATTAGAACAGAGAGTATGACAGATTCTTCAGGATGGATCTGATCATGTTTTATGGATTGTACGGCAGACCTTTGAATAGTAGTAACGTTTATATCATAATTATCCTGTGTTTTGATAAAAACCAAATTATTGTACAACAGACCTGGGAGTCGAAAAGATAGTTTATTTTATAACATATTTATATAGAAAAGTTATTTTAATTGTTATAATTTATAATTTTAATATTAATATGGGTGAAATACCCTTTGTCAAAACGACAAATACCTACTGAACATTGAAAGAACACTACCGGGAAAGTATCACCTGGATTTTGTATTTATAATACAAATAATAACTTTTCCTTTTACATATGAGGAAATCTCAATAGATAAGATATTTGGTGCTGCGTCGTCTGCTTGAGCAGTGTATCCTGATACGGCCTACACCGTGCTGACTTCTATTCTAGATCCTAGGCAAGGATCTCTACGCTGAGCTGTCGGAACAAGAAGAACGTCTCGGTTATGGACTTTTAAATTGTGTAATAATAATTTGTAAAACATATATTAACTGAAAATTGTAAGGTATGCTGGAAATTTATACATAACTATCCTAAACTAAAATATAATCGTAACAAATTATTATTATTTTTAACAACTTTGTTAACGTACTAGAGAAATTTGTTGCGTGCTGCGCTCGCTTATAACTGGAGTACCTACTACATAATTATTGAAATGTGTTTGTTTAACTACAATATAAACATGTATGATATGTTCTTTCTCAATTGGCGCGCCATTTACATAAATAAAATAGATTTTCAAGGCACAGTCAATGCGGTTTTAAATATTTTTAGCAAAGGCAATAATCCTGCAGAGAGAAGTACCTAATATTAGTATTCCCCTTTCTTTCCATGTGAAAATATAAATTTGAAACCATTGTGTACATATGCATGCATTCTGTCATTGTGTTCAATGAAGTGCGTCGGTGTAAGAAACTCCCTTCCGCACCAACATCTGTAGATTCCATAAAGATTATGAACATTCTTTATATGCCTTGTTAAATAGTAGTTCTTCATAAACAAAGACTCACAGTATTTACATTTATATACTTTAATTTTGTAATGATGCCATATTTTGTTATGTTGAGTCAATTGTATCGGTGTAAGAAACACATGCCCGCACGAACATTCAAACGTTCTCCCATAATCATAATGAAATCTCCTGATCTGCCTTGATAAACTATTTCTCAATGTAAAAACCGCCTCGCATAAAACACATGTGTATCCTTCGTTGCTTTCGTTTGTTCTCTTGACGACATGTTGTTTTTTATAACACTCGTGTTCACTCCACTCTATCGGCCCACGGTAGTGTTTTCCGCACGAACATTTATACATTTTTCCGTAATCATGTTCAGTATTGTTCATATGGGTTGGTAATGTCTGCTTCTTTATATAAATCCTCTCGCATAAGTCACATTTATATTTCAGATATTCAGCCTCTTTACCAGTACGACATAGCTTCATATGGTTCATCAATTCATATTTATGTTTGCAATATTGACATATTACACTTACAAACTGCTCTAGATCTTGGAAAAGTAAAAAGTCTTCTCCTTGAGGAGTTTTAGAAACATAAGTTGTGCCGGCGTCGACAGCTTTGTCCGATTTTGCTGGCTGTTGTTCTAGCCTATCTGTTTTAATTGCAAACTGATACTCTATATCCTCACATTCTTCCTTTAAATTGGAAGACGGTCCCTCCTCTAAGTGTTTAGATTTTATTTCTTGATTTTCTATAAGATTTATCAATTCGCTATTTTAGAAAAAAAAAATTCAATCATCAGTAATTAGTCTTAGACCACACACACTACGGATAAACTGCATTAGTTTGTAGCTTTGTGATTAGTGTGAGTCAAGGAAATTAATACAAGCTGGCACACTTACGGTTATTTCATGCAGATAATTTTAAAACCGTAAATTGTTACAAATGGCTGGTGGGTAAAAACCGCGCCAAAACTATACCCCATAATACTTCTTCTTCTTCTTCCTAATTTGGCAACCGGTACTCTTTAATGAAGACCATTACTGCCATTATCGAGTGAATTATATTGTCATGTGTTATGACGATTCAGTATCCTAACAAGATGGTGGCTCCCTTGTTAGAACTTTCTACGGAATTTTTGTGGGATCTCGGAATGAATGCTTTCAGCTTATATTTATAATCCACTTCACTTATGCACAAAAACCAAACTATATCACGCAAAACGCCACAAATATTACATAATATAGGGTCAAAAACCTAAGTAAATGAATTAAAAATAACAACCACAACATGTCACTTCAAGATCCCGCCAAAAACTCCCCCATAATACTTTGACGCGCACGCACCACGCGTTAACCGCAAGCGGGTTTCTGGCCAGTATTCGGTAGAACGCCATTAAGAGTGTTGCAAGAAACCTTTCTTAAATCTACGGAAGTACCAGATATATTCAAAATTTGAATTCACGACTTTTTTTCTATTTCTTAGTATAAGAGCAAAAATATAAACTATTTAAATCCATCTTTAACCTGTGAGAATGGGGGCAGTTTCGCAGTTTTTAAGAGTTGTGTGCGTGTATAGAGCGGTTAACCACTCGGTGGAAAACTCCGTAGTTGCCCAACTGAAGTTGTTGATAGCCAGATGGTAATAAACTGTCATAGTATTTATTCTATGACTATTGCAAACTCGCCTACGTCAAGTGAAAACATACATTTACTTTAGTTAAGCTACATTTTCTAAAGAATAAATGTAACCGCTTTAGGGTCATCACAAGTCTCCAAAAACAAATCTTTTGTTAATTATTGTACATGACATAAAAATAATTTGATATCAACTATTATTACAGCACATTTTGCTAGAATCAGTTCGAAGGAAATCGTAACAAATTTGAGTCGATGAACCTTTAAAATAAATGACAATAGCAAAATTCCGGTATACTAAACAGTGTGTTAAATATTCGGTAAATTAATCTACTTTCTAAATATAACTAACAACCATTATCACAAATGGTCGATTATCTTAAGTAATTTTCAAATCAACTGAAAAATAAGTGCATTTTAATTCTGCTATGGTCTTGATACATTTTCGTGAAATTTCTTTATTACTTTTGATAAAGATGTAAACATGTAAACAATGAATATTATATCACTTGCTGTCACTTTTCATTGAATGACAATGTCACTATTCTGGGGGGTCTAAGTTCAATGGCACTTGTCGGTTTAGGATTCGCAGTATTAATTTATTTAATTTAGTATATTAGTAACAGATATTATAGATAAATTTTAGCTTTCTGCACTTTCTGCAATCTTTGTAAGTATCAATGAAAATGCAGCATTAGCCTGTCTCATGACTTGCGTTAGTTCAAAAAATTTAAGACCTCGCTATAAATGTGGACCAACCATTCTCGTTTTAATGTTGCCCTTACTGGTGGAGCCTGGCGTAAATCACCAATTAAAATGACGTCAATGCCGCCAAAATCAACAACAACAACAAAATCAACCAAATCAATTTTGGCTAACAGTTCTGCACTGATTATGCTGATTTCATCAATAATCAATACTTTGACGTATCTAAAAAGAGATCTGTACAAATGTAACATTTCAGATGATAATGGCAATAGTTTAGAAATCGAAATTTTAAGAGCAGTATGAACCGTAGTACCATCAATTGCCACAGCAGCTTTACCAGTAGATGCGCAAACTATATACGAATTACAGTAACCATCATTGTCAGTATATCTATTGTAGATTTCCATTATAAGTTTATTAACAAAAGTCTTGTCACTGCCTGCTGGACCAGTGAAAAAAACTTGAAATGGTTGCCGATTTTGAGTTTGAAGATGAGATATAATATGCATTAAAAGTTCTTTTTGCTCACTGTTAGCCGACCTCATTACTTTGTAGAATTGTTGAGTATCCATTGTATTTTCTCTTTTTTTTTGCAATAGCACCAAGTTTGCTGAGTGTAGCATTTCGTATATCAGCATTAAAGACAGAAACAGTTTCTAAACTGTTGATATGGCACGTGAAATGAATTATTTTGCTGCGTTTCTTCTGCATTATTACGTATTTCTTCTGGATGTTTACATATTTTTGCACTGCAATTATCTCGTGATCTAAAATTAACCAATAAAAAAATATTGATTAAAAAGACATCATATTTTACTCCAAAAAATATACCTTAGAAAGATAAAAAAAAATCATACTTACGCATCTGAATGATGATTTAAAGTGTTTAAAGCCTGAATTCTTTTTTCCTATCGTAACATTCTTTACTTCTTTGTTTATCAGATTTAGGTATTTTTTTACTTTTTTGTTTCTTTAATTTCTGCGCTTCATAATATTTTTTTCTTCGTTCTGCATTAGTTTTAGGTTTTTTGGCTGGTAATTGATCAGTCTCACTACATTCATCTGATCTCTCTGCAGTTATGTTTTGTACCATTGTATTTTGTAATGTCTTTCTCTCACGATATTCTCTACATCTTTGTGCATTTGTCTTTTTCCTTTTCCCTGATGTTATAGTTTGTACCTCAGTAGTCGATGCTTTAGTTGATTCGCTATTGAAATAAAAAATATATATATGTACTCTGTCTGTGTATTCTTTCATACACGTCATAGATGCGCGGGAATTTGTAAACACAACAGAGTGTGTATATATATAAATATATATATATATATATATATACTCTCTCGACTTCGTAAACACAACAGTGTATAGGTTTAGAACACGCACGGCTTGCTAAATACATACGTTCTGATATCGTAATATTAAAATATGATTTGCTTTTGAATTTATTAAAATTATGACGCGTACACTTGCTAAACACACAATAATGGAGAGATTATAATGCGTATGACTTGGTTAGCACAATAATAAAGAGAGGTTATAATGCGTACTTGCTAAAAATACAAAAGCATTTATTATTGTCTGTATAAAAATCTCTACTTACCTAACTCCATCAGCAATGTCCGGAACTTGTGCAGAAACATTGTCAGGATTCATTATTTTTTTTTTTATTATTATTATTTATTATGTACAAAAAACCTGTATACACTCCACAAAAATAATCGTCGCGACACCACACTGTTCAATGCGAAATAGAAATGAAAAATTATCTGGCTTGCTTTCTATAAGAGAGAGAGAGAGAGACAGACAGAGAAACATGCGCACGCCGCACCTTACAAGAGCTACAATACAATAGCAGCTTACAATAGCAAAAAGTGTCGTAACAACTTTTCGTGAGAATTTTTTCCGTCTAGCCCCCTTTCACAACGCGCGATAAGGAACTTCGTTTCAAAACTGACGGAGAGTAAGGCTCGATAGCAGCTTTACATGAACTACGTAAAATAAATAACAACATAAGTTTTAACAAAACTATATTAATAGTAAACATACACTAACAAATTTTAATACTTACGGGTTCCAAATGCGCCTTTTTTTGTTAGTTAAGGGTTGTTCCAAAGAAGTACCTGTAGGCAGATCGCCTACATTAGTAATATCGGTCCTAAAACATTAAAAATATTTTTATTAATATCACAAAGAAAAATTGAAATGAATAATTTTTATACTAATAAAAAAACTTACATATCAATAGCAAAGGGCGTTTTGTTGGTAGTAGCTCGAACTCCAATAGCATTGTCTTGTCCGCTGATACCACGGACCCTCTGCTGATTGCGACCTCGGCTTCCGCGTCCACCACTTCCACTACCTCCATCATCATCACTACCAACAACAATCCCACCGCCTCTGCCGTCAAGAGTCAGAATCCTTCCACGACCAGTTATTGGCCTTCGCACTCTTAGTCCGCTTATGCTAATTAGGAATTAAAATGGCAACTATAGAAAACATGTAAGTTAATAGTGATATCAGATATTATTATCATTGGATGAAATAAAAAAAAAGTCACTAAATATCAACAATAATAATTAACTCGTAAGTCTTATCTATTCTTGTTGGGGCGTGTTAATTATAAGGTTTTAAATATTTCCCGCAAAACCTACCACCACATAACCACTGCCCTTCCTCTACTCACCGCTCGCAAAACAGACCGTTTCGGAACCTGAGGGCATCGCCACGCGGACAACGCAGCACGCTTTAACAAGTGATATAACCATTAAACTTTGCACAACCGCCGGTGAAAATAAAACCCGCAGTGAATTTAGTTTGGAAGGTCTTCGCCGCGAGCGATTTATAAATTTGAAGAAAAGTTATCGTCGAGAATAAGTCACGTACGCCACGAGTCGCCATTAACGCAGTGAATTCCAATCTCCATATTTTACCCGCATCCCGCACTTAAGTTTTTAAAGCCCCGTCGAGCTGAATACATCAATACATGAACAATTTTTTTTTTTTTTAGATCTGACTACACTGTTAGCCTTAGGGGCCCTAAAGCCGCTGCGGCTTTTACAGCTTCACCAGACTTGTATACTTGCACAACTGAGCAAATAGCTCTTACGATCTCGAACGATCGTACGTTTTTGTTCTACCGATGAACATTCCTGCGATAGCACGTGTACTCTAACGGTTTTTAATTCAACTTCTTTGTGAATTATTGACAGATTTTAACAAAATTAAACTTTGATTATGTTAATGACTAGCTGGTACCCGCGACTTCGTCTGCGTATTATTGGATATACAGAGATAGATCTCGGAACACGACAAACCAAAAGAAAACCATAGATGAGTTTGTCACTATGTGTATGGTGGACGCGATCCCTACCACCCCGCTATATTACTGTATATGCACCGGCTGATTTCGGAACACGACAAACAAAAAGAAAATCATACATGGGTTTATCACTGTTTGTATGGTATTGTCATTATATACCAATGTGAATCCAACACATTAACCGTCTCAATAAAACTTACAACCATACAAACTTTACATTTATTATATTTGTAGGATAACTCTGGTTAAACTATGGCTTCTACCGGTATAAAAAGTACTCTATGTGTTATTCCAGGTCACGTCAAGTGTGATGTTTAGATGTTTTGATGTTTTGATGTTTGTTACACAATCACGTTAAAACGGCCGAACAGATGTCAATAAAATTTGTTACACAGATAGTCTATGACCTGGAATAACATATACCGTACTTTTTATCCCGGTAAAAGTCATAATTTAACCAGTGTTATCCTACAAATATAATAAATGGAAAGTTTCTATGTGTTAGAGCATGCATATATTCCTTCATAACTTTTCCTACCTCGGCCACAATTAGCGCCATCTACAAACAAAACCAAAAACTCACGTGCGACGAGTGACAGTTGAAAAAACAGTAGAAAAAGACAAAACATGTCGCCCAACAGAGCGCATAAAACTATTGCGTCTCCGTCGCAAATTAAAAGAATAAATCAAATAATAGTTAAGCTCGGACTTCACAAACCCCGGGGTTTCATAGTGCTTCAACAGTGCGTGATGTGCAGTGCGTAGAAGCCACGAAAATCAACATCAGCACGCCCGAGGTGAGTGGCCGGCAACATACCTATCCAAATTCCTACCCCGCATGCTAGGGAGAAAATATCCAAAACAATACACTATGTTTGTTAATCATGCAAAAACGGCGATTTTTTAGGTTTGTCGTGTTCCGAGATCAGTCTGTGTATATCCAATAATACGCAAACAAAGTCGCGGATACCAACTAGTATCATATAAGTTAGAACAGTATTTATAATGAAATTTTAGCCTAAATATCACGGCGGAATGCCATTCATCGACATTTTCAAATTCGCTGATGGGTATAGACAGTTCAATTAATTCTTGCGCCCGGCCCTATAAGTGCGTAAAGCGTGTATAGATACAGTGACTACGTGTGCGTGTTAAGAGATACAGTCAAGTACACAAGGGAATTCCATTGGCTACCTATTTTAGTTAAATTATGTAGAAAATTTATACATCTTAATTGTTCGAGTTTACAATAAATCAACAGCTCGGTTAAGTAAATGCATGTTTATTGAACATAATATCACTACCACTGGAAATACCAAATAATTAATTTTCTAATAATTAATTCATTTCATTTTTCGATCTGTTCAATCATCAATTTTATGTAAAGCAATATATATTTTTAAATTCGGCAAATATTATCTCTAGAGTTTAGGATGATATAATGGTAGATGAAGAATTTTATGCTATATTGCTGGGTATTTTTTATTTTACCCATTGCTGAATATCTATACTTTTTAAATTGAGATTTTAGCGTTTTAATATTTTGATCATTACATTTTCTCCGTGACGAACATGACATTTTTATTACCGACTGTGCCCGTAGAACAAAGCGATAAAAACAAACATGTTGATCCGAAGAAGACTGCCGCGTCACTTTCATCTAGATATATATTAATACGTGAAACAAAAACTTTCGGTATGTTTTTAAGCGTATTGCGTGCACGGAAGACTGAGATTTGGCATGGCTAAAATTTATATGGAGAAGGAGTGCAGAAAGCTAAAATTTATCTATAATATCTGTTAATAATAAATTAATTTTAATTAATTAATACTGCGAATCGTAACCCGAACAATGCTATTGATCTTAGACCCCCCAAACAAATATCAAACAGAAAATAGTCTATCATCAAAAAGTCGCAGGTCGAATTTTGAGCTTAGGGCGATCGCTAGTACAAATAAAAACTGCATGTTTACTATCTCATGCAAACATAGAGCCGCGTGCAAAGGTGAATTTGTCTTTATACTCACCTATTTGTTCTTCTTGCATTGGTCTCGTATTTGACTTCTTCAGTAGTTACAAGTTCATTATTATATTTGCTTATGTCTCCAGTATTATCCAATGAATCTTGTTTTTTATCCGCGTCTTCTCCCCTTATATTTAACGACAATAATGTCTCTGTGTTTTCAGATTTTTCTTTTTGTGAATCTATAAGATTTAATATGTCCTCATCCTAGAAACGAAAATAGAAAGAATAATTTAAAACTCACTGCCAAATCATGCCGGACACTTGTATAGTATATGTGGTTTAGGTATACAAGTAAGCTTAGGTGTGTACGTTTTTAGTTAGGGTGCAAGGCACGCGGTATCTACTAGTTTATTTCTTAGTAAGCACCCGGTAGTGTACCTGAAGGAGGAGTAAATTATTTTTTGTATAACATTCGATTTTCCTTCAACAGTCTGCGTCAATCCAATCTCCACCAGTCTGCTTCAATCAAGTCTTCACCAGTCTGCTTCAATCAAGTCTCCACCAGTCTGCTGTAATCAAGTCAATCTCCATCGCTCCAATTTCCATCAACCTCCAGCGTCTTCGATCTTCAATCACTTACAAATTCCAGTTGCACAATGCCTTCATTGTCTTGTTATAACGTCATTGTCTTGTATCGACATCAATCTCTTCATTGTGTTGTATCAAAATCAATCTCACCAATCAATTCTTGGAAGCTATTTGTCTTGTATAATTTCATTGTCTTGTATCGACATCAATCTCTTCATCGTGTTGTATATTGAAATCAATCTCATCAATCAATTCTTGGAAGATATTTGTCTTGTATAACTTCATTGTCTTATATCGACATCAATCTCACCAATCAATTCTTGGAAGCTATTTGTCTTCTATAACTTCATTATCTTGTATCAAAACCAATCTCACCAATCAATTTTTGGAAGCTATTTGTCTTGTATAACTTCATTGTCTTGTATCGAGATCAATCTCTTCATCGTGTTGTATTGAAAGCAATCTCACCAATCAATTCTTGGAAGCTATTTGTCTTGTATAACTTCATTGTCTTGTATCGACATCAATCTCTTCATCGTGTTGTATATTGAAATCAATGTCATCAATCAATTCTTGGAAGATATTTGTCTTGTGTAACTTCATTGTCTTATATCGACATCAATCTCACTAATCAATTCTTGAAAGCTATTTGTCTTCTATAACTTCATTATCTTGTATCAAAACCAATCTCACCAATCAATTTTTGAAAGCTACTTGTCTTGTAAAACTTCATTGTCTTGTATCGAGATCAATCTCTTCATCATGTTGTATTGAAATCAATCTCACCAATCAATTCTTGGAAGCTATTTGTCTTGTATAACTTCATTGACTTGTATCGAGATCAATCTCTTCATCGTGTTGTATTGAAATCAATCTCACCAATCAATTCTTGGAAGCTATTTGTCTTGTATAACTTCATTGTCTTGTATCGACATCAATCTCTTCATCGTGTTGTATATTGAAATCAATCTCATCAATCAATACTTGGAAGATATTTGTCTTGTATAACTTCATTATCTTATATCGACATCAATCTCACCAATCAATTCTTGGAAGCTATTTGTCTTCTATAACTTCATTGACTTGTATCAAAATCAATCTCACCAATCAATTTTTGGAAGCTATTTGTCTTGTATAACTTCATTGTCTTGTATCGACATTAATCTCTTCATCGTGTTGTATTGAAATCAATTTCACTAATCAATTCTTGGAAGCTATTTGTCTTGTATAACTTCGTTATCTTATATCAACATCATTCTCACCAATCAATTCTTGGAAGCTATTTGTCTTCTATAACTTTATTGTCTTGTATCAAAATCAATCTCACCAATCGATTCTTGGAAGCTATTTGTCTTGTATAACATCACTGTTTTATCGACATCAATCTCTTCATTGTGTTGTATCGAAATCAATATCACTAATCAATTCTTGGAAGCTATTTGTCTTGTATAATTTCATTATCTTGTATCAACATCAATCTCTCCATCATCTTGTATTTGCATCAATCTCTTTATAATCTTGTATTGACATCAATTTATTCATAATCTTGTATCAAAATCAATCTCTTCAATGCCCATTAAGACCAATCCATTCAATGTATACATCTAGAAAGAATCTAAAAACATCAATCTCTATATACTTCCCATTCAATCAATACTTGGAAGTTATCCATCAATTTAAATCTACTTCCAAACCCATCAATTTTTGGAAGCTATTCATCAATCTCAATCTACTTCACTTCAATGTCTTGTATCAACATCAAACTCTTCAACATCTTGTATTGAAATCAATTTCTTCATCATCTTGTATCAATCTAGGTATACTTGGAATGTAAAACATTATCTAAATACAGAGTTTCATCCAAATCCTTGGAGCTGTTTCCGAGTAACAAATTACATATTTATATATATATATATATATATACAAGAAATGCTCACTCAATATAATAAGATTAATTAAAAATCAAGGTAATACACAATAACATAAACAATAAACATAAACATAGACAATAAAATAAATCCAACATCAATAATTTGAGGAGTTCCCTGGTGTATCTTCGAAGTCGAAGGTACAATGCCAATGAAGTCGATTACAAAAGGAGGAGGTTCTCAATTCGAACATATATATATTTTTTAAGGAAGTTCAGCCATAACTTCTTTGTTTATGAACTTATTTGGATGATTCGTTTTTTGTTAGATAGGGTGGTTCCATTTTAATTACACAGGCACTGGACCTTCATCTTCGAAGATACACCAGGGAACTCTTCAAAATCATTCAAGTTACAGTTCTTTTTTTTTTGATAAAAATTGTAATAACAAAGCTGAACAGTTTTTTTGTTTGTTCGTTTAAACACACTTATTTGAAATTGGTTAAAAATATAACCATGTTTCTTAACGGCATTCATGAGATAAAATTGCTATGCTTAGAAATGAGAGTAAAACTCTTGATAAAAAGTGGGATACAAAATGACATAAGTAATCATTATCTAATACTTACTTCAAAAACTAGTCTACCACTGAAGTGAGGACATTCATCCTCAGGGAATTCATTCTTCAATTTTCCCAACACATCATCCTTACTGTCATAGTAGTTTACATACTCTGTTGACTCTAAGTAATCCGGTGAATACTGGAATATAATTTAAAGGCTCAGATTAACTAATTTCAGATAAATTTATATTCCCCCAGAGTCTAGGGCCTCGACAAAAGTTATCTATTACTACATTTAAGCTCAAGAAACAATAAATAAAACTATGCAGTTTTTGAATATATAAATACTAGCACTGTTCTCATGGACTAAAGAATGCCATTGATCGGGCACATGTGCAAATCACTCCCAATTAGTTTAAAGACATAAATGCTTATTGTGGGTGATCCTTAGAAGATAGACATATGCTATCTCTGATTTTTTTGTAGGTATTTTAAAGATCTAGAAAAACATTTTAGCACCTGAATTGATTCACCATTACCAGTTTATTTTATTTAGGTGAAACCATAATTATTTTTGTTAAATAAAATTAGCTTAATTTACTCCTTATAACGTCAGCTATTTACCAGTGAGAGTCCTATCAAAATCGATCCAACCGTTTCAGAGATTGCCCAGAACAAACAAAAATTTTAAAATTTGGTATTTTCTTATCAAGTATCAAATATACTTTCATATGCATTTAGTAAAAAGCTGTTATTTTGACATTACAAACAGACACTTCAATTTTATTTATTTGTATAAACTAACCAATACATATTCACAGACAAGTAGGAAACAGTCATAATTTGAATATTTGAATAATATATACAATACCACATTGTTACTGCAGGATGGTTCTTCCTCATCTTTGTACCCTACTGTTTCGTGTTTCAGTGTTGATGTAGATGGCTGTAGATTCCTCAGTGCCTCTGGAGCTGTGGTACTCAATGTATCACAGATTGGTGCTAGATATTCCCTTCTGTCCATTGTTCTGTTTGTTTCAACCAACTCTTCCAATTCAGTTGGTTAGTTTATTTTTCAAATGTGTTTATTTACAGTTACAGCTGAAATTGAATATTAAATCTATACAATTAATACCTATAACAAAAACTCCATTTATTAAATTTATTATGTCTGTCTGTTTGTTCCGGGTAATCTCTGAAACGATTGGACCGATTTTGACGGAACTTTCACTGATAGATAGCTGATATAGGGAGTAACTTAGGCTACTTTTATTTTAGAAAAAGAATTAGGGTTGCGCACAAATTAAACAAAAACTGGTCATGGTGAATCAATTCGGGCGCTTAAATGGCTTATGCTGAGTAAACCTTAAGAGATATAGCAAATTAATGTACTACATAATTATAGGCATTAAAAAGACCTACAAAAAAATCCGTGAGAGTATACATCTATCTTCTAAGAAAAACCCACAATAAGCATTTTTGTCTATAAAATAGCCAGGAGTGGGGGAGCAAGATTCGCGCGGGCATTCTGTAGTCCACGTGAGCGAAGCCACAGGCTCAGCTAGTAAGAATATACAATTGATAATATTTATTCTCCAAGTTTGGAGTTGGTGTTATGATATTTGATAGAGGGTGTTCAGGATTAATTTTTTATACAACAAAGGTGACAAATAAGCATACGGCCTGCTTGCTGTTAAGCCCCTACCATAGCCCCATGATGCATGTAATACCATAGGTATCACTAGCACTTTGCCGAACTTGAACCCCCTCCTCGAGGAGCTCTGGAACCCTACTCACTGCAGGAACACAACATATGGTTATTTGGCTGCAATCTTCTTTATGGTGGAAGTATTCTACCAGTTGGGCGGCTTCAAGTAAAAAGAAATCTCCAAACAAATTTCACTGCACCCTCCTTCTCTTAAAATATCCTTTAGTTCATCCTATCCCATTCAGAATATTTAAATAATCTACATAATTACACCTAATATAAAAATATTTAAACTTCAATTATATTAAAATACAAGTGTATGCTAAGGAAATACAAAAGAAATAAAATCTATATTTAAGTTTCACAGTTTTCTGTTTATAAATAATAGATATATTTTTAATTGACTAAGGGCGGCTTGCACCAAAAGCTTCTAAAACTATATTTTATTAATTCTCGATTTTTCCTTAAACTCAGTTTAACTTAAATCTGCATAAGTTTGTCTTGCATTATCGGTTCTCTAACTCGATTTAACTAAGTCGAGTTTAAGCCATAGATAATACAATTAACGCGTAATTACGGTTCGTTTTCCACAAAAAAATATTAATTAAGAAAACATTTACTGAGTGTCGTGAAAAGAAACGTTTTTAATGTCACTTTTGAATTTGACAGGCGAAGTAAACGGAAGATATTGTCACTGGTCAGTATCTTCGGTCGTACATATTTTGTGCTTCACAAAAACAATATACGGTTCTTTTATTACAAAATGAAAAGGTCAAGAGCGCCTAATTTTAGCACAGCTGAACTTATGCATTTATTGCAATTGGTAGAAAAATACCCTATCATTGAAAATAAAAAAACCGATGCTACAACCTCCCGAGAGAAGCAGGACGTCTGGAAAGCGCTGGCTGCCGAGTATAACTCCACAACCTCTGCTGGGCCTAGGTCTGTGGAAAATCTTATTGCTTGCTATAAGAACCAAAAAATTAAGTTAAAAAAGCAGGTCTCTAATGCTAAAATGAATATACCAGGTATGTTTTTAAACGTGTTATGTTTGTTTTTGTATGCACATGTGGATATTGATTTTTTTATGGTGTTGTTTTAGTACCGGCACGTCATATTACCGAACCTGGAACATCTCATGGTGATTCTGTTACAAGGTTTGTTGATGCTGTACAAATCCATGGCCAGGATTGGGATTCAGTGTCAGAAATCACTAGCATTCCAAGCCAACATTGTAAAGCAATATTTAACAATCTGGCTGAAGAAGCAAAATCACAAGATGTGAAATTTATTAAAGAAATTAAGCTCACAGGTGTTGCCTTTAATATATTTTTATCAAAATAAAATGTTATGGACACGGTCATGTAAGTGTTATTACATTATAACACTTACATATCCAAAATCAGTTATTCCCCAAGGTTATGTTATACAAATTTAATTGTGGCAAGTGTAAAATTAATTATTATAATCAGTTCAGTTTTTCTTAAATTGTAAAATAAAACACATATAATATTATTTGTCTAACTACTTGTGTCTTTTTTTAGGAGGAGGTCCTCCACCACAACCACCAAGTGATTTAGTCCTCGAAAAGGTGAAGTCTTTGATTGGACCCAGCCTGGAGGGTTTATACAGTATGTATGGTGGAGACTACGAATTCATGAAACAACAGCAAGAATTATTACCCATTGAAAAAAGATTACAGCTTGTGGACAATCTGACCCCCATAAAAACTGTAGAGCATGAGTCTAAAGCTCTACAAATGCCAAGTGTTTCTGATAAAGGTATTTCTTAATACAGTTTCTGACTAGTTCTTTATAAGTTCACTATGATTTATTATGTCATATTAATAAGATTGTTTCGTTTCAGATCAATTACTAAATTCTTCTCCAGTGAGTAGTAAAGAAGAAAACGGGAAGACACTAAACACAATATTCCCAAAAAGATTGAACATATTGAGAAAGAGAGTCGATCCTTCATTGGATGTGCATTCAAATAATAAAGGTAAATATACATATACTTGTGTCATAAAGACATAACATCAAAACCAGGCTCCCAAAAAGTTGTTCCATAGATTATGGATGATGCCTAGGTATTTTTGTTTAATATCATATAAGTTTTTTTGTAATTACAGGAAGGAAAAAGATGTCTGAGTCATATCTAGAGTTGGCAGAAGAGAAAAAGGAGTTAATTTATATTAAAAAAATATTGGCACAAAATCAACTGCATAATCAGCAGGAAATACACAAAATAAATATGGAAATATTGACAGACAGACAGAAACATGAAAAAATTAAAAATGAGTTGGAACTGAAATTTTTAAAAGAGAAATATGAATTAGAAATAAATCAAATAAAATAACATGAAATCCTAAATACTGTATTTAATTATTATCACATATATTGACTTGACTGTATTTCTCTCAAGAACACACTTATTAGAAATAATCAATAACCAATTATATATCTTTACATTAATACTTTAACTTATGGGAAGAATGGATTATTTCAAATTAAATAATGCTATAAATTGTGTTAGTGACTGTTCATTGAAAAGCAATTTAAAATAGGTAAAATAATTTATTTTTATAATTGAGCTCTTGCAAATTTCCTGTGATTACAATTTGAAAATAGATGTGATTAAAATTATTTAAAAACCAATTTACATCCTAAAAATATTTCATATGGATATTGTAAATATTTACAACCTTGCAAAATAACTGTTTATGAGTAATCTTCTATCCCGATTTCCAGATTGATTGGCATTTCTTGGTGATATATCATCCACAGTTTCTTCATTATAATTTGTTATGTCTTCTCCACTAGGGAGTGATATATCTTCTCCACTAGGGAGTGAATCATTTTGCAGTAAAGCAATATTATGTAAAACAGCAGTAGCTATTATTATTCCTGTAATATTAAATCTTTTATAAATAAACTTAGTACATAAGTCAATAACTGTAGATAATAAATAAAATGAATATGAACTAAGTTTAGTGTTATAATCCAAAAAATATATTAAATGTGTGCAATCTTCAAGAAAATTACCTGGTACACTACACAATTTTACATTTATCCCTTTTGATAATATAGGAAATCTTCTCTTCCAGATCCCAAATGCTCTTTCCACCACATTTCTAGTTCTGATTTGGGCTTCTTGGTATAATTTTTCTGCCCTGTTTGATGGTATGCATTCAGGCAACGGTATCATCATATAATTTGTTTGGGCATATCCGCTATCACCCAAAAGTAATTTATTACTATAAACAGCCTTAAAATCACAGCATTTGATTATCAATATTATCAGTCTTATTAATAGTAACAAAGTTAAGTATGGATATATAACTAAAGTTATTAAATAAAGTATGTACATACTTGTACAAAGCTCCGTTTCTGAGCACAATTGTCCCAAATGTTCGCATCATGTACTGAACCATGCCACCTGGCCACCACATCTTGAAACAATAGATTTGCTGTGCATATGCACTGAGTGTTAATTGAAAAGTAACCTTTGCGATTTCTATATATTTCTGCATTATCTCCACCTACAAAAATAATAACAATTAACTTCTGATATATATTAAGATATAAAGAGTAAATAATGATATTCTTGCATTATATATGCATAGTACCTACCCTAAATACATATTAAATAATTTATATTGTTTCCTCTTCTGCTCAGTAATAATATTATTGAAATAAAACACTCCTTAAGTAGGAATCAAACTTACCAGGTGACAAGATTTTAATATGTGTACAATCTATAGCACCAATAACTCTAGGAAATTTAGCGATTTCATAAAACTTTGCTATAATACTGTTTTGTTCTGCTTCTGTGATGGGCATTTTTATATATTTGGAATATAAGCTGGCAATGGCATGTGTTACACGATGAACAATTCTGCAGGCTGTAGATTCATGAATACCAATTATATCACCACATGCTGTTAATTGACTTCCCGTTGCAAAATATCTCAGAGTACACAAAAGTTGGTTTTTTGGTGAAACAGCATTGTTTCTGAAATTTTGTTGATATTTAATTTCTCGTTAACAATAATGGGTACCGATTAGTATAGGCAAAAAAAGTAATCACAAATTGTGAAGTTAAAATATCTTACCTGTCTGAACATAATTCCAAATTTTCAATTATTTGACTTAAAAGCAGCATTACACTTTGTTTACTCAAGCGAAATCTCTTTATAAATTCATCATCCCTTAAACTATTAAATAAGTCACTACGTTCATTGACTTTTCTATAGAAATAAGGTGTACTCAAAAATTGAAAAATCACTTCATCGTCATCTGAAAGGGAATCTTCGTCGGATGTAATAACATCTACTGGGCTCGAAAATATTTCCATAGCACAAACAAATTTCTTACAAAAATGTGAAACACTATACAGTTAAATCAAGAATTAGGAAGTTAAATCGTCAAAATTGTCGGTTTAATTTTGACAGCTTCTAAAATCGAGATTAATGTCAAACTGACGTCGTGCAAGACGTTAAACTAGATTTAAGCCTAAGTTGAGTTTTAATTTCACTAAATCGAGTTTAAGTCATTTGGTGCAAGCCGCCCTTAAACTATCATTGTACATTTTTTTTAAATATAATTTCACAAATATTGAGAGAAAATTAATTTGAAAATAGGTATCATCCAATTCTCAATTTCAATCAAGGTTATATTCCAATTTTGTCATTTAGCACTAGTTCTGCATGCTTAGAAGCTAGAGAAGGTAGCAGTTCTTTATACTTTGATTTCATTCTGATAGATAAGTAATGCCCCTTATCGGAGTTATAATTGTTTCAAAGTAAAAATTATAATTTTTGAAATTGAACATAGATTAACAATAATAATACGTGGCCTAGAACCAGGTTTAAAAGAGTTATAGCTAAACTAAGAAGTTTTTAAAGACAGGCATACATGGCAATAACAGGGTGCATGAGAACCACCTCCACTATTGCTCTTGAAACAATGCTTAACGTTCCACACCTACGCTTATTAAAACAACAGAAGACAGAAACATAAACTATAAAGGCAAACAAACACAGCACACTTCCATATTACATGAAATTGTGGAGGAAATGCCACTTATCAGTGTTATCTACAATAAAAAGCTGAGACAATTTGTATTCAACAAGAAATACAAGAGTTGTTGTATCTTGATGATGAAAAGAATGAGAGCCATAATATGAAAACACTAAAAATTTTTACAGATGG
Source organism: Saturnia japonica (assembly GCA_033032175.1). NCBI lineage: Eukaryota > Metazoa > Arthropoda > Insecta > Lepidoptera > Saturniidae > Saturnia > Saturnia japonica. The sequence goes on from CM065329.1 coordinate 9,260,204, forward strand.
CTTCTAGACAATCGCAAAAACTGGCATGGGTGTCTTCTCAGAAGACCTAAACATCAGCATTTCTATCATGTTAGGTGCATTAGGAAAAGCACATAGCATGATAATATAGCGGCGAACGATCTTGGGAGAAGGGGATCTGACATGATTATGTTAGGTCAGGAACCATTATTCCTCTTCTTTTTGCTGTATCAAAACAGAAAAACTCTCAAGAACGAGATGACTCAAAAGATATAGTGGAACAGTCTGACAGACTGTAAACAAGGTAGAGAATCACTGCCCCTTGTAAAACCCAAGATCTCCAAAGACTTTTTAAATGATGTCAAGGCTGAATGATTACTGGAGAACTAACAGGACAAGGGTACTAAAACAAACATTTAATTAACCTAGGAGTTGATGAAAGCTCACTGTGCCAAGTATGCATGGAAGTAGAAGAGACAGATACTCTTAGAGTGCAGAGAGTTGGCCCAATACCAGGTTAAATGCCTTAGCACTCCAAGAACTCTTCTAGAAGTTATTAACAACATCAGGTTGACTGCTGGAGTTTAAATAAACTAGTATCACACTAAATAGGCTTACATGGACATTGAGTTGTGGAAATTAAGCCAGTATAAACTTCATACCTCATCAATAATAAATGATAAAACTTAGGCAAAGGCACTCACCAGCTCCTACAACAGCATGCTTACAAGTTTGGCACTCCTTGCTACTTCTTTGTATTTGAGTTGGCTAAATTTTAAATAAATTTATAGTACTTATCTCCCTTTTATTTATAAAATAGAATAGTGTACAATTATTTTGCACTATTATATTTTGATTGGAACCAGCAATGATTAAAAAAGGGTCTAAATTCATCCCAAACTATTCTAAATCCAACCTTGATATCCCTACATAAATAATTACATGAAGTAAAAAATAAACATAGGTACAATAAATGTCATTCGAGCTAGACTGCGTCCTTCACGAGATTTTTCGTAATCGTTCTATGGTAATTTTGTTACTACTTTCGCATCGTCAGTGGATACATCACGTTGGGATTTCAGGGTAATCGAGATAAATGTAGGAAATAGCTTAAACAAAAATAAAAAAAACACTTTAAAGCAAAATTCACATTACGTTATGTTTTTATATTAAGTAATTATAAAAAAACACCACGCACGTTTGTGAAGTACCTACCTACTTTTCTATAGAATGTAAGAAAAAGAATACTCTTTTTCTTCTTTACTCAAAAAATTTTTATGTCACAATTTCCATAATTATCTATCTCATTTATACCTGACAATAATCCATAATCGTATTAGTCCTACCCTTTATTCTTTCTTTCGCACACGTTATAATTTACACATGGAAAGGTACATACTCATTGGTTGTTTAAGTTTAAAAATTCATTTATGTTTAGCTGTCATTGCTGTCAAACAGACTAAATTTGTAAATTACAACAAAGCTGTTTCGAAGCTAGCCGCCATTGTTTTTCACTTTTTTCTTGTGGATTGTGGAGAAATTCTTGTGGCGACGTTTCTGTGACAGCGTGGACGCAACAATTTACAATTTTATAATATTTTTATTTTCCATATAATTACTTAATTGTGTACTATAGATGTTTTCGTAAATATTCGAAATTTTGTGTGTTTATCAGTTGAACGAGTTATTTTTTGATAAATAAGTATTGACTTAAAATTATGGTTTCCAATTGTGTTGTTCCTGGTTGCCGTAGTCGGCGTCCGAATATTAAGCATTTTTGTGTACCTTTTACAAACAAAGTAAGATGGAATAAGTGGTTGAAGGCATGCCCGTTCTTACGACGGTATCGGGTTACTCAACTAGAAAATGTTCGTATTTGTATTTTACATTTCATCCCTGAACATATTAATGAGAGACAAAAGTTAAGTATTGATGCAATTCCTTCACTGAACTTAAGTAATGTGCAAGACCATACATTAAACAAACACCAAGCTTATTTAGAAATTATTTCTTCTACTAATACCCCTAGTACCAAAGAACCTTATACTTTTAGAGTAGTCCGGCCGTTTCTCCATACCAATAACCCCTCTGTAGAACAAATAAAACTTACTGGCATGCAAACAGATAATTTGAGTTGCGACTTAAGTATGGCTGCACATTCATCTCATACCAAGTTTCATTTACCTACTAACACTTTTCAACCAACTTATGAATATGAACCAACAAATATGCCCTCATCCACTTCTTCCAATAAGGCAATATGTTCTTTACAAACATCACCTGTTTGTTTTATTAATAGAAACATCAGAAACAGCAGCCAGGTTAATTTAACTAGAAAGGTTCGTATAGAACCAAAGCAGATTACTCCACGTAAACAAATATTACGTAGTAATAATAGGATTTTAAAACGTAAATTACGCCTTTTGCAATTAAGATATAATAAATTAAAGATTAAATCAGTAGTAAATGCTCCAAAAACGAAGATGTATTTAAAAAAATACAACATATTAAGCACTTTTGGTAAATTATTGGTAGATTCACAGTTACGTTTGACTGGTATTTCACCTAAAGGTCGGCGTTTTACAAATGAGGAGAAAATCTTTTCTCTGTCTCTATATAAATTGAGCCCTAAGTGCTATAGATTTTTACGAAAACATTTAGCATTACCATCTAAATCTACTATTAATTCTATTCTTAGTAATATACCCTTGCGGCCAGGTATTAATGACTTCATATTTCAACATTTGTCAGATGCAGCTAAAGATAAACCTGCTTTATACAAACAATGTACATTATTGTTCGATGAGATGTCTATATACAAAAACTTGTATTTTAACTTTCATACGGGTGTTATTGAGGGCTTTGAGGATTTAGGTTCTGGAAAACGCACTAACAATGTAGCAGATAAAGCTCTTGTGTTTATGTTGCGTGGTTTATTTGCTCCATGGAAAATACCAATTGCCTTTTATTTTGCTCGAGATGGCGTAAAAACACTTATATTAAAAAACATTATAAAAGAAGTAACTTCTGCCATTTTTAATACTGGCTTCATAGTCAGAGCTACAGTCAGTGACCAAGGTTCTGCAAATGTTGCAACTATTAAATCATTAATATGTGATACCTGTAGGGATGGGAATATTTATTATTGCATTGGTAATAACCTTTTATATCATATTTATGATGTACCACATTTATTAAAAGGTTTCCGAAACAATTTTCAGAAAAAACATCTTCTCAGTGGTGATCAGCGGGCACAATGGCAGTTCATTGAAATGCTTTATAAAGTAGATGGCATTGGTGGAAGAGCAAGAAGCACTAAACTCACAGATAAACATATAAAACCAAGTACATATGATAAAATGAAGGTAATTAATAATTGTAAACTTACCCAGTTTATGTTAGGGAATTTTTATGAAGATTGATTTAATTACCAAGAATAACATATCATAACACATTAATGTAAATAGTAACTTGTTGGACACATAAGTTTAAATGGTTTCCTTCTCTTATTTATTAGCAGTATCTTTTTATAATTTTACAAAAGTGTCTGTTTCTTAGAAAGTACATACATTTTTAAGATAATCCAATGTTTGTGTAATGTTGCACAGGCCATGTAGTACATATTTTTATTAATAATTTTTTTTTTAGATCAAAGTAAGTATTAATAATAATATCATCCTGTTCAGTTAAAAGTTTAAATCTGCATTCATTTATGTTTTAAAAACAAAGTATTTATATATATTCTTATGAAAAGATATATATGTATATGTTTTAAGCAATGATAGTTTAGTGGTAGCAATTTCGGAAATTGTATCGGTCATTATAGGTTTCAAAACTATAATGAATACATGAATACTTGGGTACTTACTTACCTTAACTATAAGGTCAGCCTTTTAGTTTAGAAAAACATCGTGATGAAACCATGGCATGTAACATACATGATTTTCATGTCTATATTCATCGTGGAATTGGCATAGCAGTGTAACGACCGGACTTGTACGAACTGTTTTATTGAGGTATAAACGTCATTTATATCATTTCCTACGCATTCTATTGAGACTGTGGCATTCGCCAACTGCTGACAAGGTTGGCTCGCTAGTACTTGTTCACAAGTACAACCTAATCTAACCGAGCATCATTGGTATTTTGTAACGTACATATATAGAATACCTAGGCAAAGTATGTAGTCATTCTCTTTATTTCTTTCATTCCCACTCACTCAAATTCCGACATTTCATATATTGCCAATAACATATCTATATTAATAAATCTGTAGTTCTGTCTGAACATGTAATTTCTTTCAAAATTTTCTGTTACACATTACTATATGAACGATACTGACCACGAATGTAGCATAAAAAATTATTTTGTCTGTATGTCTATCTGTTTGTATGTCCGGAGATAACACAAAATGGTTTAGTGGTAAGGGGTATGACTACCATACACATTGTTACAAAATAAACAATTTCATGGTGACTTTCTGTTGGTTTGTTGTTTCGGTATTAGCCGGTTTATATCCAGTGATCAAGTTGAGTGGTAGGGGTCACAACAGCCATACATATAGTGATAAAATAAGCATCTTCACAGGGACTTTCCTTTGGTTTGTCATATTTCGGGATCACCCATCGTATTTTTTCAAATATCCACTAAGATGTTTCACATCTGCCTGGTACCCTTGCAGGGTCAACTTTTTTTTTATTTGATGACTTTTTACTTGGCTACTTTATTTATTATATTATTGTATATATTCTTCCAGGTCAAACTTGCAGCTCAGGTTTTCAGCCGACAAGTGTCCACATCACTGGAAGTATATATGAAGTCACTGTTATATATACAGGAACATGAGTATGCTCATTCAAATATAGACATTGAAAGTGGTTTATTCACAGCAGAAATCCTTTTGTTTGTTAATAACTTATTTGATAGCCTAAATGGTTTTGGTTTCTCTGGAGATAAATTACAGCATGCTTTGTCATTAAATTCAGAACATTTGGAATTTTGGGATACTGCTGTGAAAAAACTAGATTCAATGCGGTTTGACTCTTCCAACGAAAGGGAAAGCAAGCCCTTATCACTTAAGCATTTTATACATAATATTAAATCAATTAAACTTTTATGGACCGACTTATGTTCAATTGACGGTGTGAAATTTTTGAGTCTCAGACGTTTAAATCAAGACCCATTAGAAAACTTTTTTGGACAAGTAAGAGCACATGGTCAGTTCAGTATAAATCCCGACTGTAATCATTTTGTTTCTGCTTTTAAAACTTTATTGATTAACAACATAACCACTGGCAAGTCACTGTACACTAATTATGCCAATGATGATGATAAAATGTTAGGTACACTTGAAAATTTTGTAAATCGCAAAAAATATGGATTTCATAATGATGATATTCAACCTGATATTAGTGTTCACTTCATAGAGAATGTAATTCCTTCTGAGAATGTTCTACAAAACAAAACTGTGTCATATATTGCTGGTTCTATTTGTCATTACTTAATACCAAATTTGCAATGTAAAGAATGCAAGAATTGTAAAAAAGCCCTGTTGTCTGAGAAGGAACCTTGTCATTCTTTGATAGAATTAAGGGAGTATAGTTCTAATGTTGACAGATTATTTTATCCATCCAAAAACTTAAGTTTAATTGTGTGGCAAAGTATATATATTATTGATAGAATGCTACCATCAATTTGTAGTGTTTATATTTACTCTGAGTTAATAATACATTCATTGGAACAAACAGTTTATATGAAATGGTATAATTGTGTAACACACAAAGCAGATTTTATGAAAGTTTTTTGGTTGTTTGTTATTAGAATGCAAGTTAAGCAATGGTGCATAAATTTCAATAGACGAGTCCATAATGTTGATTCAAGGCCTAAACATGCAGAAATGGAAACTTTAATTAGAACAAGTGTTACTAAAGGATTTGGTTATAGATCAGTAAGGAGGCGAAGTACATAATTGTTCCATTTTTATATCGTTTATATTAGTGCACTTATTAATTGTGAGTAAATTACAATCCAAGAAAAACCCAGATGTATACACATGGAGATATTTTATTTAAGCGATCATTTGTCCAGCAGTGATTTTTCACTTAACTGTATTTTCAACCTCAACCAATTTAATACCTCATTAATTAAAAACACTGTGCTATATGTATAATATAATGTGACGCCTTCTAGTTCATTTTTATGTTCATTTGATTACTGAGCATTATACTATGAGACTTTGTTACTCTTCTTATTATGTTCAGTTGTAAATGTTTTGTTTTCCAATTAATAATAATCCCTTACATAAGTTTTACTAAGTACATATTATTTTCATAAATCAAGGTACATTGTATAACTTTTGTATATAATTTTGTAGTTTATAAAACAATATTACATCAGTAATGTTATTATTATAGTATAATTTTGTAAATACATAACAAAATGTATCATGCTTTGTTCCAAATACATTAGGGCTATTCTATATTATTTTAAATTAAAGTACATCACTTTTTTTTGCAATTTAAGAGATGTTGAAAGAGATATTTTTAAAGTAAATGTAAATTAGGACTTAGTCTTTTATACCATGTTTTAAAGTTACCAGTATGTTATTTAAAAAAAAAAAAAATAACATATATAATGTAAGACAAATATTGTTAAACCAGAAATATTCTTATAATTTTGTAAATCCATAACAAAATTTATCATGTCGTGTTCGAAACACATAAGGGCTATTCTATATTATTTTAAATGAAGGCACATCACATTATTTTTGCAATTTAAGAGATGTTGAAAGAGATATTTTTAAAGTAAATGTAAATTAGGACTTAGTTTTTTATACCATATTTTAAAGTTACCAGTATGTTATTTTTGAAAAAAATAAATAACATATAAAATGTAAGACAAATATTGTTAAACCAGTAATATTATTATAATTTTGTAAATATATCATGTCTTGTTCCAAACACATAAGGGCTATTCTATATTATTTTAAATGAAGGTAAATCACTTTATTTTTGCAATTTACGAGATGTTGAAAGAGATATTTTTAAAGTAAATGTAAATTAGGACTTCGTTTTTTATACAATGTTTTAATGTTACCAGTATGTTATTTTTGAAATAAATAAATAACATATATAATGTAATACAAATATTGTTAAACCAGAAATATTGTTAAACCAGAAAAATTATTATAATTTTGTAAATACATAACAAAATTTATCATGCCTTGTTCCAAACACTTAAGGGCTATTCTATATTATTGTAAATGAAGGTACATCACTTTCTTTTACAATTTAAGACTTGTTGAAAGAATTATTTTTATAGTAAATGTAAGTTGGGATTTAGTTTTTATATCATGTTTTAAAGTTATCAGTATGTTATTTTTTTATAAATAAATAATATATTTATATAATGTAAGACAATAATGTCAAATCAGTAATATTATAATTTTATAAACGCATATTTTTTTTTTCATGCTTTGGTTCTAATGCATTTTATTTTAATAATTCCAGTCTTAAGAAATTGTAAAATATTTTGTAACCTAAAGGCTGTTGAAAGGAATGGTTTTATAAATGTAGATTAGGATTTAGTTTCTTATGCAATATTTTGAAGTAATCTGTATGTTATTTATAAGTAATTAAATTACATAGTAATGTGATATAATATTACATCAATAGTATTATTATGTCATAGTTTTGTAAATACATAATTATAATTATGATGCATTGGTTTAAATACTTAAGTTCTTTATACTGTATATGATTTTTGTATATAAGTAAATTACATATAGGTAAATATAATGTAAAACAATATTGTTACACCAGTAATATTATTATAGTATAATTTTTTAAATTCATAACAAAATTATCATGCCTATTGTATAATATACAATTTAATAAATCAAACTACATCAATTTTTTTTGCTATTTAAGATATGTTTAAGAAATATTTTTATAGTAAATGTAGATTAAGTCTTCATTTTTTTTTATCATGCCTTGGTTCAAATACATAAGTTCTATCTAGTTTATATTATTTTAATAATTCTAGGTTTTAAGTTTATTTTTATATAAATAAATATCATTTAATGTGAAACAATATTGTTATATCATTAATACTATTATTATAATATATATAATTTTGTAAATGCATGACACACATAAGTCAAAATCTGTATAGAACCTAATAATGTTTATTGTAATATTTAAAAGCCTAGCAGAATTTCCTTTGTAATTGTTTGGTGTGAAGTACATTGGCTTATTATTTATATATAGCAATTTCTTTAATTTGTTAATTACTTGTATATTGTTAGATAAATATTTATTTTTTATACTGCTAATATTTGTCTAATTCGTATTGATTCTCTAGGAATCAACAAACACGCAGTCTTCTTTTTAAATACACCTTCATGCATTTTATCATCCTATAATACAATACATACGGTTCTGAAAACGAATGCATAAAGTCGGTCCTAAGTCCGTAAAGTATGAAGGAAAAGTTGATTTGCGTGTAACAATTAATCATTTTATTTGTTCAACTTTAACCATTTTTGATTACCTACTCGACATTCTTATAAACAATCATCTATGACTAATATTACGAAAAGGTTCAATTTCAATTACGGATTTGATTCTAAACATTATTTCACTATAGTGTATTATATTACATATTATATTATGTATATTATATTGTATTTTAATACAATATAGCTACTTTTTCGATGAGTACCGTATTTTAATACTATATTTTATTGTAATTAAAGCGTAAGAATTGGCGGTCGATTGCTAATTGTTACAAAATCTAATGAAACTTTTAATATCCATTATGCTATGTATATATTGTAATTGTAATAAAAATAATTAATGAGTTCTTATATGTGCAGTTTTATTTTATTGTGAGTAAATACATGAAAATAAATTCTAAAAGAACTTTAATAAGAACCGATAAAATCATTCAAAAATAAATCGTAAAGTACCCCACTAGTTTACCGATTCAACAAAACGTTATCGGTACGTATTCCAGTTTTACACCACTATTCGAAACTACATATTCATATAATAAGTTCCGAAAGAAAAGGATGCAATAGGGGTTATATATACGACTTGCACAAGAGTAAAAGAGACGGTGGTATTAATTATGAATGAAATAAATAGATATAAAGATTATTTCACAACCACAGACAAACCTTCACTATCGTGTTAAATAATTAGTATGAAGATTGCCATCTCAATTTGTTATTTATCTCTGGTGTTAAATAATTAGTATGAAGATTGCCATCTCAATTTGTTATTTATCTCTGGTATATTCTTTGTGGTTCTTTGTTCCTCAGGGTAATCGAACGTTGAACATTTAAAAAAGCTTATTTTGTAATTGTAAAAGTCAGTAAAACTGGAGGCTGAAACGTGAGTGGTATTTATTATATTTAAATCTATCTATATATAAAATATTTCAGGGTTTCCATTGTATGTATGCGCATTACGCAAAATCGTCTGGATTGATTTTGAGCATTTTTTGTTTTACTCTTTATCAAAAAGAAAATAACACGATGTGTTCATTCAATCAAAAGTTATTAAAGTTTTAACTGTTTTAAGCAACTACAACTTTTTAAAGCACTATGCGTTCTTCTGTCGTCCACGTGAGCTATGCCCTGGGCACAGGTAGTTTTTATAATGTGAACCTCGCTACATATTTGATAAAGTATTTTTGTATTAGCCGTTTTCCAACATTTATCTCGATTACCCTGAATTACCAACGTGATTGTATCATTGTAGCCACTGAGGACGCGAAAGCGGTAACAAATACGAGGAATCTAACGAAGAACGCAGTTTGGCTTGGCTTACATTTTTATTTTATATATAAATTATGTATGATGTAATTATTTAGGAGGGTTGGATTTAGAATAGTTTCGTATAATTTTGAAATTGTTAGAGATTAGTCCCTTTTTTAGGTCACTTTTTTGTAAATACATTGACGGTTCCAATAAATATAAAATACCAAAAAATAATTTATTTTATAAAAGTAGTCTTGTAAATTCTATTTTTTAAACAAAAGGAACCGTACAGGTTTACCTAAAATGTAGCTATCTCAAAAGCAAACAGGTAGCTTGTTACTCTTGTTAGGTTCCTTGTGATGAGTAAAAGCATGAACCTAGTGAACTTACTAAGCATGCATCTGTAGGCGCTGGTGAGTGTCTACTCTAAATTTTATCACTTACTAGCTGACCCGCACAACTTCGTTTGTGTCACATAAAGCTCTCAAAAGGAATAAATTTTCTCTATTTTTTCAACATTTTTTATTGATGCTCTTCTCCTATTGGTCGTAGCGTGATGTAATAATATAGTCTATAGCCTTCTTGATGAATGGGCTATGAAACACTAAAATAATTTTTCCATTCGAAGTAGTAGTTTCTGAGATTAGTGCATTTAACCAAACAAACTCTTCATCTTTATTATGTTAGTATCGATTAATTATCAGGTATCAAGTTTACACTGTCATAATTTCCACAACTCAGGTTCCATGTACACTTATTGTGGTATCACAATCATGTGGTCAACTTGAATCATGCCAGCCCAATGCTTGCAGGAACTCTGTCAGTCACCCGATGTTGTTAAATACCTCTGGAAGAATCCTTGGCATGCTGGTTATTTTAATCTGGTATTGGGCCAACTCTCTCTCTCTTCTACTCTCATGCATGCTCAGCACAGGGGACTTTCAGCAACACCTAAACTAAAAAGGTGTTTGTTGTAGTACCCTTGTCCTGTTAAGGTAATTAATTGTTCTTGCTTGACATCTACTGAAGCATAAAAAGCCTTTGGAGATCTTGGGATTAACAAGGGCCAATGATTCCTTAGCTGGTTGTGATTTGTCACGTTCTCAAACATATTTCTGTCTGATCCAACAAAAAGGAAGAGGAATAATTGGTTCCGGACCTGATATTATCATGTCAGATCCCCTTCTCACAAGAACGTTTGCTACATCAACACCATGTGATCTGCTGTGTGCTATTACTGAGTCGGTGCTCAGCTACATTCTTGAACTAGGCTTGAGTTAATTGTCTTACATATTAGCCAGTATTGCAGCCATGCTATCTGACCTACCTACTTTCCTTGAGATATTATACCCAAACGTTCTGCTTGAAAGGTAATGTTCTAAGAAGACTCATGCTCAATCTTGCAGTCGTCTGGGAGCCATTTATAAAGAAACTAAGTCCTTTCACATTAAGGATCTCTTTCTTTTCCTCATGCAGATGTATCTTGTATTTCTTGTTAAAAACTAATTGTCTCAGTTTTTTAATCATAGATAGAACTGTTATGTCCTCCATAATTTTGCATAATATGGAAGTGTGGGGCATTCGTCTATCCTTCCATTCCTTAGGTTTAAAGTTTTGAGGTGATATTTTTGCTTTTTGTGTAGTGTGAGGGTGGCAGGTTAAGCATGTTTCCAAGAGCAATAGTGGGGGTGGTTCTCATGCACCCTGTTATTGCCATGAATTTGAAAATGTCTTAGTTTAACTATATCTGTTATTAACCTAGTTCTAGACCACTTATTATTTATGTTATTCTAATTTCAATTTCCAAAATTACTATTTTCACTTTGAAACAATTATAACTCAGAAAAGGGGTATTACTATTCTATCGGATTGAAATCAGAGGATAGAGAACTTATCCTGCAGCTCAGGATTCAAAACTAATGCTAAATAACAAAATTTGAAATTTGACCTTAAAACTTTGACCATCAATAACTCAAGTTAGGGAAATTAATCTTGTAATGGGAGTGGTAATGTAAGGGGGGTTAGTGGCAGCTCCTCCCCCCAGCCAACACTTCTAGTTCCTCTCCTTAGCCATATTTGTGCCCTTCTAAATATATAAATTGTCAATAATCAATATGAATAACACATTTAACTTTATAACTTTTTTTCTTGCATCATGATTGAAATAAAAATTGTGTGATACCTATTTTTAAAGCAATTTCCTCTCAATATATATTTTTTCAATTTACAATGATAATTTTAGTCAAGTAAAAATAGATTTATTATTCATAGAGGGAAAACTATAATACTTAATTATTGATTTTTTCTTTTGTATTTGCTTAGCATGCAGTTATGTTTTATTATTATTATGAGGATCGCACACGAACATGTAGAACTATAGGTGTCAATATGTAGATTATTGAGGAATTGTGAATAGGATCCAATTAACTAAATGATATTTTAAGAGACATATGGCACAGAGAAATTTCTTTGGAGATTTCTTTTTTATTTGTGCAGTCCGACTGGTGGAATACCTCCACCCAACAGAAGATCACAGCCAAATAACCTTGTATTGTGATCCTGTGAACACTGTGAGGGCTTTCAGAGCTCTTTAGGAAGTGGGGTTGAAAATTGGAAAATGCGCTTATAATACCTCAGGCGGCCGCTTACAATCAGGTGGGCCGTATGCTTGTTCGCCACCTTTGTTGTATAATTTTCTTCATCCTGAACACCCTCTGTCAAATATAATAGGTAACAAACACCATTCTCAATAGTGATAAAAACCTTGAAGTACAAATATTATCAATTCAAAACATTTTTAATCTCATTTCATTTCAGCTGTAACTTTAAAGAAACACATTCGAAAAATAAACTAATTTATAAATTCAAGTTACATAAATAACCCATTGATTTAGAAAAATTGGTTGAAACAAACAGAACAATGAACAGAAGGGAATGTCTAGCACCAATCTGTGATACATTGAGTACCACATCTCCAGAGGCACTGAGGAATCTACAGCCATCTACATCAACACTGAGAAATGAAACAGTAGAGTGCAAAGATGAGGAACCACCTTGCAGTAACAATATGGTATTGTTTATATTATTCAAATTATGACTGTCTCCTACTTGTATGTGAATATGTATTGGTCAATCTATACAAATAAATAAAATTTAAGTGTGTGTGTTTATAATGTCAAAATAACAGCTTTTTACTAAAGGCATTCTTCTTCTTAACTTATCTTACTTAAGTAGGGTTGGCACAACATGTTTTCTTCTTCCACACAACTCTATATAATATCATCTGACTATTCACACCTGTGCATATCATTCTTCACATAATCCATCCACACCTTCTTCGGTCCTCCTTTACTCATATATATATACACTTTCATACTTAACATTTTTCTTATTTATGGCACCGTGTGTAATTAACACAATTTCACCAATGTCTATAGATATGAATGTACATTCTCTATGGTAGGTGGTGTTACAAACGAAGCAGACTGATTGATAAATGATAGAAGTCCAAAAGAGAATAATTTTAGTATGTAGTATCCAAACCAAGTTATCAATATACCCAAAGTTAGTGAATACATACACAACAAATTATATACAAATTATCTATGTAATTAAAGCATTATTTTGTTAATTAGGATAAATTCATTAATTAGGCCTGCCCATTCTAGTTATATTATAAGTACGGATAATAGCAGTATATTTATTTTGGGCGATAATAAACTTTCCTAAGAAATTATTAGCATCAGTTGCTGATTTAAATTCAATAGAGATCTTATTTCTGCCCACCCTCTTAACTCCATTACCACAACTATTTTCTATTTTATGATGATTTAAAAATTGGCCATATTTAATCGGTCTTATAGATAAACCCGCTGCCAAATCTGGCTCCAAACGGGAAACATGCACTATGACGGGACCTTTGTCAAAATTATCATAGATTTTAATATAGTTGTTTAATGCAGGGTGCAAATAAATAGTGTGAATCGATAGTGAGGCTGAAGATAGGTCTATTATGGTTTTTTTTTGAAACATTAGTCGTTTCTGTGTCTACAAGGGATCTTTTAGTTGCCGTAGTAGTAGGAATAGAAGTTAGATTGGAGCCAATTGGAACAAAACGACCGGGGGATCAAGAGGTCGTAACAACATTGTATAAAGCAATGGAGTTACCGAGTGTTGTTAATAAATGCACTTACTGTTTTGTACAAATAATTCACTACCCACCGCCAAAATAACCCGGTTTTAGATTAATAATTATAGCCGAAAAAGGAGAAAAAAATATTTTTTTAACCAATCTCACTAACACGTGTATAAACTACCGTGCTGAAAACGAGAAAATCTACTTAACATTCTTCTACTTACATGATGACTTTCATCCCTCCTCATGACATGCCCACACCACGGTGCTGGTGCTATTTTATGACTTCCCCTAATATACTAATTTCTGATCTCATCCATTTTATTTACTCCACAGATCCATCAAATTTGTGTAATAAGATTTTTACATAAGGCATATGAAAGTTTATTCGGTACTTAAAAGATAATACCAATTTAAAAAAAAAATTATATGTCTTACGGTGTTTTTGTTCAAAGTAATCTCCGATACAGTTAGACTGATTTTGACCAGGCTTTCACTGTTAGAAAAATAATTAGGATTCCATGCAAATAAAATAAACTGGTACGGTGAATCAATTCAGTCGCTTACATGGCATACACTGATTAAACCATAGAGATATATCAAGTTAATGCACTAAATAATTGGAGATCATAAAAAGGCCTACAAAAAAGTCAGGTGGAGCATATGTTTATCTTCTAAGGTTCACCCACAATAAGCATTTTTGTCTTTAAAATAATTGGGAGCGATTCGCGCGTGTGCTCGATCGACGGCACTCTGTAGTCCACACGTGCGCAACCGCAGGCACAGCTAGTATAGATATATTGAAGAGCTACATAGTTTTACTGATTGTTTGTTGAATTTACAGTATAGTATAAAATTTCTTCTTAAATGTTTTAATAGATAACTTTGGCCGATGCCCTAGACTCTAGGAATATATTAATTTTATCTAAAAATATTTCATCTGAACCACTCAATATATTCCAGTATCCATCTGGTTACTTGGAGTCACCAGAGCATGGAAACTGCTATGACAGTAAGGATAATGTGTTGGAAAAATTGAAGAAGGAATTCCCTGAGGATGAATGTCCTCAATCTAGCTTCAGTAGTAAACTAGTTTTTGAAGTAAGTATTTAAGTAATTAGTACTAATGTCATTTTGCATCTCACTTCTGATCAAGAGTTCTCCTCTCATTAACTGGTATAGTAGTTTCATCTCACGAAGGTGGGTTAAGAAAATTGGTTATTTTTATTTGATTAAAATAGTTTTTATTTATATTAGGTTCCTACTTAAGAAATTGGTGTTTTGTTGAACTGGCCACTTTGATCTCAAATATCTGGCGTTTGGTTAGGAATTCCAAATCCAAATTTATTTCAAATTTAGGCTTGTGTATTTGTCTTTCGAATTTAGTGATTCATTTGTTTTAGCACTATTTGATTTTTCTTTGATATCGTTCTTTTTACAAAATGGAAAACTTCATAGATAATAACGGTTGGTTAATGGTAATATCGTTCGATTGATGAAATATATAAGTTCATAATATTTTTTTCGTTTTTCTTTTTCCGTTTAAAACGCCAATTTTATATGTAAGGACTTAATATAAAGTTTAATTTTATTTTTACATAATAAAAAATGTCGCACTTTCGTAATAAGAAGCAAGCGTACCTAAGTCTATTTGTTACCCTCTGCTAAACGCGCCAAAATAAGAGTTATAATAAATGAAATATTTTGATTTTGAATTAAATATAAATTGTAATAGTGAGGATGAAAATAATTCTAATTCGGTTACGATACTTGAAGCTAAATTAAAACATTAAATTCTGTAATATACGTGACTAAAATATACAAACACAAAGTGTAACTTTAAAGTTTTTTTCCTTTAAATTGTATATATTTTAATTTTATCGCATAACTCCATTATGTAGATTACGATGAGCTTGCTAACGCTACTAAAACAATTGATAATTAATCGATTACTATCGATTGTCTAAAAAAAACGATGTTTTAACAACACTTAGCTTGTAACAACTTATAGGTGAATCAGCTTGGAGACGTTTTTACGTTTGTAGTAAACTGGATAAAACAGTTTGCGCGAGCTAGTAGCTACACGTGTACTTCCGTACACTACTTCGAACTTAATAACGTCTCCGGGCTGATTTGGCTGTAAGTTACTGTTGAGTTAAATTATTATTTTCGTTTCTAGGATGAGGAGATGTTAAAAATAAACTCACAAAGAGTAAAACCTGGAAATACGGAGACTGTATTGTCGTTAAATATAAGGGAAGAAGATGAGTATAAAAATCATCGTTCAATAAAAAAAATGAAGTGTTTAGAAGTGCAAGGAATATTGGATAATACTGAGGACACAAGGACATGTAATAATGTACTGGTAACTACTGAAGAAGTCCAATTCGAGACCAATGCAAGAAGAACAAATAGGTGAGTACCCATCAGCGGATTTCAAAATGGCGGTGACTGGCATTGTGAAATGAAATGGCGGGTGGTGAAATATTTTGTCATATTCGTAAATCAACTCGACATGCCAGTGAAACATCATGTCGAGATTATTCTTCCTTGTAATAAAGTAGCTATATTTACACTAGGAATGTAATTAATATCTATAATATAAGTAATTATTATTAATGTAATAAAAGTTTAAATTTGTTACAATCTGTCAATTCACAAAAAAGTTGAACTTAAAACCCTTAAAATACAAACAAATGTTATCGCGGGAAAGGTAAATGCTCGACCTACGTATAATTGTCTAGATCATTACAGTTGTGCAAGTATGGATGAAAGAATTACAAGTTAATTAATATTGTTGATATTTAGTAAAGATTTTTATATTCCTTCTAATGATGATAATATCTGATATCACTATTAACTTCATTGTGTTTTTTTATAGTTGCCATTTTTGTAGAAATTATACCTCGATAGTAATTTTAAAGTTTATTGAAATACTGTATGTAGTTAGAATTAGGTGACAAAACAAACAAGACTTGGCTTAATTAAAGGTACGACGAGAATGGAATTGGCGCCACACTTTGGACCAATAGAGAACTAAAAAACTGTTTTTTCAGAAACAGTGTTCGGTTTTATGTTTAATATAATTTTATCTCAACAATTTTAATTCCTAATTAGCGTAAGAGCTCGTCTTAAGAGTGCGAGGGCCTCGAACTGGTCGTGGAAGGATTCTGACTCTTGACGGCAGAGGCGGTGGGGTTGTTGTTGGAGACGGTGGTATTGTTGTTGGTGGTCGTGGAAGTTGTGGAAGAGGTGGACGTGCAAGGCGAGTTCTCCATCAGCAGAGTGGCCGGGGTAACATCGGACAAGCCAATGATATTTCAGGTCGAGCTACTACCAACAAAACACCCTCCGCTATTGACATGCAATTTTTGTTTTATTAGTGTAAAAGTTTTTCATTTCTATTTTTCTTTGTAATATTAAAGAATATTTATAATGTTTTAGGCCCTATATCAGTAATATAGGCGATTGGCCTATCGCTTCTCGTTTGGAGCAACCCTTGACTAACAAAAAAAGGCGCAGTTGGAACCCGTAAGTATTAAACTTTGTTAGTGTATGTATTTACTAATATTTCGGTAAAAACTTATGTTGTTATTCCTTTACACCAGTTTATATACAGCTTCCTGGCCGAACACAAGCCAGCTCGATGTTTGGTCGTCTCTTGCTTCTTCTGCTGTTGGTGAGGCTCCAGGGCCATCACTTGCTGGAGACGGTTTATATCCTGAGGATTCGCCATCCCCGGCAATGTAAGTTGTTTAGTAATATGCCTACTAATATCACAATTGCAAAAGTGAGTTTGTTGGTTTTTCACTCTTTCACATTAAAACTACTGCACCGATTGGTATGAAATTACAGTATATAGTTAGTGGTTGGGCATTGAATTGCTGGGCGAGAGTGTCAGATCACTTTTGCCGAGTAATTGTTTTTTGGCGTCTGGCAACCCGCGGGGTAACGGACGCGCACTTGAAAAAACCAGTTGGCTTCGAGTGTCAGTTAAGCGCACACGCACCTCGCATTTCTTTCAACGCTTCGCTTTGTTTTTAGCCTCTGTGTGTGTGGCCAAAATTCACGCTACACGCTAACCCTCAGTTTTGGGATACCCGGGAAGCTGCACAACAAGGAGGAATTGGTCGGTAAGTGAATTCTGATAATTCTTTCTTGGTGGTTCAGTGTTCGTATCATACCCCCCGGGAAAGTAGTAGATCTGGAGGACGACCAGCACGCAGATTTGTTTTTCC
Source organism: Saturnia japonica (assembly GCA_033032175.1). NCBI lineage: Eukaryota > Metazoa > Arthropoda > Insecta > Lepidoptera > Saturniidae > Saturnia > Saturnia japonica. Next base: position 9,278,298 of record CM065329.1, read on the forward strand.
ACCAGTTAGTTTGAAATCTACAGTAACGTAGGATAATTTTTATTCCGGAAAAATGCGTTTTTACCTCAGTCAATAGTTTAATATGTGGAAGGTCAAGGGTATAAACTAAATCGCTTTAAAAATTTATGTTTGATTTTTCTCCAGGTCTGGAACACCAGGTCCATTAAGAAGAGCACTCAGGGATGATGAAATAGAGTGTCTCATCAATAATGGTAAGTTAAACATTTTCTAGTGAGTGATGTATACTGACGTATACGTAACTGTGTAGGGTGCTGATGGTTATTGTATACATATTACTTTTGATTTACAGGAAGTGATATAGAAAGTGACCTGGATGATGCGGAGGAAGGCCAAGATCTGGCATTACACTGCATCTCCAGGGCACATGCAGCGGAGTTGGAGACTCCTCTTGATGATAGCGTTCACGCCACTCCCGCCAGTGTTTTCACCGATGAAGCCAGTTACCAGCCAAGTAACTTTTATGATTTTAAGTGGACACGTTTTTCCGAATCCCCGACTTCAGCTGAGTTGAGGAGAGAAAACTTTTCCGATAGTAATGTTGGGCCAACAGTTCCACATGCCGACCCATATGCAGCTTTTACAGCCATATGGGATCGGCAATTCGTGGAATATATAGCCTCGGAAACGAACAAATATGCGCAGCAATTGGCACTCCAAATGCTCAATTCTGGGCAACTTTTGCCCAGAAGCCGTATCGGCGAATGGCAAGACACATGCGCAGATGAAATATATGTCTTTTTGGCTATATTTCTTGCCATGGGTCTTGTCATTAAAACTAAAGTTGAAGAGTATTGGAGTGTCAATTCTCGCATATTAAGTACGTCAGGATTTCGCGCATACATGTCTCTGCAGCGTTTTCAATTATTATGTCGTTGTTTACACTTCAACGACAACAGAAACATGTGTACGCAAAATCTTGACAATTCCGAGGCGAAGTTGTTTAAAATCCAACCAGTAGCATCACACCTGAATAATAAATTTTCAACGCTGTACAACATGAGACGAAATATAGCCCTAGACGAATCATTGCTGCAGTGGAAAGGTTGGTTGAACATCAATCAATTTATTCCGAACAAAGCCGCCTCAGTGGGAATTAAAACCTATGAGATTTGTGAATCTCAGACAGGCTACTTGTGGCGGTTTGAGATTCACGCTCATAAAAAAGTCGGGCCTATAACCCAGCAGTTGGACCCCTTAAACGCATATACGCCGGCAATTGTTTTAAGGCTAATTCAAGGTCTTGAGCACAAGGGCCACACGTTATGGATGGACAACTTTTACAACTCGCCAGCTCTTGCCAGAAAGTTGAAAACCCTAGGGTTTGATTGTGTTGGCACTTTGCGAACCGATCGCCAGTTTGTGCCACAACAACTTAACGACCTTACCAAGGCGCATATGCGGCCAGGACAGATCACCGGATGCACATCCGGTGATGTCGATTTGACAGTATGGAGAGACAAGAACCGAGTGGCGATGATCTCCACATATCATGGCAATACCACCACCACTGTCAATTCGATAGTGAAACCGTCAGCCATTTACGATTACAACATAATGATGGGGAGAGTAGATAAAAAAGACCAAATGCTGTCAATGTTCCCTATTGAAAGAAAACGCACACGGGTTTGGTATAAAAAACTGTTCCGTAGGCTCCTTAACGTGTCTGTATTAAACGCCTACATTTTATTTAAGCAGTCTAGTTCTTCTTCTATTACACACCGTACATTCAGGATACAGTTATTGGAGACTATCCTACAAAAACATAGTAATCCAATCGAATCCACCGATCCAACCCCACAACCTAGTATTATCAACAAGCACCATCTGGCAGAGCACTCATTTGTACCTAACCACAGCAGGCGTTTAAGACGGAAATGCGTGGTTTGCAAAAAAAAGGTGCAATTGTACTGTGTTGGTTGTGATAAGACAGTGTGTATGACACCATGCTTTGTTGCATTGCATTCAACTTAGTTTTGTCCTTTTATTGCTGCTTCAAAAACTACTGAACCGATTTTACTCATCATGTCTGTGCTTTGTTGTATTGGTGCTTCAAAAACTACTGAACCGATTTTACTCATCCTGTCTGTGCGTTGTTGTATTGGTGCTTCAAAAACTACTAAACCGATTGTACGAATCCTGCCCGTGTGATGTTGCATTGGTCTTTCAAGAGCTACTGAACCGATTTTACTCATCCTATCTGTGTGTTGTTGTGTTATTGGTGGTTCAAGGATTACTAAACCGATTTTACTAATACTGTCTGGCTGATTCAAGAACTACTGAACCGATTTTACTCATCTTTTCTGTGCGTTGTTGTATTGCTGCTTCAAGAACTACTAAACCGATTTTACTAATTCTTTCTTTTTTTTTGTAGTACCATGACGTGACGTGCGTATTACATCATTAGTGCGGTTACTTTATTTTACTGATTCTGTCTGTGTATTGTTGTATTGCTGCTTCGAGAACTACTAAACCGATTTTACTCATCCTATCTGTGTATTGTTGTATTGCTGCTTCCAAGAACTACTAAACCGATTATACTTATCCTATCTGTGTGTTGGTGTTTCAAGAACTACTAAACCGATTATACTCATCCTATCTGTGTGTTGCTGTGTTGGTGTTTCAAGAACTACTAAACCGATTTTTTGGTTACTTGGCTGGTATTAGTATATCTAGGTGCGTCCGTTATTACTCCCGACGATCTGTATCGCCATCTATCTGTATTATCGATTTTAAGTACTGGCATTTTTCATTTATTGTTTATCAGTGGAACATAATTATTATCCATACCTAATAACTGTATACTTTTGTTTTGTTCACAAATAAAACATTTAAAAAAAAAAAGATCAATGATGACAGTGGTATAATGCACACTTACCATAAGGTGGTCTGTTTGATAATTGAAAACCTATTGTAAATAATTTAAGTTAATTCTACTATTAGTACTAGATATAATAAATTCTTTCTACACATAGATATATTTTATTGTAATTTACGTAGATAGAAAAATAAATCGTTACCATCTTACCTCGAAGTAGATTAGCACAATTCAATTATTATTATTTTTATTTTAAGTACTGGCATTTTTCATATAATGTTTATCAGTGGAACATAATTATTATCTATACCTAATAACTGTATGCTTTTGTTTTGTTCACAAATAAAATATTAAAACATTTTAAAAAAATCAATATATTTTTCGTAAAAGTATTATTAGTATCTACTATCTGTATACTTTTGTTTTATTCTTAAATAAAATATTAAAACATTTTCAAAAAAAAAAAAATTAATATATTTCTTGTAAAAGTGTTATCCATACTTTTCCTTACATCGCCGGCAAGTTTAGGAATGTGAACAAGTGTATTTCGGCAAAAAATGTGAACGTTTAGCGTCGATTTATGAAATGTTCTTGGAAGATAACATTGTATTATATTTTATAATTCTGTTAGTAAATTTAACCTAAATTGAGAATAAAAAGTTTGTTTCACAAAATAATGAGTAGAACTTACTCTAAACTCGTAATGATTGATCATACTTTTGTTCCTATAGATTTTAAAGTCTTTGTTAATTTTGATTGTAAAGAAAAAACTATAAACTTTTACAGTGCTAAGCTTATAAGAGCCATTGTTTATGAACCCGACTTTAACATAAATACTTGACAAAGTGTTTCCGACCGTCGTTGTTCTCGGAATTTAATTTGAAACATTTGTTTATTTTACTGCGCTCGAACTTGGGGTTCCTTGAGAGTGTTGTTTTTCGAATGCTATTTTTAGAATAATTTGCTCAGAAAGTTGTGTGTTGTTAATGTTATGTTAGTGTTAGATTATTTGTAATGTAAATAAAATAAATATTTGTCATATTCCTTGAGAGTTTTTTAAATTATTGGAGTTTTATTGCAATCCTAACGAATATTTTCTTATTTCTATGTTTAACTTAGATTTACAAAATAAAAGAAACAGCAAATACGTTAAATTGTTTATTTATTAGTTAGTACAATTCATAAAGAATACAAAAATAAATTATAAATAGGTAGTATACAAAATTGCTGATAAATTATTAAATTACTGCAATCCCGGGAACTTTCCCGTTTCGCGGGATTGCCCATGCGCAGTTGACAGCTTTTTTTTTCTTAATAGGGCCGCAGAGGAACGGTTAGACAACGCTTCGTATCACAACGTAGAATTAGACAAAAAACCAACGAAATCCGCTTTGAAGCAGACTACTCAATTGGCTACAAGAATATGATGTTACATGTAATTCAAATATGTTGTGATAACAATTATACGAGCTTATATAGTCGTTACAGGTAGAAAAAAGTACGTAATCGATGCAACAAAGTACTACGCTTGCCCCCATAGTATGCACATCTTAACCCAATTGAAATAGTATAGAGTTTTGTTAAAAATAAATTAACAAAATTAGATCTCGGCACAAATTTAAATCAGAAAGCAGAAAAACATGAAAACATCTTTGCAGATAATTCTGAGGTTCAATGGATTGAATGTGTAAATCTCGTAACCAAAATTGAAAAGGATCGGGTTATTGATCGAAATTACGATGCCGTAAATAAGTCGTTCATAATACACTTAACAGAAGAGACGGAATCAGATTATTCATCATTTTTAGTATCTGCAAGTGATTCAGATTGAAAATATTTATTTGATTATTGCTAATGTCTAGGGTCCTGTCCTGTACCTTCAATGTAAAAAAAAAACAATCTTTATAGAATCACTTTGTCGTCCATTTTCTTTCTGTATTTGTATTCGTGTGTCCTGACACTGTTTCTCGAAATCAACTTGCGGTATAAAGCTGAAATGAATATGCAATAATAAGACTGAACACATACTTAGCGTTATAATTTATGTTAAAGTATTATATTTATCATTCGATGTCCATCACATTTGCGATAACTTACGCAAATTGATCTGAAGATTTAGCTTAATCTAATACCGTGTATATTCATATACACCCGCTGCCCCGCGTCCCGTAAACGTTAGGGAAGGCCGACTTTATAGCGGTCTGGCTATAGCTCGCGTAAACTGTTTTATTCCTGTTTACCACAAACGTAAAAATGTCTCCAAGCTGATTTACCTATAAGTTGTTACAGGCTAGTGTTGGTAAAACATTGGTTTTTTGAATAATCGATTAATTATCAATTGTTGTTAGTAACGTTCGCAAGTTCGCAATTTATTTAATGGAGTTATGCGATAAAATAAAAATATGTACAATTTAAAGGAAAAAAACTTTAAAGTTACACTTTGTGTTTGTATATTTTAGTCACGTATATTACATAATTTAATATTGTAATTTAGCTTCAAGTATTTAAGCTTAAAAAGTCACCAGGTCCCGACGGGATCAGGAACGAAGTACTCAAACTTCTTCCCGATCACCTCATAGCTCTATTGGTCTGCACCGTCTGGAAAACGGCCATTGTCATAGGTATTCACAAGCCCGGCAAGAGCGCGTCGCTTCCCGACAGCTACCGCCCTATCAGTCTTCTCAATACCCTAGGTAAAATCTATGAGCGGCTCCTTCTGAACCGTCTCAAGTCCGTAATAGAGGAGAAAAACCTCTATCCGCCTGAGCAATTCGGTTTTCGTGCTAGACATTCTTGCACTCATCAAGTGCACCGCCTCACGGAGCACATTTTGTTTAACTTTTCCGAGTTATATTTATTTTATTTTATTTATTTATTTTTTTATTTATTTGTAAAGTAATAATCTTATTTCTAAAAAATAGTCCCACAAAACCGTGTGATCGGTTTGACTGTGGGATCAAACGGACTCTTAAGTTGTATTTACACATTACAATATTATTTATTCATGGAACGCCACTATTGCGTTGCCTGCACCCGTGATTAGCTCAGCGTGGATAACAAATATTTTTTAATCATTTTTTTTAAAATAGCTTTATCAGTTTCGTGTCTAATTTCCGCCGGCAGACTGTTAAGTATGTATGGTAAACGTTTTTTTATAGTTCTATCACCAAAGTAATTAGATACTTTAGGTACATTATATTTGCCGGCGGTCATAGATCGAGTACAATAACTATTAATCGCACTGGATAGGTTTTTATGCTCTTCACTGCCATGATGATTTACAGCCAAAAGAAATTTATGTTTTAGACTAATTGGTAAAATCTTGCACATATTAAATAATTTTCTATAATCACCTTTACAGTCAATTTTTGTTTTCTTACTTACTAGCAGTTTGAGGAACCTTATTTGTAAAGTTTCTAGTTTGTCTAGATTTGTTTTAGATGTTAAACCATAGCTGTCCAGTGCATAACTAAAAATAGAATCAACTAAAGACATATACAACAATCTTAACGTGCTAATGGGTACTTTAAAACTAAGATGATAAAGTTTACCTAATAATATTCTTAACTTACTACATAAATAATCTATATGTTGGGACCAAGAAAAACATTCATCTATTTTTAAACCAAGGTAGGTTATACACTTAACCTTTTCGATGGGTTTACAATTACAGTTGATTGAGTTTTTATGGGTACATGAAAATTCGTGAGTGTATAAGGGCGGATGTGAGCCTGATGGACGCAAGTACGGCGAGTGGATAATTAATAATTTTGTTTTGTCCGAATTCAATACAATGCCGTTATCATGAGACCATTTTACAACAGCGTCAATGTCATGCTGTACCAGCCTACAAGTTTTTACAATGTCAATTCCAGCAAACAATGTGCACAAATGATCCGCGAACATGTATGCAGAGCAATACTGCAGTACACCACATAGGCTATTAACATGCATCAGGTAGCAGAGTGGTCCACAGCCAGACCTCTGCGGAACACCACATCTCACATCCGTCCTATCACTGAATGAGTTACTCAATCTAACACGGTAGGAGCGTGACGTGAGGTAATCGCGGAACCATAGGTTCAGAGGTTCTCCCACACCGCACTCATTCATCGCATTAATAAGCATGTCTGGTTCCAGGGTATCAAATGCTTTCCTAAAATAGAAAAAGACAGCAATCACAAATTTTTTATCCTCCAAATAACTGTTAACCTCGTCTGTGAACTTGGCAAGTAGGGTATTTGTACTTTTCCCTTTCAAGAAACCATGTTGACAATTGTTAATAATTTGATGCTTTTGAAGGTAATCACCTACTTGATTTAATACACATTTTTCTATAACTTTATCTATACTAGATAAAATAGATATAGGTCTATAATTAGAATAGTTCTTACGATCTCCTTTTTTATAAATCGGTCGGACTATTGATTCTTTTAATTTGCTGGGAAATTGAAAGTGTTTTACTGATAAATTAACAAGTTTCGCCATTACAGGACTAAATTTATCTATTTTATTCTATTTTTAATAATGTTTTTTATGTATTTACTATTCACGGGTTGCCATCTCATGTTCATGTCTGAAAGTTTTACATATGAATTCCTATCTAACCATTTTTCAGTACATGTGTGTTTAATATGTTCAATTTCGTTCTTAAACGTAGTTGCAAATTTGTTACAAATATCTAAGGTACTGCCCTGCCCCTCCATACTAGTTAATATTGATGAATCCACCGATTTTGTTAGTAACTCCTAACATAGTATTAATTTTTTCCCATAACTTTTTTATGTTTTTATTACATTCTAATATACTTTCTCTATAGTATTTATTTTTACTTTTATTGATTGCTTTATGGCATTTGTTTCTATATTTCGTATAATTTAGACGCTTAAGCATATTCTTTGGATCATTGCTCCATATATCAAATAGCCTATCTTTTTCCTCTATCATTTTCTTTAAGTTTTTGTTAATCCATATTTTATTGTTTCTGTTACTTACATAGATATTCTTAGTTATATAGCATTGGTTATATACATCAATAAATATTTGGTGGAATGACTTATATAATTCTAGAGGACAATCAATGGTCAATAATTTATCAAAATTTATATTTAGCAACTTTTCTCTAACCATATTATTGTCTAACATACGCTTAGTAGTTACTGGTGTAAGTGTGGTGGTCGCGCACGCCCGGACGGCAAACACCTCGACGGAGTGCGTTTCCATTCTATAGCTGCAGATATAAAGTAATGGTCAGATATTTTGTGTTTAATTATGGCCGAATAAATAGATGCCTTGCTTACCCTTATATAAAGATGATCTATACAAGATGTTACTATTTTTTCCATAAGAATTTCTTTGCGAGTTATATCATCGATACATTTTGCAAATCCATTTTCAGCTAGAATATTTTCATAAGAGATTACATGTTTGTCGTTAATATTGAGTAGATTGATATTGATATCGCCACAAAAAATTATAGTAGAATTTTGTGGGAAATAGTCTAAAATGTTACGAATTTCGAGAATGAACTCTTCTAATAATACCTTATTGTTAACTCTTGGTGGCCTATAAATTGCTATTAAGTATATAGTTTCGTTAAGATAGTTAAGTGTAATGGAAACGCATTCTGCCGCTCGTATCCCTGCCGATACAATCGGTTCGTAAATTCGAGCGGCGAGCTCCTCGCGCGTATAAACCAACACACCTCCACCTCTACGGCCCAATCGTGTAAATTTATTTATATCATACCCACTTATTTTGAATAAAGACAACATTGAGTAATCAATATTAGGTTAGGTTAAGACTATTATATCCAATTGAACTAAACTATTGTGAATGATTACAAGTAACTCATTAAAATTTTATTTAAAGATCTTATATTTATATGTAATATGCTCAGTACTTTTTTGTTTACTAAGGTACTTGTCCATGTATTTATGTTATTAACACAAACATATTTAACTTCGCTGTTATTTATAATATTAATATTGTTTATGTCTGCGAATTTTAATAAAGTAAATTATACAGGTACCTTAAACAAATTTTTTTAGGGAAATTAACATTAAACTTACTAAACTTTTACAAGATCTCTTAATTCGCCTTCTGATCTGAGCCATATTGTTTTATCGCCGTCTTCTTTCTTCACAAGTATTCTTCCATTTGACACCCAAATGTATTTGTAAATACCACGAAGTTGTGTTTTAGCATTCCATAGTAGTGTTCTTGTTGTCTTAGCCAAGTCCTCATTAATGAATATTTTGCTAGTCGACGACCCGCCTGTAATACAACTGCTTATTGTTTCGGGTACTTTACGACGTTTCTCCAACCAATCGTCTCTGGATACACTACATGTAGTCTTAAATCCTACTAGAATGGAAGCTGGCTTCAATCCCTTTTTCGGTGGGTGAATTCTTCGTGCCCACTCAATTCCGTCACTGCTTACACCAATTTTATTACCGATTTTAGATACTAATTCCTTAACATTTTCACCGGGTAGATACTCGACTCCTACTATTTCTAAATTATATTTACGTTGTGATTGTTCAATATCTTGTATTTGTTGTTCAAGGGCAAGGTTACATTTCTCTAAATATAAACATTTGTTGTTAACACTCACCACTGATTTCTCCAATTTAGTTATTTTACCTTTGGCTTGCTCGTGTTCAGCTAATAGTGTATCATATTTATCGGAAAGCAGGCTAATACTTTGTTGAATTGTATCTAAGTGCTTTTTTAATGCGGGTATGGCACTGACCTTTTTCTGAATATCTTTTAATATTTTTCCATTGTCTTGTGCCTCCTCTACAGTCTCATCCTCGTCTGAACCTTCATCTTCACAGTTGTTACAGTAAATCCTGTTTATTCCAACTTTTAGGTCCGCCGCTAATCCCTTTACGCAGTTCCTATGAAATGTTCCTTGGCATGTTCCTTGACATACAAAGTGTGATCCTTTTTTAGACAAAACTTTTTTACACTTTTGACATTCCATGATGCGATATCAAGGTGAATAGTTATAAACAAATGTAAACTTTTCGTTACGAGCGCAATAAGTACGTGCAGCGTGCACGCTTGTCAGTATAAGACTCGCCGGAACTCTAGCTTGGGCAGTTGTCGCGGTTGCAAATAAGTTGCGATGTAAATAATTCCCTATTCCTAGAATAGAGCTGAGTAATTTCCCATCAAAAACATAAATGTGAAATGAGAGCCAAGTTCAATATTATGATATATGTATGCCTTGCTTGTTGACTTCAACGACAAAAGGAGTGAGATCTAAACGGGTGCCAAGTTCAATGGTCATTCCTGAAATATATTCATAACAACATATTTTATAACAATTTAAAATATCATTTCTTCTTAGAACTTAAGATAATATATTTGTTGGGTACGCGTCACTTCCCCTCTGCGTGAGGGGGGGGGGGTGACGTTTCCCGGTTTGGACGGGCGTTTTGTTGCGCCGGATGCCCGTCTCGTAGATACCGTACGGATGCCAGTGGGCGGCGTGATGTTGGTGGTGAGGGGGTCCGGGGGGTGCAATAATGCACGACCGCTTGAGGTGCCGGGTCTTCAATGAAACTCGATATCTTGACCGTAGATTGTTCGCAGGACGACCAAAGCTTTCTTCTCGTAGTTACTCGTTGCTTGTACTTGTAGACTCGTTGAATTGCACCGTGCCCAATACGGCCCTTCTTCGAGCTTAAGTGGTTCGAGTAATGACCGTAAAGAGAGCCCCGTTTTATTCCGTGTTTATACTTTACTTTTCGCTTTGGTTGCCCTGTTAAACTCTTTATATTTCTCTCATTATATATCTTATGTACACATGTCATATATCAAAATGTTCCTCTTTGAATTACCTATCCATTACATATTCACTTATAATATACATTACGTATGCATTCCGTACATAAGCCAAAAACAATGTTATTTACGGGCGACATTACTATTTTCCGCTCGTAAAATCTCTATAACATTTGATATACTTAATCTATTGGCTTACTCTATATGTTAATCTATTCTATATTAGTTATATTTTCACATATGTGACACACAATACATAATCGTTTATATACATCTTAACATACAACATGCAACTTGTAATGTAGCGTATTCGCTTACATTTTTCTATAATATTGTCAGTATTAATCTATCTTATTGTAACTCATAGTATGTAACACGTCAATACAATAATAACACATATTAACCTAACCTAAGACACGAAAATGACTGTTCTGTCGCCAACAATATTGAAGCCCGAGGTCTGACTTGGCTAGTTCTAATATACGAAAAGAATATTTAACGGTGGTATTCCACTCGTTATATATATATATATATATATTAACATGAAGACCTTAAAATACACATAAAGACCGGATGTCATCAACTGATTGCCGATAGAATGTAAGTATGTCATCATCTGATTTCTAATGTAAGAACATTACCAGGCACTATAAGTAAGTATTCCTAATAGAATCGATTAATTGAAAAATTATAAAAAAATGATAAAAATTTACTAGTTTCTGATTTATTATTTTGTATTCACCCAACAACCTATCTGTATGCCAAATGTTAACTATCTACGTCATCTGGAACTGGGTTAGAATTCTGCTCTATAATCTGTCAGTGATAAAAATAACGATTTTTGGACGTTAATATCTAAATAACTGTTCGAGATGTGTTTATGAAATTTGGAGCACACGTGTTTCTCGCAAGTCTCAATATATGAGCCAAATTTGACGTTTTTACATGAAATAGTTTTTCGAGTTGTGGTTGAAATGGTTCGTGTAATATTACACACGATACCGCTCTCCTCGAACTTGGCTTGACACGCTATCGCGTATCTAGATACATATATGCATGTTCTCCATTCTCCTGGGAGGAAGGAGATGAACATGTGACTACAGTACGTCCGGGATCCTATCTAAACTGGACGAAGACGGCTTGTCCGCAAGGTAATGTTTAAGCGTGGCGTAACCAACCACTTTGACGGTAGGAGGACTGGGGTCAAAGGGTTGACCTAGTTGGAGGATGACCGGGCGGTGTTCGGAGCCGAGCTTGTGTAGGTACGTACGACTTGAATGAGTCGTAATCTAAGCGCGATAACTTTTAAGAGTGCTATATCAAGCACTCTCGGTCGACAGTTGACTTGAAAGGGAGTGGGGAGAGCTATTACGTCAAAGTTGAGCACATTTGGCCAAACCTTGGACTAATTACACATGAAAAACACTTTTATTCTTTCTGAATATTTTATGACGCTGATAATCGTGTAGTCAAACCTCTCTGAGACAGATATCCATAAGACAGGTCTTTGAGCCTAGTGTGGAAATCTACGACAATTGTTATGAGTCCCTGGTTACTACCAGAATGAGAAGAGTTATAACTAGTGTTAAATCAACTTTTGTAAACCTAGGGTTAAGTATTTTGGAAATAAATTATTATTAAATTTGCATTCTGACACCGGCTGGACTACAGTTGGTATTAGCCATGGGTAACACGACGCTACGTCGCGCAATTACGCCAACTCAGTTTACTGCGCCGGGTGTGTTAACACACTTATTCCAAATGTATTGGCGCACAGCGCACTTCAGCACGGCGAGACGGCTAAAGGATAACGTCGCATCCCGCCGCTCGAGTCGGTCAGCCGCTCATTCATTTCTCTAACTCTCTTGCCTCGCGTACTATTTTGCTGAGTTACCAATGGCTAGTTGGTATGGCCTCATTAAAATATAGACAAACAATCTCCTGCATGCCTGACAGACTAGACCATCTTAAATATAAGAATAAACGTCTAACAATTCTCATTACCTACGAGAGGAAAACTAACAAATCAGAGAAGTAGAAGAATAAATGAGATACCAAAATGAAAACAATAATTTATACTTACTTCAAAAACTAGTTTACAATTCATATTGCTGTCTGATTGAGGAAAATCGTCCTCAGGGAATTCCTTCTTCAGATGTACCATTACATAATCGTTAATGTCGTCGTAATTTACATTTGCTGATGACTCCAAGGATTCAGATAGATGCTGCAAAATAATTACTGGTGAGAATTAAACGTTTATATATCAAACTATATTCTCCTAGAACATAGTTACTTATTATTCACTTACAGTTAGAAATTGCAAGCAAGCTTGCTGGTAGTAAATTATTCCCAATGAAAAGAAACAATCAGAGTTCCTGATTCGGAAACTTAATCTGTGTGAGACCGGTCTTAGATCTTAATACATGTTATTGAAATGAGGATAACAGAGTAACTCGCTAGCTTGCTGAATAATTACTTCCACAAAATGCCAGTGTATCTGCAGATACACAGCGCTTGAGATTTTGTTTTTTTTTTTCTGACTTACTATACTGTGTTAGCCTTAGGGGCTCTAAGCAAATAGAGACGCTGACAGCTTTGACACCACCGGGCTTGGAGGCGAGCGCTTAATGCACTCAGCCGCGAAAGCGTGGGCAACATGCGCACAGGGTGCCAAAGTGGCCGGACCTCTGCTTGGGGTGTTGCCGCGATTGCGAAAAGATTGCGAACTGACTAATTCCCTATCCATAGAAAATTCGAGCTAAAAAACGCATACATATACAATATGTATAAAAAACCTGTCGAATCAGAAAAGAGTATACAGGTACCCCAATGACATTACCAAAAAGAATAACAAAATTTTATTTATTATGAAAACAAAAATGCTATTGCAATTTAAAATTAACATATTTAGTTTTAGTTTCCCTAAAATTTAACAAATTTTGAAATCGTCTCCTGTCCGGAGCGATGCAGCGATACCTTTGATCGTAGGCGCGCCGCCCGTATTGTCATGTAAGTTTCCTCATTTAACGAATTTTTTTTTCATTCTCTTCAGGTATTTTTTTAAAGTTATAATCTGAGGTAGATAACATAAACAGAATATAATCTCGATACCTAATAACACCTTCACGGATTCGATGGTGTTTTTAATACATGTCCCTGCCTCCTGGCAGGAAGGAACATGTGTATATGTATTTAGTATTCTGTAAACACGGTCGCAACTATCTGTAAAAAAAGGTCTCTTACAGAACCTATGTACTTATGTGATGTACTTATGCGGTGTATACATATAGTGCGTATTATATATGTGAGTAGCTAACTGATTGCAAGTAGTGTCATCTGTATCACGCGAGCGGCTGCATGACTCAAGGGTTCCACACCGAGGGAATGGAACTAGGCTTAGGTGCTCCAGACATAAACAGTAACATAATTAAAGTAAAATTAGGTTCAACTTATATCCAGAAACACAGCTAAAGTATGTCATTATGTAAGACCAATATACACTAAAGAACACTTAAAACCTTAGAGTAGTGTCCTCTAGCTACAGATTACAAATCAATCATGTAATTCGTAAATATATTTTGTAATACAATTTTACAGTTTGTACCAATGTTTATTGATTATTTGTCCAAACCTCAACATTTTCTACAGTAAACATTAAATATATCAATTAATTATAAATAGGAAATAATAAATGTACAAAGCTGTAATATTATAGGCAACCATTATTAGGACTATTATAGAAAATATATACCTACTCATAACTATAATAATATATTATTTCAAAGGTAATTCAAATCAACTCTCTAAAAGCATACTATGTATTAGTCATTCCAAGATGTTGATCCATTACTGACTTATAAAATTCCAAAGTTTATTAGTATGGAAAATGGAAAATTCCAATGATGCAATTCATAACATTACATCTAAATAAAATTTTATCCCTAACTAATTATTTATATTATGTCTATTACTGTAATATTTAAAATCTTCAAAAAGCACTGACTACTCAAAATAGTTGTTTTGTATCACATCAAGGTTTGACATTAGATTACATCCCACTCAATTTGATGATGTGAAACAGTGGGGGAGGTTGAGAGGTGAAGGATGTCAAGTCCGGTGAAGCTGTAAAAGCCAGCTCCAAGGCCCCTAAGGCTAACAGTATAGTCAGTTCTAAAAAAAAAGAGGTGAAGAAAAGTGCAAAAACAAATAGTTTTTACATTATTTTTTTAATTCAATTTTGAGGCTAAGTCTGTCTAAGTCTTGTATATGAATTTCAATGGTTAAATATTTATTTCGGTTTTAATAATTGTCTATAACCTAACCAATTTTACCATCACAAAAGAAAAATGAAAATATATCACTCAAAATGTTAAATTTTACCTGTCATTCAAAAGTGAACTTTATGCCAACTTATTATAATTTAAATTTATATTGTCAGATTCACATATATGCAATTTTAACATATTTCTCATAAACTATTTATTTCCACAGTGTGAAATATTATATTTAGCCTTATTGTAGTGATCTAACTGTAAAAAAATTATAGTCTCAACTTGACGACATGTAATATAAAGCCGAGCCCAAATCAAATAATGTTTTGTCAGCTAAAACATTTTTTAATCAAGAATAATATATCCTGTTCTGGTTGCTAAGAGCTAGACACTTGTCATATCTAACAATTTGATTTATGAGACCTTATCAAAGTTTAAATGTTATGACCATTCAATAACTTGAAATACTTTGAATAGGTAATCATTATATACAATACCATATCCTTACTGCAAGGTGATTCTTCTTCATCTTTGCACACTACCGTTTCAATTATCAGTGTTGGATGTGTTCTTGTATACATCTGTTCCTCTGATGTTGTGGTGTACAATGAAACAAAATTATTAAAATCATTAGTTTCCGTTACATCCGTTTGTCAAAGTTTTTCATCCAATTTCCTTACCCATTTCGTATTCGGTACAATACTAAAACAACAAACTCAAAATTCAAATCAAAACAAAAAAAAATGTTCTCAAAACAACAACCATCAGTAAAAAATATTATGATCAGAAAAAATAATCAGATGACGAGAAAAACACAGAAACAGATGCGGTTAATACTCTATGAACAGATGGTTACAAACAGTAGGTAGTTTGGCTAATATCATATTTCTATTTAATTTAGTAAATTGAGCTAACTCAATGCGCTGGCGCTGGCGCCACTACCATAGACCATTCTACTTCTACATCTAATAGTCTGTGGGCGCAGCACTACTGAGTACTGCGGCTGCCAGCTCTGTTTGAGTGTTGAGCACTAGATCAGTTCAAGAAAGCGCTAGATTCCGCTAAAACGGGTGTAATTAAAAAAATCGCTAGATTATAATGCTATTTTTAAATTAGGAGTTAAATAAATACGTTCCAAATTACCGCCCTAAAACAACCGCAATGTTTAATTTACCAAAAAATTACTAATTGTAGGTATAGTTTAAATTTCGTAATTTCAAGGACCTACCTATCGTTTACGTTCTGACCAAAAATAAGTTTACTCATGTACAGTGCCAGGGACGGTGTTAAAATTAAAACATCAAATAGGTATTTTTATAATTTGTAATTTAATAAATCATTAAAAAAAAAATTTAGACATCATCAACCGAATCGTCATCCTCTGCGTCGCGTCGCCGCCGCGTGCCGATCGCGTCGTCGCGTAGGTTCGTAAAGTTTGATGAGTCCCAGAACCAGATGGACGGACCTATATATATTATAGTCTTTGGACGGATCTGGCTGTGGCTCTGTGATATCCACATATCATTAGGCTATCCCAAATTTATATTTCTCGTTACTTCCAATATGCTGCAATACGTCATCAGGAAGATCATAATAAAAGCATGTGGATTATTTATTTTAAAAGTCAAGTCCTTTCTAACCTCTACAATCACATTAACGGTGTCTACGTTGAGAGCATTACGTAATTTTTTTTTCACTATATGTATTATGCTAAAATTTAGCATTTATCGTTTTGATTGTCAATATATTTTAATCTATATATCGATACTAAATATCCAACTTCGAAAATTGTATCAAAAGCGGTATATATTTTTAATATAACTAACTAAAGTCGCTAGAATCCAAAACCGTAAAAAGTAGGAACGATCGGAAAAAACTGTATTGTCTATGACTATTAACTAGTGTATTTCTCTGTGTTGCGTGTATGTGCATCCGTCACTTCCATCCGTGAGTTCTTTTTTTTATTTTTTATTTAATATACTAAGAATAAATTATACAAGAGTTGATGAATTGATGCCACATAAACCTTTATGGTATTGTGTGTGACACCTTAAAATTCGTTGTCGAATATACATAACATAAATTTTAATCCGGTACAAGTAGAACATTATTTATAACAGAACCATGAAATCATAATTCCGATAAAAAATGTTCCTTCAACACATATTTCAGATTCTTACTTGTGCTAATATTGCGAACGGAGGTAGCCAAAGAGTTTATAAGTCTAGGAATTAGATACACAGTCGTCCGAACACCGTAGCAATTATTTACAGAGAGAGTAGCTAGGTTAAAATATTGTTCTACTTTATGTACTTTGTGTCAAAAATCCCTTCTAATTTTGTATTGTCTATGAGTAGGTTATTTTTAGTATAGGTAGTGTGTCTAATAACAAAAAAAAAACTCAAAGAGACCCTCCTCAAACCTACGCCCAAACTTACCATAAAACGTTATTCTGTAATCACTTGACATTGGAAGAATTAATCGCGTTCCCACAACGACACAAAAAGAGACATTAAAAAAAAAAAAATCTGTTAAGTTATGTATTGTGTTTGCGATCGCGGGTAATCACGATACCTAAAAAACCTCAACCTCAATGTTTTGTATATATACGAGACATTTTACACCAGTTCTTTCCAATCTGGCACTTAAACACAATAGGAAGGAGCTGAAAGCGGAGCATGTAAAAAGCAGAGTTATCTACTTTCACTACCGGACAAATACTGGTTTGCCCGATATAGTATAGGTCTTAAAAATATTAGTTAGAAGATAGCTTTTTAGTCTTTGATATTTTTGTAATTTTGCCTAAAAAAGGATTACTGATAAAAATTCCTCCGTATTTATTGAATTTTTGTACATTAAAATAATGTACATTTTCTATTTATATGACTATTGATCTTATTGAACTAGGTTGAACGAAATACATAATTATTTCAATACGGCATTTTTTTGAAAATATAACCTTGAATATGATACCTTTTCCCCGATAAATCGACGTCGATATTGATATTTTATTAAATATCTTTTTTTTTTCTCTTCCGACATCCCTACTAGCGGTGGGCAATTATGAGTTATACTAATGTAAACATTCAAAGAAATTAAATCGAAATATTTCAATTATAGCTATTATTAGATACTAATATTATTCGAATTTTCACTTTTCGTTTTTAATAAGTTCCAGTCAACATTCATTATCGCCCACATTTGGGTAATACATTATATACTCGATTATGAATGATCATTCATATTCATAATTCGACTATGAATTGTTACTCATCATTGAAATATCTGGATTAGGTAAATAATTCATAATAGATTATATTAATTGTTCATAATCGCCCACATCTACTATTTACATACCCTCCACTTCCCCAGATTGAATTTACGAAATTTTCCCATGACGGGTAAAACATTTCCCCAAAATGATACTATTTTAGCAACTTTTCCCCAAACTTGGTAAACCTACCTATTCCTTTTTAATAAGTTTTTTTGGGCTAGTGCTGCCATTTTAACGCTTTTGGTGCTAGATCTAGCGGAATTTTTGAGTAATCAACTCCTATTATTAGTAGTTGACTCCAAGCGGAAATTCTAGCGCTTTATTTATACCATTTAAAAATATTATAAGTTATACCTTAAGTAGGTATTATATAGAACCACTTTAAGGATGTTATTTCTACTGAATGTTTTTAAACTTCTGAATAAGTTTAAAATTTATTTCAGTTCGACATTCTAATGGAGATATTGGAAGAATATTTAGGTGCAAAATAAATTACGTAATGCTCTCAACATAGTCAGGATTAATATGATTTTAAAGGTAAGAATAGGATTGACTTCTAAACAATCAACATGTTTCAATTATTATGATCTTTCTGATAACGTATTTAGGCAAATTAGAAGTAACGAAAAATTTGAACTAAGTATAGTCCGACGATATGTGGATATCACAGAGCCATAGCCAGGTCCAACTGGTTCTGGTACTCTTTGAACATTTCCAAAGACGACGCCAAAGATGACGATTCGTTTGATGAACCTTTAAATTATTTTTGTCTCATCTTTGTTTATATGACATAATAAATGAAATATTATTAAAATACTTGATGTTTTATTTTCAATAAATTGTCTTGTGTTATACCTACATAGGCAAACACATTTTTGTTCAGAACATAAATAATAGGTACTTGAAATTACGAAAAATCTATAGGTACCTACAAGTACTAATTTTTTAGTCAATCAAACAATGTGGTTCTTAGGGTGGTGATGTGTAACGTATCAATTTATCTCCTAATTTAAAAATAGTATGTAGCGTTTTTTTAAATCACACTTATTTAGCGTAATCTAGCGATCTTTTTCGCTAAATACCACGTTAGCGTTAGCTAATAGATTTAGAGTTAAGTGCAATATATAATTAAATTCTTATTAAAATGTTATAAAACCTATTTGAATGTAATAAGTACACTAATACCTAACTATATACACACGACATAATATTATGGAACCGTAAACTTCGTAAATATTAAGCATCAAACATTACAACACAAAACAGGTTTAATAATGAAATATAAGTTTCAATACGTTTCTACGCTATTCTTACGAAATTATAAGCCTAATTTCTATGTATTTACTATCTAAAAATACCTAAACTTTATTTCTTTAATATAAAAACAGTAAATCAACGATTGTTCATACGTAAATGCTTATCTACCTACAATTAATTGTCCATGTTATTTCATAAATCATCACGCCTAGCCCTATGCGTCGCTAACAGTAGGTGTTGGGTACGCGTCACTTTCCCTCTGCGTGAGGGGGGGGGGGGTGACGTTTCCCGGTTTGGACGGGCGTTTTGTTGCGCCGGATGCCCGTCTCGTAGACGCCATACGGATGCCAGTGGGACGCGATGTTAGTGAGGGGGTCCGGAGGGTGCAAAAATGCACGACCGCTTGAGGTGCCGGGTCTTCAATATTGCTTGCAGGACGACCAAAGCTTTCTTCTTGTTGTTACTCGTAGTTACTTGTTCTCGTTGGATTGCGCCGTGCCCCATACGGCGCCTCTTCGAGCTTAAGTAGTTCGGAGAGTGACCGTAAAGAGAGCCCCGCTTTATTTCGTGTTTAAGTTTTCACTTTGGTCGCCCTGTTAATCGCCCTATATTTCTTTCATTATATATCTTGTGTATACATGTTATATGTCAAAATATTCCTTGTCGTATTACCTATTCGTTAAGCATTCACATATTATATACATCAAGTACCTATATATTCCGTACATAAGCCAAAAACAATGCAATTTACGGGCGGCATCACCGCTTTCTGTTCGTAAAGTTTCTATAACATTGAATGTTCTTACTCTATTGACTTATTCTATGCATTTATCTATTCTATATTAGTTCTATTTCCATATATGTGACACACAATACATAAGCATTTATATACAACTTAATACATAACATGCAACTTATAATGTAGCGTAGTCGCTAACATTTCTCTATAATATTATCCATATCAACCTATTTTATCATAACACATAAACACAATAATATGACATAATAACCTAACACGGGACACGAAAATAATAGTTGTCGCCAACAGTAGGTAGTGTTGATAAACATCTATTGATGATTGAGTTTATTTTTGTGTAAACAAGAAGATTTTCACGATAGTAAAGTAAGCAATACAATTACCTTTTTTTCGCCGTCGTCTTATACGGGCTCTCGTATATTCCGTACTACTATTTACGCTATATTTTACTAAAAAACCGTTGATTACTATCGATTATCCAAAAATCAATGTTTAAAAAAATAAGTAATTCGCATGTTCGCACTTTAGTAACTTGATGAGTTAAAAAAAAACATGTGCAATTCACACGCAATCAAAGTGTAACATTCAGAAAACATTATATATCTTCTTGTTCAAGCAAAGAGCCCTTGAGTGGAAACAATAAATTAACGTCGAGTATAGATTAGTTTTTGTATACGTAACACACAAGTTTAAGAGTCAATAATTCAGTGTTAAAATGTCGTTTTAATTGCTCATTCGTATTTTGTAAACCAGCGAGTGTAGCTGGTGCAAGAACACTTTGTAATTAATTTAATAAATACTTTTATATTTAATCAAATAAGTAAGAGTTATTTGTAGTTACAAGCGTATGATCCTACGAACGGATTACACACAACACGAATTCTTTAAAATCAGCGGGATTCGAACTATGGGTCACTCATGCTGTAAATACAACAGTGAGTACAAGTCTGGTCGTCACATCGTTAGAATAATACGACGAAGATCATAGTCGTGATAATCAGGACTTGCATTGACCTTGAACAGGGTGGGCCAGAAAGATTTGCGAATTTTCAAAAATAAAAAAAAACTAAATACAATACACATACACATCTTTATTTTAATTAAAATAGACATCTGGGAAATTTATTTCTTAAAAATTACATCATTCAGGTGTGCACCATCCCGCTGCAAACATTCCTCGAATTTGAACCTCAAATTCGTGTTCGTACGTGTTTAAATAATACATACCCAAATAGATGGATCGCGGGCGTCTGGGGCCAATTTTGTGGCCTCCACGTTCACCAGACCTAAATACACTGGATTTTTTTTTATTGGGGCTGCCTCAAAGAAGACTTGTACCGTAAGCCGATCAGGTCCTTAGAATACTTACGTATCCGTGTCAGAGCAGCCGCATCAAAAATAAGTAATTAACGATATACGAGACTGCTCAAAAGAGAATTTATCCGTAGATGCAGAAACTGCATAAGAGTGAATGGCAAACAATTTGAAAATTTATAATGAATTATGTAATGCCAAATAAAGTACTATTAATGTTAGATGTTGTTTTTTATTAAACTTCAAATGCTTAGGGTGCAGTTGAATATAAAAAATATGCTCATATTAAATATTTTGTTATTTAAACAAATTTGCTCCTTTTCCACTTTAATAGCAATAATTCACTATTTACATAAGATACAGTAATGAAATATACCATTATGAAATCTACTCAAAACCGACATTATTTTAAAATTATAAGTCACTCATGTTTTCATAAATTTTTTAAATACCCAAATGCTTAAAACTTTGTAAAAAAAAATATTTTAGCAAATTTCTCACAGCAAAATTAATTCAAGTTTTTTATAATATTACCATAGCTAGTCAAACTATTTACTGCTTATCGATTGGCATAGTTAGCGTATAATAATAGATCAACAAAAAACCGATAGAATTCAGTCATTTGTGGTCGCAGTGTACAAGAATGTAAAAAAACAATTGTAGTTTTTTATTTAAAAAAATCATATCTTAGGTACTACCTAGGATATATTTTGTTTCGCATTTTTTTAAGTACGGCCATAAGTTCTGCTATAAGCCATTTCAAGGTTATCCATTCATAACCGAACATCCTGTATACAATTTAGTCTTTCAATACTTTAGCCGAATATTTGATAGATTTGCATTGAAACCCCCCAATAATTAAAAAACCAAACAATGACTAAGAAATGTTTATTTTATTTACATTTAGCGATCATTTCGTTATAATATGAAATTAAACAAACACGTTTTACAAACGATAACTAAAATTCACGGTCCGTGCGCCGACTATAATATTAATAGGTTAGAATTGTAGGAACAATTAATTTAATTTATAAATAACTATAATCTAATTAAATATTTACAAATAAAAATCCACTTTAAAATCAGTAGGACTAAAAGTCTGATCAAACTGCGGACAGAACGGAACGGTGCACACAGGGGTAAAAATTGCCCCTAGAGAAAATAGGATTTTGAAATGTACTTACTTTGAATTAGACCATAAATATAAGACTTTTGATATATATCTTATTTTTAAATAATCAATAGTTAAGTTAAAAAACGCCTTATTAGATTCTTGTTGTATGTAACCTGAACTTCAATTAGACCCTGTTGCTTCATCTTCACAGATCTAGAGCTGAAACTTATTCTATTTCCTCTAGTGGCAATTGTTATCCCAATATGAGCCGGTGCAACGTGAGTAGTTGTAATGTACTACGAGTTAATACAGAAGCGGTCACAGAGCCGTCGCGTCCCGGCGCGGCATGAATACAACCTGAGCGCGGGCACGATACTACAGTTGTGTTCTGAGTATTTATTGTGTTAACTAAAACAGACGGCGGGAGGAGCGCCCGGGTCGGTCCGGTGTTCGGAGCTCCTTCACGTGCGCGGTCGCTGCTGCCGGGACCTCTTCCCCTGAGCACAGACCCCGCCCCCCGAGCTTGAGATAGCCTGTCTCGCTCGTACGCCGACCCGCCTAGTCGGCCGCGTTTCCCCCACCGTCACGGCACTATGCCTGACAGCAAGGAGCCCAAAGGCTCTTCTCAAGATCAAATCAAGACTTGTACCACATCAACCCCTCCCAATCTATCGGACACTGACGACGCTAATTCGACCACCACCCAGGCCACGCCTACCGGACTATACCGCAGCCGCACGTTCTCAAGAGAGACAATTCCCCCCTCATCGCACGCCGGCCCCTTCAATACACGGACCATCAACTGCGCCGCCACCCGTCGTGGTTATGTGCCCGAAAGAGATCTACGAGCATGATTTGATCACGCTCTCCGAGCTTCTTGATGCACAAGTTCTCTCAGAAGGGATGCTCCGATGGATGGCGTTGTACCTTCGCGTTAAGGAAGCCGAAACTGACGACAAGAAGCCGAATTCCCATGATGTCGCCTCGCCTAATCACGCCGCGGAAGGCGTAGTTGATAGTACGGTGATCCACCGCCTATCCCGAAGGCCATTCTTAATATGACCCCGAAAAGAGAGCCCCAAGAAGGAAGCGCTTTGTATCAGAATACAAGCACGATGACAGCCTTCATCCAGCAGTCCGTGTGAATATCACCCCCGAGCTACTTGACCAGCTAAAGACAGAAACCACGACACTAACGACAACCTCCCACTGGCGCAGCGTCCGGCGAAGAGGACGAAGTTGCCAGCTAAGGCGAAGATTGGGCATACACCCGCCCCCCCTCACCTCCTGCAACACGACTGTGGCCAGGCCGAACCCATCACCCAGGCAACGAGAGCCTGCACCCAGGGGAGATATTGCGACCGTGGCAGCATCACCACCAGCGAGTCCCGGTACTCGGCTGCCAAAGGCAACCAAGGAACCGCCCACTGGCGCAGCAACTGCCGCGCCGCAGCCTGCGCCGCCTATCGCAAGCACATCTGCGGATCCCGCAGTAGACCCGCCTATTCCCGAACGCAAGACGCGGTACCCGCCCGTAGTAGTGGAGCGGCTACCTAACTGGACACACCACTTCCGTATCATCTCAGAAAAGCTCGGCCACAGACCGAAAGCTCGACCCTTTGGCGAGGGCGTCTGCTTAACGCCTGCCAATGACAATGAGTACCGTGTGATACAGCGGTACTTCACGGACCTGGAGAAACAGGAGGGATTAGCGTGGTTCGCCTACTCCCTGCTTGCGGAGAAGAGCTTAAAATTTGCAATTCGAGGCCTTCTCGCAGAAACCAAACCGGAGGAGATCACTGAAGCCCTCACAGAATTAGGCTTTGAGCCCGAATACGTGAGACACATAAGGGGGCGAAGTGGCAGACCAGGATGCGTCTTCCACTGCATTTTAAATAGGAAGCCCGACCTGATTCCAAAGATCTACGAAGAAGATGAACTACTCCTCATGCCCGACATCAAGAACGAAGCTTGGAGGTGGAAATAAGGGCCGGCCCAATGCCACCGGTGCCAGGAATTCCGATACTCCTCCTAAAACTGTCACCGTCCCACCGCCTGTTTGCGCTGCGGAGGACCCCACATGGCGTTCCAGTGTACCCGATCCAAGGAGGAACCGCCCACCTGCGCTAGCTGCGGGGGCCCACACCCGGCCAACAGCCATGTACAGTGCTCGGTATTTAAACGAGAGGCACGCAACCGCCGTGCCGGCACCGTGGCTAGATAGGGTACTGCGGGCAGGATAACTGGGGATTTTCCATCCACTCCCACAATAGTTCAGGAAACCGCACTAAGCAGCCTCATAGAGCCTCAGCCTCTAAGAGGAGACGCGGGAAAAGTCGCAGGCAGTAAAACCAGCAACCAGCGAGGCACCTTAAGCTGGCTGCACAACAATCCACGGTGGACACCCTGACGCACACCGCCAATGTCGTCAGAAGTAATATCGAGGTCGCCAGAAATGGCACCGAAACAGAACAGGTGTGCCTAAGATCGTTGCTCACCCTCTTCGCTCCCAATGCCTGAGCAGCAGCTCCGAGTCATCCATTGGAATGCCCGTACGCTCACGGGGAAACGTAGGATGGTCGACCACTTTCTCCGTGAGCAAAACATTGATATTATGCTCATATCGGAAACGCGATTCCATACGGCCGAAGCGTTCCGTATACCCAATTACATCGTCTATCGAAAAGATGAAGTCACCGCACAAGGACTGGCATACAGGGGGCTCGCCATAATTATTAGGAGGAGGATCGTCCACCAACTAATAGCCCAGGTCGACTTACGAGTTTCTACGCTATGAAACCAGGATATTCGAGGCCTACAAGCCACCCAACTCGCGATTCAATTTCGCGGAAATCAGTAAGCTACTTTCAAATAATACGCCCACAATTCTGGCTGGAGACTTCAATGCGAAGCATACTGCGTGGAACACCCAGTTAATTTATCCCCAAGGACGAAGCTTGCATGAGGACGCTACTAAATACGACTATCAAGTGGAAGGATCTGACGAACCCACCCACTACTCTAGTACGTCCGAAGATGTACTTGATATTATCATTTACAAAGGCCCCAGTGCGCCTCCCATTCAGAAAGTCTTCCCGGACCTCCCATCCGACCACAGGCCGGTGTTGCTCGTCATCGAGAAACCCCCGATACGGGTAACACTGTCCTTCTCAAACCATCGGTGATGACATGCCCTCTGTCCACCGTCTGTGTGGGCAACTGTCCGTGAGGAGACCCCCCGTTAAACCCATGCGAGGAAGCGATGGAAATCTGTGCAACCGTGCAGATGACAGGCTCGAGTCGCAGTGCGTTCCGGCTACAACCACCAACTACCATCATGTTGATGACATCAACCAACACCTCCAGAACTACTGCAGGCGCCCATACTTCCAGATGAAGACCCGGTAGTCGTCTCGCCTGGTCAAGTTCGCCGTGTAAATCTACGCACTAAGCCCCGGAAGGCCCCGGGCGCGGACCGAATCACTAACGCAGCGCTTCGTAAGTTGCCGTATCAATCCGTCGCGGCACTGACTCGCCTCTTCAACAGGATACTGCGCTCGGGGCACTTCCCTAAACAATGGAAACTTTAACGGATCATCATGCTGCCCAAACCGGACAAGGACACAAGACTACCGGGGAGCTATCGACCGATTACACTACTTAGCACCATTTCCAAGGTGTTTGAGAGATTGGTGCTCCATCACCTGGCACACCATATTCCTCCGCATGACACGAGCAGTTCGGATTACGGACTGAAATTGTCTTTTTTGAAATTCATATTGTCCATATGAAATATGGACGCGATGAAACCCACTAAAAAGGGTTCCAACCATGGCACAGTTTCCTCACCACCCCATTCCGAGGCGGGCGTGAAGATTTCACGATTATAGACGACGGGACGGGAGCACGTCGCGCCCAGCGTCACGGCAGCATTGTATTTAATTACAAAAGTAAAGGCAGTGTGTCATGTCCAGACCTTTAAATTTTAGAGCCAGTTCTATTGATTTTATTGTAAGAATTAAACTTTATATTTAGATTACATTTACTAACAAAACTGCAAATATTATGTTATCTTACAAGAATATTTCACAAATCAACTAGAAATATTCACGTTTTTGCCGCGAAATGCACCTGTCTACCTACGTCTAGCATAGTATGGATAATACTTTTACGAGAGATATATTTCTCTTACTTTTTATTATGAAAAGATTTAATAACTAATTTACTTAATGTATTTACGACATTTAAAACAATGAAATATGATTAATAGGGATTTATAATAAATTATTGAGTAATTGATCAATTATAATTACATAAAACTAAAGAAATTGCATAAAACGAATTAATTATTATTGATACTAAATTATAATGTCTAAAAATATTTTACGATAACCTATTTTGCAATTAATACATTGTCACTATTATTTTATAAGTACTATATTTTATCGAGAGATGGCGACAGAGTTCAACGAGAGTAATAACGGGGGCACCCACATATTCGTATATACCAGCCAACTCACCAAGAAATTAAGTAATAAAATAACCACACTGCTGATGTAATACGCTCGGCACGCCATGGATGTCAAAAAAAAAACGAGTAGAGGCTCTTAGTATAATCGATTTAGTAGTTCTTGACCCACTAATGCTACAATATACCAGACTGTATTAGCAAAATCGGTTTAGTAGTTCTTGAAACATCAATGCGACAACACACGGACAGGATTGGTAAAATCGGTTTAGTAGGTCTTGAAATACCAATGCAACAATATTTCAGACAAGATTAGCAAAATCGGTTTAGTAGTTCTTGAAATACCAATGCAACAATATTACAGACAGGATTAGTGAAATCGGTTTACTAGTTCTTGAAACAACAATAAAATGAAGAAATTAAGAGGAATGTAGAGAAAGAAAGCAAGGTGTCATACATACTGTCATATCGCAACCCACACAGTAAAAACGAACCACTTTCTTACAAACAACGCATGCCCGTCTTTTACGTTTGCTTTTGTTAGGTAAAAATGGGTACTCTGCCAGATGGTGTTTGATTTCGAAACGTTCTCGTGGGGTTTTATCAGTAGGTTTGTTGCTATGGTTTTGTAGGAGAGACTTTATTAACTGAATCCTAAAAGAACGTTGTGAAGAAGAAGAAGAAGAAGATTGTTTAACTACAATAAAAGCGTTTAATACAGATACATTAAGGAGCCTAAGGAAGAGTTTTTTGTACCAAATCCGTGTACGTTTCCTTTCTATGGGGAACATTGCCAGCATTTGATCTTTCTTATCAACTCCCCCCATCATAATGTTATAATCATGAATTACTGTCGGTTTCAAGGTCGTCGTCGATTTCGTCATGGCGGTGGTATTTCCATGGTATGTAGAGATCGTCCCCACTAGGTTCTTATCCCTCCATACCATAACATCGACATCAACAGAAGTAAACCCGGTGATTTGACCTGGCTGCATATTTGCCATGGTTAGATATCGGAGTTCCTGCGGTACAAACTGGCAATTGGTTCGCAAAGTGCCAACACAATCAAAACCTTGGGTTTTTAATTTTCGGGCAAGAGCTGGGGAATTGTAAAAGTTGTTCATCCACAACGTGTGGCCCTTGTGCTCAAGACCTTGAATTAGTCTTAAAACAATTGCCGGCGTATGAGCGTCTAAAGGGTCCAACTGCTGGGACATAGGCCCGGCTTTCTTATGAGCGTGAACCACAAACCGCCACAAATAGCCTGTTTGAGATTCACAAATCTCATAAGTCTTTATTCCCACTGAGGCGGTTTTGTTTGGAATGAATTGATTGATGTCCAACCAACCTTTCCACTGCAATAATGAATCATCAAGGGCAATATTTTGGCGCAAGTTGTACATTGAAGAAAATTTACAATTTAGTTGTAACAGCACCGGCTGAATTTTAAACAATTTCGCCTCGGAAGCGTCAAGATTTAGCTGACACATGTTTTTATTGTCGTTAAAATGTAAACATTTATTTAAAAGTAGGAAACGTTTCAGAGACATGTGTAAGTGAAATTCTGGGGTACAAAATACGTCAGAACTGGCACACCAATATTCCTCAATTTTGCTTTTTACAACTAACCCCATCGCTAGCAAGATAGCAAAATATACATAAAGCTCATCGGCAGATGTATCCCGCCAGTCAGTTAAGCGACTTGAAGCGCGGAGAGTGTCGCTATTGAGCATTTGGAGTACCAATTCCTGCGCATACTTGTTTGTTTCCGAGGCGATGTACTCCATGAACTGTCGATCCCATATGGCTACAAAAGCGTCATACGGGTCGACATATGGAGCAGTCGGACCGATATTAATGTTGGAAAAGGTTTCTCTCCTTGACTCGGGTGACATCGGGGAATCAGGAAAACTTGTCCATTTGAAATCATAAAAGTTAGTTGGCTGGTACATATATGCAGAAATATCATTATGTGTTACAGAGGTGGTAGGAGACGTGGAGACAGGTGGAACAAAATCTTCTGGATCCTGAGGCGTATCCATCATCACTTGCACCGTCCTTGGGATGATAACTGGAACTACCTCTTCATGGTCGTCGCAATCACTCTCCGGTTCACTTCCTTTTTAAAGAAATAAGTAACTTATAAACAATAACCATTAGCACACTTAGACATTGTATAGTTCACTCGACAAAAGGTGTTTAACATACCATTATTTATAAGAAACTTCATTTCATCATCAACTTGCATTCTCGATGGTGGGGATATGCTGCCATCACACTCGATAGATCTGGCGAAAAAACAATCTTAAATTTTATGAAGATATGAATTAGTCAGTCTCCTGGCTTTGCATGCGCTAAACCTTTTAATATGGAAAATTCGCACTTTTCGAGAATAAAAATTATATTACATTACTCTCTGCAGGTTTCAGACTACACATATAGTGTATTTCATATCAGTTGGTCGAGTAGTTATAACGTGAACGAGTGACAAACCAACAAACACACTTTTGCGCGATGGCAGAACCGCAGGAGATGTAATGTCTCGAACGTGTGATGGCCCCGGAGCCTCACTCTCTTCTTCTGAGGGCTCAACTTCCATAGTTGAAGAAAAAAAAAAAGTTGAGAGGTGTCAAGTGACATCCGGATGGAACAAAGTTCCTTTCGAGTAATTAGTGAAGGAATTGTAATAAAAAAATTTTTTTTTCAAAGTTATAGTAATATTTTTTTTATTATTAACAAATATAATGTAATATAAAGTTAATCAGTAGGCTCAATTTTAGTAATAATTGGCTTGTGGTAATTGAAGTAGGCAACATATATTTGCGATTCTATTTTATTTAAATGTCTTGAAAAAACTGCATCAATGGTAGTATTATATTTTGTTGTTGATTCTGCTGGATTATTGTTAATTCTTAAATCAAATTCTTCCTCTAGAAACTGTAGCAATGGTTTTGATTTTTCATTACTGAAGTTGATGTTAAAATCACCGGCTAAAATGAGTGGAACTTTATCTAAAATTTTGTTGTAAATGCTAAGCGTTCGAGATACATCTTTAGAATACTCAAGCAGTGCTCGATGAATGAACTCCTGAATATCATCTATTAATTTGTTATTTGGTGAGACATATATGACTGCCGTGATTAAGGTAACAACACCGTTTTCCATTACACACTCTGCTGCACATAAATCTGCAACACTTGTACGTCTTACGTGCAAGTCCTGAATATTGTTCATTATGACCGACATATTTAGTGTTACAAGA
Organism: Saturnia japonica; assembly: GCA_033032175.1. NCBI lineage: Eukaryota > Metazoa > Arthropoda > Insecta > Lepidoptera > Saturniidae > Saturnia > Saturnia japonica. Next base: position 9,308,648 of record CM065329.1, read on the forward strand.
TTGGTCGTATCATTTGTGTTGTGATATATCGCAACTCCACCCGAACGAACAAAATCACGTTTAAAGTGGGCTATACAATTAAAATTCGGTATATCACATTCTTCTCGATTGTCCAACCATGTCTCTGATAATAACAAAATGTTCGTTTTTTCTGTAACAGAGTCGATTAAATCAACTGAATGTTTACGAAGGCTTTGGACGTTGAACGTAAACAATGAAATGCCTTTATCTCTAGTAATGAAATCAATGACAGATTTTGCCTTCGTTTCAAGCTTATTTAATGACAATCTCTGAAACTCTTGTACTAGAGATATTGTTGATGAAGCTTGTACTCGATTATGATGAAATCGAAATTTAGTTTCATCATCATCAAAGGTAACGATAAATAAACCTTCGATGCTTGTTACACGAGAGAGAGCAACATAAACAAGTTGTTGAGGATGTATTTTGTCATACTCGTAAACAATTTGATCAAATGTTCCACCTTGTGACTTATGAATAGTCATAGCACAAGCAGAAATTATGGGAAAGTGTTTACGTTTAACAGTAACTTCTTTATTCCTTGTCATGGTAATGTTGGATGTTCGCCATTCAATAGGTACAGCAACATTATTAACTTTACTTTGGACAGCTAGTAAAGCAGCTTTTTTTCTTGCTTTTTGCCCAACTTTTGCTGATCCACAGAATTCGAGCCAAACTCTGCAAACTACGTTGTCCTCATTGAAGTCTAGGTGAATTAATTTACCAACGGCACCATTAACTAATCCATCACTTACATCAATGTTTGTTGTGATAAGATAATACTTTCCTTTTACAAAAGTGATTTGGTAAGGTAATCCCCCAGTATCGATGACAGATTTTTTTGTAGTTGTAATCTAAAAGAAGCTTCTTGTTCTTGATTTTTAGTTCCAGTTATTATATCCTTTGCTATTGAGATGACTTTATCTGGAGCTTCTTGCAAAATTGAATTGTTGTAACTGTCTACAGCGACATTAGTATAAAATAAACGAACACCATGAGGACTTAATTGTCGAGTTTCTTCTTTTTTGAAAAATCTTGATTCGATAATTTCTAATTGAAACTGTTCCAAAACTTCACCATTGCCAATCTTTGTGAGTATCAATGAAAATGCAGCATTAGTCTGTCTCATGACTTGCGTTAGTTCAAAAAATTTAAGACCTCGTCATAAATGTGGATCAACCATTCTCGTTTTAATAGGTTTATATAACAATGTTGCCCTTACTGGTGGAGCCTGGCGTAAATCACCAATTAAAATGACGTCAATGCCGCCAAAATCAACATTATGATTTGCAGTAATTTGTTTTAAGCGCAAATCAATTTTTGCTAACAGTTCTGCACTGATCATGCTGATTTCATCAATAATCAATACTTTGACGTATCTAAAAAGAGATCTGTACAAATGTAACATTTCAGATGATAATGGCAATAGTTTAGAAATCGAAATTTTAAGAGCAGTATGAACCGTAGTACCATCAATTGCCACAGCAGCTTTACCAGTAGATGCGCAAACTATATACGAATTACAGTAACCATCATTGTCAGTATATCTATTGTAGATTTCCATTATAAGTTTATTAACAAAAGTCTTGTCACTGCCTGCTGGACCAGTGAAAAAAACTTGAAATGGTTGCCGATTTTGAGTTTGAAGATGAGATATAATATGCCTTAAAAGTTCTTTTTGCTCACTGTTAGCCGACCTCATTACTTTGTAGAATTGTTGAGTATCCATTGTATTTTCTCTTTTTTTTTGCAATAGCACCAAGTTTGCTGAGTGTAGCATATCAGCATTAAAGACAGAAACAGTTTCTAAACTGTTGATATGGCACGTGAAATGAATTATTTTGCTGCATTTCTTCTGCATTATTACGTATTTCTTCTGGATGTTTACATATTTTTGCACTGCAATTATCTCGTGATCTAAAATTAACCAATAAAAAAATATTGATTAAAAAGACATCATATTTTACTCCAAAAAATATACCTTAGAAAGATAAAAAAAAATCATACTTACGCATCTGAATGATGATTTAAAGTGTTTAAAGCCTGAATTTTTTTTTCATTACATTATAGTAAACAATCTAAGAGGAACAATAAGAGAACATCAGTCACGGAGTCCACTATGCTTTTTCACACAGATGGTATTTGTAAAAAAATATGGTGATCTCCTTATTTGACTTTCTACTACTATAACCCTTTAGTACATTGTAATTATTTACGAACAAAGACGAAAATGTTGATGTTGGTATACAAATTTTTTTTTACATTTTCCATTTTCCATGCACGGTGACGTCATGTTGAAAGCACCGCATGGCCCACGGATCATGTGTTTGGTGACAATATCAAATAATTCTTGATCAATTAATGGGTCTGGAATTTCGGCTGAAATTATTTGATCGATTTCTTCAGGACGGATTCTATCTTTAAGCCAAACCAAAATGTGGGCATGAGGCAAACCTCGCTTTTGCCACTCTATCATATACAGTCAACAACGTGTGATACCAAAAATTGAATATTTAACAATAAAATCAATTAAGGATTTCAATTTTTGTTTAAACACGTGCAGTTAAATCATGACGATGAATGGCTTGTTGTCCTGGCAATAGTAAAGTTTGTATCTCTTCCCAATTCGGATTACATGTGAATGTAATAAATAAATCCGGTCGGCCGTAATGACGTACGTAAGTCATCGCATCTTGTATGTATTCCTGCATGTTCCGTGGACTGCCGATGTAGCTTGAAGGTAAAATGAAAGCATTACCGATGTCATTGGGATTTAAATTTCCATCGATGTTTCCAGCAACAGCATCTCGTAAGTGAATATATTCTTCCGATCGTAGTTTTGCCTGGTTGAATCGAAGGAATCGCAAGCGTTCGCTTTCGACCTTAGCATACATAACAACAATATATTGATGGAACAGCTGACGATATCGAAGGATATAATTGTCTTGATGTTGTCTAACCATTATTCGGTGTGCGTAGTAGTTCATTGAGCTAACTTTATTATTTCTGTAATCACCTAAAAAAATAAAAAATAAAATGCAATACGAAATTAAAATCTAATTTACCGGTAAATTTACCGGTATTTGGATCGTACTGTTTGATATTAAGGTGATATTCATCTTGTCCTTGCCAAAATATCAATGGATATTGTAGTGCGTCATATGAACGGTGTAGATCCGAAATCGTACTGACAGTGTTGTCTCGCCGTGTAATTTTTATAGATCTTTTGTCAACTGGATCACCAACCACGATAACAGCAACCTCATCAACAGTTGGAGCGTTGAATCTACCAGCATGTTCACCTAATGGTACTTTGTCGGCTTTTATGACGATTTGATAATTGTCATTTTGCAGTCGTGGCGAAACTATTTTGATCAATTGAATTAGTAGATTGTGATCTTCTAAAAAATTTTCCAATAATATCACAATTGCTCTTTCCTCTGCTTGTTCAATAAAATTATACAGGCACCGAGTCGTCACGCGCTCTTCACAATCGCCCATAAAATAAATTTGAAGAAATTTCGGATTGTTATCAGGCATTGGCATCAGTGATCCGATTTTATGGTACACCTGGCCTTGAATTTTGAATGTAGTTTCAAAATTACGTCCATCGGATGCACGATCGCAAATTTTAGTTGCCCCAAATGACGTCATTTGGAAGCAAGAATTAAATTTGCGTATCTTACGCAAAAATAATTTGGAATCATCTGAATTGCTAGTAAGAAGAGATAATAAAGGCTCCGGCGGAGCGGGTAGAGGTGACAGCACATGCCGGCTGCTTCATTCCGAAATTTCAATGCCTGACAATATTGACATACGTTATCCATTCCACCGATAGCAATTTTTGAATGCGCTGAGTAGTTAACCGTTTATGCGGCAGGCCGCCATTTTGGAAAAAACGCTCAAGTGGCAGGTGGTGTTCCCGCGCAAACGCTAAAGTCCGCGGGCGCGCAGTAATTTACTTATTTAGCAGTAATTTTGTATAGTACCTATATATAAAACTATAGTTTTTCTATTCTTTATGAACTGATTTAACTGATAAATAAACAATTTAAACTGATATGTGTTTCATTTATTTTGTAAACCTACACTAAAAATAAGATATGAGAATATTTGTTAGGATGGCATAAAAAAAAAAAAAAAAATTTAAAAAAAATTAAATTAATGTCAGAAATATTTATTTTATTAACATTACAAATACTATAACTATAACATAAAATTAAATGCCTGCACCTCTCGTAGCAATTTTTTAAATTATTACATTCGAAAGATAACACTCTCAAGGGACCCCAAGGTCAAGCGCAGTAAAATAAACAAAGGTTTAAAATTAAATTCGGAGAACAACGACGGTCGGAAGCCCTTTGTCAAGTGTTTATTTTAAAGTCGGGTTCATAAACAATGGCTCATAAAAGTTTAGCACTGTAAAAGTGTATAGTTTTTTATTTACAAGCAACATAAACAAAGACGTTAAAATCTATAGAAAAAAGATATGATCGAACATTACCAGTTTAGAGTAAGTTCTACTCATTATTTTGTGAAACAAACTTTTTATTTTCAATTTAGATTAAATTTACTAACAGAATTATAAAATATAATACCATGTTATCTTCCAAGAACATTTCATAAATCGACGCTAAACGTTCACATTTTTTGCCGAAATGCACTTGGTTTACATACCTAAACTTGCCGGCGAGTAGGAAAAGTATAGATAAAACTTTTACAAGAAATATACAATATCAACAATAATTATGAACTTGAAAGTTTTTTATTTATAATAAAATACATGTAAATTAATAGTGATATCAGATATTATTAGCATTAAAATAAGAATAAAAAAAAACCAATCACAAAATATCAACAATAATTATTAACTTGAAAACCGTTTCCATCCTGCCCAACCACGATCGCCATCATATGTTTGACAGAACCGTTGAACAAGCGTCAAGTGCTTTTCGACCGTTAAAAATGCGCGTTTTTTGTGAAATAGGGAAAGAATGTAACGAATTGACACTTTTATTACGTTAATAATTAGTTATACTATAGATATTAATCATATTCCTACTGTAAATGTAGCTACTTTATTAAATTTATTAAAAAAAACTGGAAAAATTTTTAGGTTACAACTCGACTTGGTGTGGGAATTTGACGAAAAATGAACTAAAAACTTCTCAGATTTGAAATGTATTATCTTACAATGATTTAGTACATACCTATTCATTTCTTTGTAATATTTTTCCGCACAAAAACAAACACAAACACCGAAATAGTCAATTTTAAAACAACACTCACTCGCCACTTCCAGCGGTTAGCAACGAACTGAACTAAGAATATAATGGCGTCAGTATGACGTTTTATTTTGGCCTTAACATTTTGTCCTTGTCTTTAGCTTTAATAATAAATATGTTTGTAAGGGATAGCAGTATTAATATGGCAGCACAAATCGACCAAAAACAAGCAACCGTCATCAGCGTTGAGAGGTCTGCTTGCCGCTCAAGGCAAATTTTGAATCGACGTTGAGCGGTTCGATTGCCAGACCGGAGGTTAATATCTGGTGCATATTCAAAGGCAAGCCGAACGAATGATGCACGTGTTAATGAGCGGCTGATCCGTTGCCTTTGTCGATCTAGTACTCGTACTGTAGCTATGTTTCGTTCTCGTGCCGCTCTTGTACTCGTACTGTAGCTATGTTTCGTTCTCGTGCCGCTCTTGTTCTCGTAATATTCTGTTGCAGACGTTCGTCACGCTGTTCTTGAGATTCTTGTGCACGACTTTCTGCAGTCCTGATTCTTTGAGCTGCATTTCTTGTTTCGATTTGTTCTGGTAATTGCTGAGCTCTTTCAACACGTTTGCGTCGTGACCCTTTGCTGCTCGCGTTGTTGAGGTTAGATTTTTTCGTTGAAATATTAGAAAGAGGAACTGAAAAACATGTTATCATAGCACATTGAAATAATAAGTGCAAAATAATTTTCAATGGAGGTTAAATAAAAATAATACAAGGTGTCCAGAAAGGGTATCGGGTATTTGTTTTCGCGCCATATTCGAAACGGGGCGTCTAAAGGGTGCGGGGAGGGGTTCGTGGTGTCCGCCATTTTGTGGAGTTTTAGTCACGATGGAACAGTACTCGGGGACGCATCGCGCATTTTGCGTACGAGCGTATTATCGTAATGGTGATTCAATAGTGACTGCTCAACGTCTCTATCGTGCGGAATATCGTACACGCCACGCGCCAAGTGACGATAGCATTAGGAAATGGATCAGGATGTTCGAGAATATAGGTGCGACAGTTAAAATTCAAAACTCTGGTCGTCCTCGTTCAGTTCGCGATGAAGAAACAATTGAAGAAGTTGAGGCGTCGGTTCGTCAAAATCCGTCTTTATCTATCCGAAAGCGAAGCCAAGCGTTGAACATCAAAAAATCGTCTTTACATTCGATTTTAAAGAAAGACTTACATCTAAAAACCTATAAAATTCAATTGGTTCAAGAATTGAAGGATACGGACTATGCTAATCGACTGAATTTTGCGAACGAAATGCTGCAGCGATTTAACAACTTTAACAACATACTGTTCAGTGACTGTTGGCGACAGAACATTTGTTTTTCGTATCTTAGGTTAGGGTATTATGTGTTATTATTGTATTGACGTGTTACATACCATGAGTTACAATAAATAGATTAATATTGACAATATTATAGAAAAATGTAAGCGAATACGCTACATTACAAGTTGCATGTTGTATGTTAAGATATATATAAACGATTATGTATTGTGTGTCACATATGTGAAAATATAGCTAATATAGAATAGATTAACATATAAAGTAAACCAATAGATTAAGTATATCAAATGTTATAGAGATTTTACGAGCAGAAAATAGTGATGTCGCCCGTAAATTACATTGTTTTTGGCTTATGTACGGAATGTATACGTAATGTATATTATAAGTGAATATGTAATGGATAGATAATTCAAAGAGGAACATTTTGATATATAACATGTGTACATAGGATGTATAATGAGAGAAATATAAAGAGTTTAACAGGGCAACCAAAGCGAAAAGTAAAGTTAAAACACGAAATAAAACGGGGCTCTCTTTACGGTCATTCCTCGAACCACTTAAGCTCGAAGAAGGGCCGTATTGGGCACGGTTCAATTCAACGAGTAACTACAAGAAGAAAGCTTTGGTCGTCCTGCGAACAATCACCAAGATATCGAGTTTCACTGAAGACCCGGCACCTCAAGCGGTCGTGCATTATTGTACCCCCCGGACCCCCTCACCACTAACATCACGCCGCCCACTGGCATCCGTACGGTATCTACGAGACGGGCATCCGGCGCAACAAAACGCCCGTCCAAACCGGGGAAACGACACACCCCCCCCCCCTCCCTCACGCAGAGGGGAAGTGACGCGTACCCAACAGTGACGAAGCAAATTTTCACCTGAATGGTCATGTTAATAAGCAGAATTGTCGGTACTGGGCAGTGGAGAATCCGAGACGAAAGCATGAACGACCCCTGCATAGCCCAAAGGTCGTTGTTTGGGCCGCTATGTCTGCTAAAGGCATAATTGGTCCTTATTTTCATGAAGATCAACGAGGCCAAGCAATTAATGTGAATAGTGACCGTTATTGCGATATGTTGCGAAATTTTTTGGTCCCAGAGTTGCAGGAGTTTGCAGGTTTCAACTCAAGAACGTGGTTCCAGCAAGATGGGGCCACTTGCCATACCTCAAATGACTCAATGGAAGTTGTTAACGAATTATTCCCTAATAAAGTCATTTCGCGAAGGGGTAACATCAACTGGCCTCCCAGAAGCCCCGACCTTAGCCCGCTTGACTATTTTGCATGGGGATACCTTAAAAGTAAGGTTTATCAAAACAATCCGACGAATCTAACCCAGTTAAAGCAAAACATCAGGTCAGAAATGGCAGTAATACCGATAGCTATGTGTCAACGTGTTATCGCCAATCTTCGTTTCCGTTTAGAAGAGTGCCAGCAACGTAACGGTCATCATTTGGATAACATCATCTTTTCCAAATAATTCTCGAATTCATATGCTAATAATAAACAATAAACTTTTTTATTGCATACAAATAATTTTTGTTTCATTGAACTTACAAATACCCGATACCCTTTCTGGACACTTTGTATAAAAAAATTTGTACAATTATTGAAAAAGTGTGGGGAGCTTTGTGCCATTTTCTCATTGATATATTAATTAACTTTTATAAAACTATGTGATATTACTTACATGTATAAATTGAAATTATTGTTCCTGTGCTCCTACTGTGGCTATGTCTCGTTCTCCTGCTGCTCTTGTTCTTATGATATTCTCTTGAAGACGTTCGTTACACTGTTCTTGAGATTCTTGTGCATGACCTTCTGCTGTCCTGATTCTTTGAGCTGGATTTCTTGATTCAATTTGTTCTGCCAACTGATGGGCTCTTTTAATACGTTTGCGTCGTGCCTCTCTGGTGCTCGCGTTGTTGAGGTTAGATTTTTTCCGTGGCATTTGACTGAAAATAATAAATTAATCGTTTAAATATTAAAAAAAAAAATTGAAAATCATTCTAATTAACTTTTATAATTATGTGATAATACTGACATGTACATATTTAAATTATAGAGTTTAAATAATAATTTCAATAAGAATTGAAATACTAATTTAATCGTTTAAATATAAGGAAAAAAATCTGAAAAACTTGTTATCATAGCACATTGAAATAATAAGTGCTAAATATTTTTAATAGAGGTTAAATAAAAACAATAAAAAAAAATATTTGTACAACTATTGAAAAAGTGTAGGAAATTGTGTATCATTTTTGCATTGACATTTTAATTAAATTTTATAATTATGTGATAATACTTACATACATATATTCAAATTAAATTATAAAGTTTTGATCAATGAAGCACAAATAAGTAAAAAACAGGATTAATTTCACTGTATTATATTCATTATAATATGAATGCAATTTACACTTCAGTCTAAGTAACACGTGGCCGGCTATGCTAACACCAAAAATTTAAAAAGTGGAAATAATTGAATTATACTGTATTTCGTTCACTACAAAATAAATTTAATTAATTTTATAGCGTCAACAACACGTGGTAATTATGCTGTTAAAATGTAGCTTATATGACACGTTCGTAGATTTACCATAGCAGCGCCATCTATTGATTACTTACTCAACCCAGTCGAAAGGTATCGACATCTGTTAGAATCATTTGGAGTTAACAGATAATTGTGACTGTCAAATAATAACAGACAAATAATTAGCAATAAATTAAAATTGCGACTATAATTTGAGATTTAAACTATCCTATCTCTCAAGTTGGATCGAACTGCACATGGTGTGCGAATTTTATTATAATCGGTTAAGTGGTTTAGAAGTCCATTGAGGACAAACATTGTGACACGAGATTTATATAAATTAAGAAAGAAGAAGATAAGATATACTCTCTCGACTTCGTAAACACAACAGTGTATATGTTTAGAACACGCACGGCTTGCTAAATACATACGTTCTGATATCGTAATATTAAAATATGATTTGCTTTTGAATTTATTAAAATTATGACGCGTACACTTGCTAAACACACAATAATGGAGAGATTATAATGCGTATGACTTGGTTAGCACAATAATAAAGAGAGGTTATAATGCGTACTTGCTAAAAATACAAAAGCATTTATTATTGTCTGTATAAAATCTCTACTTACCTAACTCCATCAGCAATATCCGGAACTTGTGCAGAAACACTGTCAGGATTAATTTTTTTTTTTTTTTTTTATTATTTATTATGTACAAAAAACCCTGTATACGCTCCACAAAAATAATCATCGCGACACAACACTGTTCAATGCGAAATAGAAATGAAAAATTATCTGGCTTGCTTTCTATAAGAGAGAGAGAGAGAGACAGACAGAGAAACATGCGCACGCCGCACCTTACAATAGCTACAATACAATAGCAGCTTACAATAGCGAAAAGTGTCGTTACAACTTTTCGTGAGAATTTTTTCCGTCTAGCCCCCCCCCCCCCCCATTCACAACGCGCGATAAGGAACATCGTTCCAAAACTGACGGAGAGTAAGGCTCGATAGCAGCTTTACATGAACTACGTAAAATAAATAACAACATAAGTTTTAACAAAACTATATTAATAGTAAACATACACTAACAAATTTTAATACTTACGGGTTCCAAATGCGCCTTTTTTTGTTAGTTAAGGGTTGTTCCAAAGAAGTACCTGTAGGCAGATCGCCTACATTAGTAATATCGGTCCTAAAACATTAAAAATATTTTTATTAATATCACAAAGAAAAATTGAAATGAATAACTTTTATACTAATAAAAAAATCTTACATATCAATAGCCGAGGAGGGTATTTTGTTGGTAGCAGCTTGAACTCCAATAGCATTGAATTGTGCGCTGATACCACGGACCCTCTGCTGATTGCGACCTTCATCATCATCACTACCAACAACAATCCCACCGCCTCTGCCGTCAAGAGTCAGAATCCTTCCACGACCAGTTAGTGGCCTTCGCACTCTTAGTCCTGTTATGCTAATTAGGAATTAAAATGGCAACTATAGAAAACATGTAAGTTAATAGTGATATCAGATATTATTATCATTGGATGAAATAAAATAAAAAAGTCACTAAATATCAACAATAATAATTAACTCGTAAGTCTTATCTATTCTTGTTAGGGCGTGTTAATTATAAGGTTTTAAATATTTCCCGCAAAACCTACCACCACATAACCACTCCCCTTCCCCTACTCACCGCTCGCAAAACAGACCGTTTCGGAACCTGAGGGCATCGCAACGCGGACAACGCAGCACGCTTTAACAAGTGATATAACCATTAAACTTTGCACAACCGCCGGTGAAAATATAACCCGCAGTGAATTTAGTTTGGAAGGTCTTCGCTGCGAGTGATTTATAAATTTGAAGAAAAGTTATCGTCGAGAATAAGTCACGTACGCCACGAGTCACCATTAACGCAGTGAATTCCAATCTCCATATTTTACCCGCATCCCGCACCTAAGTTTTTAAAGCCCCCTTCGAGCTGAATACACTCATACTTGCACAACTGAGCAAACAGCTCTTATGATCTCGAACGATCGTACGTTTTTGTTCTACCGATGAACATTCCTGCGATAGCACTTGTACTCTAACGGTTTTTAATTCAACTTCTTTGTGAATTATTGACAGATTTTAACAAAATTAAACTTTGATTATGTTAATGACTAGCTGGTACCCGCGACTTCGTCTGCGTATTATTGGATATACAGAGATAGATCTCGGAACAAGACAAACCAAAAGAAAATCATAGATGAGTTTGTCACTATGTGTATGGTGGACGCGATCCCTACCACCCCGCTATATTACTGTATATGCACCGGCTGATTTCGGAACACGACAAACAAAAAGAAAATCATACATGGGTTTATCACTGTTTGTATGGTATTGTCATTATATACCAATGTGAATCCAACACATTAACCGTCTCAATAAAACTTACAACCATACAAACTTTACATTTATTATATTTGTAGGATAACTCTGGTTAAACTATGGCTTCTACCGGTATAAAAAGTACTCTATGTGTTATTCCAGGTGACGTCAAGTGTGATGTTTAGATGTTTTGATGTTTGTTACTCAATCACGTTAAAACGGCCGAACAGATGTCAATAAAATTTGTTACACAGATAGTCTATGACCTGGAATAACATATACCGTACTTTTTATCCCGGTAAAAGTCATAATTTAACCAGTGTTATCCTACAAATATAATAAATGGAAAGTTTCTATGTTTGTTAATCACGCAAACACGGTGATTTTTTAGGTTTGTCGTGTTCCGAGATCAGTCTGTGTATATCCAATAATACGCAGACGAAGTCGCGGATACCAGCTGGTATCATATAAGTTAGAACAGTATTTATAATGATATTCTAGCTCAAATGCGACGGCGGAATGCCATTCATCATTTTCAAATTCGCTGATGGGTATAGACAGTTCAATTAATTCTTGCGCCCGACCCTATAAATGCGTAAAGCGTGTATAGATACAGTGACTACGTGTGCGTGTCAAGAGATACAGTCAAGTACACAAGGGAATTCAATCAACAGCTCAGTTAAGTAAATGCATGTTTATTGAACATAATATCACTACCACTGGAAATACCAAATAATGAATTTTCTAATAATTAATTCATTTCATTTTTCGATCTGTTCAATCATCAACTTTATGTAAAGCAATATATATTTTTAAATTCGGCAAATATTATCTCTAGAGTTTAGGATGATATAATGGTAGATGAAGAATTTTTATACTATATTGCTGGGTATTTTTTTTTACCCATTGCTGAATATCTATTTTTTTTTAATTGAGATTTTAGCGTTTTAATATTTTGTTCATTACATTTTCTCCGTGACGAACATGACATTTTTATTACCGACTGTGCCCGTAGAACAAAACGATAAAAACAAACATGTCGATCCGAAGAAGACTGCCGCGTCACTGTCATCTATATATTAATACTTGAAACAAAAGCTTTCGGTATGTTTTTAAGCGTATTGCGTGCACGGAAGACTGAGATTTGGCATGGCTAAAATTTATATGGAGAAGGAATGCAGAAAGCTAAAATTTATTTATAATATCTGTTAATAATATATTAAATTAAAATAATTAATACTGCGAATCCTAACCCGAACAATGCCATTGAACTTAGACCCCCTAAACAAATATCAAACAGAAAATAGTCTATCATCAAAAAGTCGCAGGTCGAATTTTGAGCTTAGGGCGATCGCTAGTACAAATAAAAACTGCATGTTTACTATCTCATGCAAACATAGAGCCGCTCGCAAAGGTGAATTTGTCTTTTTACTCACCTATTTGTTCTTCTTGCATTGGTCTCGTATTTGACTTCATCAGTAGTTACAAGTTCATTATTATATTTGCTTATGTCTCCAGTATTATCCAATGAATCTTGTTTTTTATCCGCGTCTTCTTCTCTTATATTTAATGACAATAAAGTGTCTGTGTTTTCAGATTTTACTTTTTGTGAATCTATAAGATTTAATATGTCCTCATCCTAGAAACGAAAATAGAAAGAATAATTTAAAACTCACTGCCAAATCAGGCCGGACACTTGTATAGTATATGTGGTTTAGGTATACAAGTAAGCTTAGGTGTGTACGTTTTTAGTTAGGGTGCAAGGCACGCGGTAGCTACTAGTTTATTTGTTAGTAAGCACCCGGTAGTGTACCTGAAGGAGGAGTAAATTATTTTTTGTATAACATTCGATTTTCCTTCAACAGTCTGCGTCAATCCAATCTCCACCAGTCTGCTTCAATCGTCTTCACCAGTCTGCTTCAATCAAGTCTTCACCAGTCTGCTATAATCAAGTCAATCTCCATTGCTCCAATTTTCATCAACCTCCAGCATCTTCGAACTTCAATCATTTGCAAATTCCAGTTGCACAATGCCTTTATTGTCTTGGTATAACGTCATTATCTTGTATCAACATCAATCTCTTCATTGGGTTGTATCGAAATCAATCTCACCAATCAATTCTTGGAAGCTATTTCTCTTATATAACTTAATTGTCTTGTATCAACATCAATCTCTTCATCGTGTTGTATGAAAATCAATCTCACCAATCAATTCTTGGAAGCTATTTGTCTTGTATAACTACTTCATTGTCTTGTATCGACATCAATCTCTTCATCATGTTGTATATCGAAATCAATCTCATCAATCAATTCTTGGAAGCTATTTATTTGTCTTGTATAACTTCGTTGTCTCATATCAACATCAATCTCACCAATCAATTCTTGGAAGCTATTTATTTTCTATAACTTCATGGTCTTGTACCAAAATCAATCTCACCAATCGATTCTTGGAAGCTATTTGTCTTGTATAACTTCATTATCTTTTATCAACATCATCTTGTATTGGCATCAATCTCTTCATAATTAAAATTAGCGCGTGCGTACGCCCTATATACAAATGTGCTATGTCAACTAATACAGAGCGGGACCGCGCACCGAGGGCGCGAACGCGACGGAAACGATTCCCTCGTACTCTGTATAACCGACGGCGGATAACACGCTACGGTAACCAGCTGTCTGGAAACCAGTGCGTGCGAGCCCCTCTCACTACGTGCGACCAACCCTGTTCACACCCGAAACTACTAGGCGTGAAGAGGGCGAAACATTAAGGTACACACACGCAGTGAGGTGCCTGCTGGTAGGCGCGGCGATGACGTAGCACGGAGCGGAATGGACTGGGTCGCTGGCGGGTTGAACACTAGTGAAGATGCAAAATGACACACAGGCACCACAATAAAATTTGCTGTATTCTTCAAGACACAATACAATTTGTTAGTACTATCTTCTGGGTACTGTTTCTTCCAGTTTCTTGAGTCTTGAGTCTTCAGCTTGTGGTACCCGTGTGTGCTCGTTGGCCCCAGTAGTGCGCCTTTTATATTGTTTGCCGGAGAGTGAGACGGACGATGGCGTCTCTAACCGTACTGCTCATTACCAAACTTGGGTGTGGTCCGTTAACCGCGGTAATGCGCCGTGGTTGCACTATCGCTGTCCTTGTCTATTATTATTTGTATGCAGAATACAATAAATCGTTAATATCTCTAATTACAATTACTCAATTACTATAAAAACTATTTCACATTAATGTAGACACAAATACCTATCCAAAAACACTAACTTTAACATTATAGGTTAATAAACATGGTAGATACAAAGCATTAAACATTGCAACTTTAAAACGTCTTGCGACTCGTTATATCCACACTATTTGATGTTACAAACATTATAAAACACATACAGAAGGCTATTTTACTTATATAACACAAAACATTACGTACAACTTTTATATAATATGAATTATCGATGAAATATGAGTTTAATACTTTAAGTGATTATTTTTATTAAATTATAAGCATTTTTATAATTTATATACCGTTCTTATATACCTACACGCTATAGTAATACATTCGAAACACTAAATCTATGATTGTTTGTATAAATTATTCATCCCTACAACTTATACTTACAATTGTTATTCTCGTATCATTACGCTTAGGCCTATGCGTCGCTAACAATAATCTTGAATCAAAATCAATCTGCTTAATGTTTATTAAGACCAATCTATTCAATGTATACATCTAGAAACAATCTAAAAACATCAATCTCTATATACTTCCCATTCAATCAATACGTGGAAGCTATCCATCAGTTTAAATCTACTTCCAAACCCATAAATTTTTGGAAGCTATTCATCAATCTCAATCTACTTCACTTCAATGTCTTGTATCAACATCAAACTATTCAACATCTTGTATCAATCCAATGTCTTGTATTGAAATCAATTTCTTCATCATCTTGTATCAATCTAGGTATACTTGGAATGTAAAACATTATCTAAATACAGAGTTTCATCCAAATCCGTGGAGCTGTTTCCGAGTAACAAATTACATATATATATATACAAGAAATGCTCACTCAATATAATAAGATTAATTAAAAATCAAGGTCAAAATATATTTATTTTGATTTAGAATAACATTTTTTAGGCGCTTTTAGTATAGCGTAACAATGATAGCAGCTTTCGCATCTTATCGCGGAAGTGTGACACTTTTTATTGAGTAAAAATAATTTAACTTTATATAAATACATATTATTTAATCAAACTACAAACTAAAATTTAACAATAAAATAAATCCAACATCAATAATTTGAGGAGTTCCCTGGTGTATCTTCAAAGTCGAAGGTGCAATGCCAATGAAGTCGGTTACAAAAGGAGGAGGTTCTCAATTCGAACATATATATTTTTTTTAAGGAAGTTCAGCCATAACTTCTTCGTTTATGAACTTATTTGGATGATTCGTTTTTTGTTAGACAGGGTGGTTCCATTTTAATTACACAGGCACTGGACCTTCATCTTCGAAGATACACCAGGGAACTCTTCAAAATCATTCAAGTTACAGTTCTTTTTTGATAAAAATTGTAATAACAAAGCTGAACAGTTTTTTTGTTTGTTCGTTTAAACACACTTATTTGAAATTGGTTAAAAATATAACCATGTTTCTTAACGGCATTCATGAGATAAAATTGCTATGCTTAGAAATGAGAGTAGAACTCTTGATAAAAAGTGGGATACAAAATGACATAAGTAATCATTATCTAATACTTACTTCAAAAACTAGTCTACCACTGAAGTGAGGACATTCATCCTCAGGGAATTCATTCTTCAATTTTCCCAACACATCATCCTTACTGTCATAGTAGTTTACATACTCTGTTGACTCTAAGTAATCAGGTGAATACTGGAATATAATTTAAAGGCTCAGATTAACTAATTTCAGATAAATTTATATTCCCCTAGAGTCTAGGGCCTCGACAAAAGTTATCTATTACTACATTTAAGCTCAACAAACAATAAATAAAACTATGCAGTTTTTGAATATATAAATACTAGCTCTGTTCTCATGGACTAAAGAATGCCATTGATCAGGCACATGTGCAAATCACTCCCAATTAGTTTAAAGACATAAATGCTTATTGTAGGTGACCCTTAGAAGATAGACATATGCTATCTCTGACTTATTTGTAGGTATTTTAAACATCTAGAAAAAATATTTAAGCACCCAAATTGATTCACCATTACCAGTTTATTTTATTTGGGTGGAACCATAATTATTTTTCTTAAATAAAATTAGCTTAATTTACTCCTTATAACGTCAGCTATTTACCAGTGAGAGTCCTATCAAAATCGATCCAACCGTTTCAGAGATTGCCCAGAACAAACAAAAATTTTAAAATTTGGTATTTTCTTATCAAGTATCAAATATACTTTCATATGCATTTAGTAAAAAGCTGTTATTTTGACATTATAAACAGACACTTAAATTTTATTTATTTGTATAAACTAACCAATACATATTCACAGACAAGTAGGAAACAGTCATAATTTGAATAATATATACAATACCACATTGTTACTGCAGGATGGTTCTTCCTCATCTTTGTACCCTACTGTTTCGTGTTTCAGTGTTGATGTAGATGGCTGTAGATTCCTCAGTGCCTCTGGAGCTGTGGTACTCAATGTATCACAGATTGGTGCTAGATATTCCCTTCTGTCCATTGTTCTGTTTGTTTCAACCAACTCTTCCAATTCAGTTGGTTAGTTTATTTTTCAAATGTGTTTATTTACAGTTACAGCTGAAATTGAATATTAAATCTATACAATTAATACCTATAACAAAAACTCCATTTATTAAATTTATTATGTCTGTCTGTTTGTTCCGGGTAATCTCTGAAACGATTGGACCGATTTTGACGGAACTTTCACTGATAGATAGCTGATATAGGGAGTAACTTAGGCTACTTTTATTTTAGAAAAAGAATTAGGGTTACGCACAAATTAAACAAAAACTGGTCATGGTGAATCAATTCGGGCGCTTAAATGGCTTATGCTGAGTAAACCTTAAGAGATATAGCAAATTAATGTACTACATAATTATAGGCATTAAAAAGACCTACAAAAAAATCCGTGAGAGTATACATCTATCTTCTAAGGAAAACCCACAATAAGCATTTTTGTCTATAAAATAGCCAGGAGTGGGGGGAGCAAGATTCGCGCGGGCATTCTGTAGTCCACGTGAGCGAAGCCACAGGCTCAGCTAGTAAGAATATACAATTGATAATATTTATTCTCTAAGTTTGGAGTTGGTGTTATGATATTTGATAGAGGGTGTTCAGGATTAATTTTTTATACAACAAAGGTGACAAATAAGCATACGGCCTGCTTGCTGTTAAGCCCCTACCATAGCCCCATGATGCATGTAATACCATAGGTATCACTAGCACTTTGCCGAACTTGAACCCCCTCCTCGAGGAGCTCTGGAACCCTACTCACTGCAGGAACACAACATATGGTTATTTGGCTGCAATCTTCTTTATGGTGGAAGTATTCTACCAGTTGGGCGGCTTCAAGTAAAAAGAAATCTCCAAACAAATTTCACTGCACCCTCCTTCTCTTAAAATATCCTTTAGTTCATCCTATCCCATTCAGAATATTTAAATAATCTACATAATTACACCTAATATAAAAATATTTAAACTTCAATTATATTAAAATACAAGTGTATGCTAAGGAAATACAAAAGAAATAAAATCTATATTTAAGTTTCACAGTTTTCTGTTTATAAATAATAGATATATTTTTAATTGACTAAAACTATCATTGTACATTTTTTTTAAATATAATTTCACAAATATTGAGAGAAAATTAATTTGAAAATAGGTATCATCCAATTCTCAATTTCAATCAAGGTTATATTCCAATTTTGTCATTTAGCACTATTTCTGCATGCTTAGAAGCTAGAGAAGGTAGCAGTTCTTTATACTTTGATTTCATTCTGATAGATAAGTAATGCCCCTTATCGGAGTTATAATTGTTTCAAAGTAAAAATTATAATTTTTTAAATTGAACATAGATTAACAATAATAATACATGGCCTAGAACCAGGTTTAAAAGAGTTATAGCTAAACTAAGAAGTTTTTAAAGACAGGCATACATGGCAATAGCAGGGTGCATGAGAACCACCTCCACTATTGCTCTTGAAACAATGCTTAACCTTCCACACCTACGCTTATTAAAACAACAGAAGACAGAAACATAAACTATAAAGGCAAACAAACACAGCACACTTCCATATTACATGAAATTGTGGAGGAAATGCCACTTATCAGTGCTATCTACAATAAAAAGCTGAGACAATTTGTATTCAACAAGAAATACAAGAGTTGTTGTATCTTGATGATGAAAAGAATGAGAGCCATAATATGAAAACACTAAAAAAATTTACAGATGGCTTCTAGACAATCGCAAAAACTGGCATGGGTGTCTTCTCAGAAGACCTAAACATCAGCATTTCTATCATGTTAGGTGCATTAGGAAAAGCACATAGCATGATAATATAGCGGCGAACGATCTTGGGAGAAGGGGATCTGACATGATTATGTTAGGTCAGGAACCATTATTCCTCTTCTTTTTGCTGTATCAAAACAGAAAAACTCTCAAGAACGAGATGACTCAAAAGATATAGTGGAACAGTCTGACAGACTGTAAACAAGGTAGAGAATCACTGCCCCTTGTAAAACCCAAGATCTCCAAAGACTTTTTAAATGATGTCAAGGCTGAATGATTACTGGAGAACTAACAGGACAAGGGTACTAAAACAAACATATATTTAACCTAGGAGTTGATGAAAGCTCACTGTGCCAAGTATGCATGGAAGTAGAAGAGACAGATACTCTTAGAGTGCAGAGAGTTGGCCCAATACCAGGTTAAATGCCTTAGCACTCCAAGAACTCTTCTAGAAGTTATTAACAACATCAGGTTGACTGCTGGAGTTAAAATAAACTAATATCACACTAAATAGGCTTACATGGACATTGAGTTGTGGAAATTAAGCCAGTATAAACTTGATACCTCATCAATAATAAATGATAAAACTTAGGCAAAGGCACTCACCAGCTCCTACAACGGCATGCTTACAAGTTTGGCACTCCTTGCTACTTCTTTGTTTTTGAGTTGGCAAAATTTTAAATAAATCTATAGTATCTCCCTTTTATTTATAAAATAGAATAGTGTACAATTATTTTGCACTATTATATTTTGATTGGAACCAGCAATGTATTTACATAAATAAGGGTCTAAATTTATCCCAAACTATTCTAAATCCAACATTGATATCCCTACATAAATAATTACATGAGGTAAAAAATAAACATAGGTACAATAAATGTCATTCGAGCTAGACTGCGTCCTTCACGAGATTTTTCGTAATCGTTCTATGGTAATTTTGTTACTACTTTCGCATCGTCAGTGGATACATCACGTTGGGATTTCAGGGTAATCGAGATAAATGTAGGAAATAGCTTAAACAAAAATAAAAAAAAAACACTTTAAAGCTAAATTCACATTACGTTATGTTTTTATATTAAGTAATTAAAAAAAAAACACCACGCACGTTTGTGAAGTACCTACCTACTTTTCTATAGAATGTAAGAAAAAGAATACTCTTTGGTAGGAATATCGTTCAACCGTCAACGTTCAAATCACTGTTGCCAATTCCAAAAATTCCGAGTCGCTAGAATCAATATCAAAAGTCGCTAAATGATTTAACCACTGACTGCTAAGAGGCAGTGCTGCCAAGATTTATCTCTGCAGCCAAGTTGGCCATTTTGTGGCTATATCTGGCAGCATTTTTTTAGAACCTTATAAAAAAAAAAAAAAAACTAATTATTGACTATGGGCATGTCAGTTGTCAAGGTAATGCTGAAAGATAAACCACCTCTGCTCATAAGCGGAAGAGTGGAAAACTCCATAAAAAAAAGCTCCATGTCCGGTGAAGCTGTAAAAGCCGCGCAGCGGCTTTAGGGCCCCTAAGGCTAACAGTGCAGTCAGATTTTAATTTATAAGTAAAAAAAAAAAACAAGATCACCCAATCGTAAACGAAGTTCTTTACAAGAACACTTGAAAGAATTACCTAATAAAAAAGGTCGTTAGGTCGTAATAATTACTAATTTTATGAAATTATACCATTTCCATTTCTTCTTCTTATTCCTAACTTGGCAACAGGCCCACTTTAATGAAGACCATTACTGACATTATCGAGTGAATTATATTGTCAAGTGTTATCACAGAAGATTTAGCAGTATCCTAACAAGATGGAGGCTCCCTTGTTAGAATTTTCTAGGAAATTTTTGTGGGATCTCGGAATGAATGCTTTCAGCTTATATTTATAATACACTTCACTTAGGCACAAAAACCAAACTATATCACGCAAAACGCCACAAATATTACATAATATAGGGACAAAAACCTAAGTAAATGAATTAAAAATAACAACCACAACATGTCAAATAAATAAAGATTACCTGTTGTTATAATTATTTCGTTTCATTGTCGAGTACCTACCCATACCTATTTATTTTACAACAGCTTCCAAAATTTTGAAGAAGTTGGCATTATTAATCAAGAATTAATACGTGTTTTTTTTACTGATTCATCTAAATCTGTTGAACCACTTATAGGAAATTTTCCATATTTTTTTGGAAATGTTTCAACTATTCAAAATAATAAACAAGGAGTAGGTGCTGCTTTTTATCAAATTTCGTTTGGATATTTTAAACTTTTTAAATACACTTCTCTAATATCTAACTTTTCTGGGTAATGCTTAGCTATTTTGAAATGTATCAGATATAGCAAAGAATATACTACTCTCTACCGAGAGAGCTATAGCATAACGGGAAAAATTGCCAGGGCTGTGATGTTTACGGATTTTTTAAGTTGTTTACAATCTCTTTTACATAATCCTTAAAAAAAAATTGGTCACCGATTTTTCTTGTAATTAAAAACAAACTGAAATACTTTGTGCAATTAGGTTTACAAGTTTCCTTGATATGGATTCCTGGTCATTCAGGTATCCATGGTAATGAAAATGCTGATGGTTTGGCTAAATTGGCAGCTTTTCAAGGTGCTTTTTTTTTTTTTTTTTTTTTTTTTTTTTAGAACTGACTACACTGTTAGCCTAAGGGGCCCTATCGTCAAACAGAGCCGCTGCGGCTTTTACAGCTTCACCGGACTTGGGTTTTCAAGGTGCTCCTGATAATTCTTTATATAGCCAGGATTTACTTTCTTTTCTACCTGGTCAAGACTTGGTTGAAAGGTGGAATATGCACTGGGATCATTCAAGCAAAGGTAAATTTTATAAAAAATTTCAATCTTCAATTGCTCTAAAACCGTGGTTCTCCAAATGGAGATTTAGTAAGAAAATTACAACTATTATTTCGAGGTTAAGGTTTGGCCACTGTTCTTAGCCAGTCCACCGGAACAAATTAAGAATTAGAGATTCATCTATATGTGAGTGTGCTCTGGAAGAGGGTAACATTATCCATATTTTTTTCAACTGTTCTCTTTATAACTCTTTACCACTGTATGATATTTTGTGTAATTTTAAGGCTAATCTTCCTTGCGACCTGTCATCTATCCTATCTCTCAGTAATAATATATATATTAAATCATTAGTAAAATTTCTTAATCATCATAAATTCTCATTGTAGGTTTCTAATATTATTTTTAATTGTATTTATTTATTGCCACTTCTTTATTTACCCGCCTATTCCCTTCATCGGCCTAAAAAATCGAAATCGCATAACTAGAAAATGGCAGTAATTGTCTCTAAAGTGGACTGGGTTGCCAAGATTGAAATAAGAAGAAGAAGAAGTATATCTCTATCTCGTAGTCGCCCACCGTTAATTTTTTCAAAATAAACAAAATTTTAAAACACGAGATTGAAACAAATAGGACTATGGATAGCAAGAAATATTTACCAAACAGCTGTGATAAACTAAGTACCACAGCTCCAGGGGCACAGAGGAATCTACAGATGTGTATGACCATATTGAAAGAAGAAACAGTAGAGTGCATAGATGAGGAAGAATCAGCCTGCAGTGAAAATATGGTATTGTATGATATATTGTATGTATGTATATTTATTGGTCATTTAATCATAACTCCAAGTTATATGCATACTTTGAAAATGTGTTCTCAAATCAAATTGTAGATATGGCCTGACTAAAGTATTTTGGTTCAACCACCAGAGCAGAAAAATCATGATTATATTTTAAAAAAAGTCCAGAACTGGGTCAAACTTGTGATTACATGTTCTTGGGTTAGGAATGCAAATTTTGGCTTGGATTTAGAATCTTTTGGCACGAATTCTGGCTGGAAAGTGGTTGAAGTGGATAGAGAATTATTCCCCGATTATAACGTAAATAGTCCCATTACAAGGTAATTAGCCATTTTCGAGAAAATTAATAAAAACTATCTTAACCTCAAACCTTACAAAACACGAAGTTGACGTTTATTTAGAGATGCCAGATGAACAAATACTAAAATAGTTCGAAAATTGTGACAAAGTTGTACCTTTTTTAGTTTAATAAATTACCAATAGCACACATTAAAGAGGTTCACAATATTTTGATAGTAATAAATGTTTATAAATACATAAAATAAAATTCATAATTAAGCAATTTACTAGTATAATGTCATTTTGTTATTTCGGTAATTTTTAGTAACTGTTACTACATTTTCTTAAATTTCATGAGTTGGCAACTCAATTTAAGGCCACTTCGACTTTGATAAACAAAGTTTGTTTTGTTTACACTGATTTTCTTTCACAACTGATTTACGTACTTTGGACTTCGATTATTGTATACTAACTCAGCAGCCGCAACATCTTGCGTCACCTTTCGTGTAGTTAGCGTATAAGTAAACACGACAAATGTATGGGAATCGGCAGCCTGAATAATTTTTTGGCGTGTCGTATCCTCAGAATACAGAAAAAACCAGAAGCCGCGTTCAAGAATAATTACATACGCTGCACTGTGACCAAAAACAATACGTACGTCCCGCACCTGCCCCACTTCCCATACGCATAATGTTGCTAGCTCGGGAGTGGTTTCCCACTTTTTGGGGTAGTCTTATAACACTAAAGAAAAGATATTTATTAAAAAATATTTATTTATTTACATCGATGACTATAAATAGAATAGGGCTTCAATAACGTAAGTTAAGATTTTATTAAGTTTAATTTTTTTAATATACTTTTTAAAGATTCGTACTTCTTGGCAAGTCAGTTGTATTTTTGTTGTAATGTTTTCATTCGTCGAACATGTTGTTCACAAAATAATTGTTTTCGTCGTAATTGAGATTTAAGTTTGACCTTTCTCGGCGTATCAAACACAGATTCCAAATCAGAAATATTGACATCATCGATTTCCGAGTTCGATCGCGCAGGAGATTGTGGTTGTGTGACCTGAAATCAAAAACCTTAAGTTGTATGTTGTTTTATCATATAATAGATTAATAAAAACTTTAATTAAATACAAAATATTTCTGCCGTAGAAGGCATGACATTTCAGTCCTCACGGATGGAAACGCATTAGTAATAGCACATTGTGCCTGAGCTTGCAAATGTCCATGGGCCTTACTTAGTTTATTTTACATTTATTACTGTTACTACTAGTGTTTATTTACTACATTAGTTTACTTGTAACTAAGTATATCGATTAAGTGCCTTGTTTGCCTTTCATATTATAAAAAAAAAATTAAACATTATTATCATAGGTGGGTACGCACATTGTCCGATGTCGAAGGATTAGACGTTTCTATGTGTAACTCGGAAAATTCTGGTGTCAAGGCCAAATACTGAAATAGAACGTTAGTATTAGATTATTCATATATTTAATTCACCGAAGTTTCATTAGCCCGGAATCTGAAATTTGCGCCTGGTTTAGGCTCGCCCCTTATTATCACGATGAGGGACGGATAAGCTCGACGAAAAGTGGGCATACTTGTTATACCTTTGCATACTCCTACGGGGATTACAGGCGTGAGCATATATATATATATATGGACCAAAACCTTACTTCAAAATACATGAAAAACATTTTCACCAGGAGGGATACAATATAAATATAGTAATTATTATGACTATATCTACCTTAGTTGGAATAGCTGCTTTCTTCAGTCTTTTCAAACAACCTTTTGTATCATAAAAATATCACGCTTCAAAGTGAATTGAGCAAAGTACGTTCCGGCTTGATGGTTTCCAAAACTCATCTAGCCGTGCTCTTTGTATGACTTTCATCCAGTCCGACTTTCTATTTTCATCAGCAGGGAAACTAAAATTACAAAGGTTCTATATACACAAAAATAGTAAGTATTCTACACGAGTATTAAAAAAATAAATGGGTAAAATTTTCGATGAAAATAAAATGGCAACACTTAAAAAATGGACGCGTCATTTTCTAAATGTAAAATAAATTAAACAATTAAATAAATATACTTTAGAATGCGCTACTTACAGTTGAAATGTGATCCCATGCTGTTTTTTTATAATCCCTGCAGCATTTTTACATGTAGGAACAACACAAGACGGCATTATAAATTTAAATTGGCACTTGTACAATACGTCACGACGCGCTACTTACAAAGGAGTGACTATTCGCAACAACGTCAAACCACTCTATTTAAGAGTGGTTTTTGTATCTTCAGTTTTAAGTGCGTTCGCGGTTTCTGGTTTTTTCTGTATTCTGAGGTCGTATCATTAGTTTACCACCATACATACGGATTACTGGCGGGCATGATTGTTTAAGGGGATCATGGTTTCATCCATTGCAAAGTCAACCACAGTGACCCAGAAAATCCCTTTGTGGCTGGGGACGGCACGCACACAACGCATTGAATCACAGTGGCGTGTCATCAAACAATATTTCCAAAAAGATAATTTTAATAATAGAGAAAATTTTACTGATTTACTATATGAATATCTGTGGAGACGCAATGTGATGAAACAAAAGAAAGATCCCTTTGAGGAATTAATTAGGGCAATTAATTACATTTATAATAAATGAAAACATAGAAAATGTATTGTTTTATTGAAAAATTAAACTTACTAAAACCACAGTAGTACACTCCTGCCTAACACAGGCGTAAAAGTATGTTATGTTAAGGATACTAAAGTTTTATGTAAATTTTAGTAATTTGTTGACAAATAGGTAGCGAGTAGCGACCAAAGGGGGTGACGAGTGTGTTAGGTGTCTTGCGATATGTGTAAGCATGAGCCGAGCGAGCGTACCGTGGCAGCGGTCGGCAAGTGCCAAGTCCTAATATTATCACTTATCATGTTTATTCTGAGTAAAATCCCATCAAAATCTTGAATTTAACTTTAAAACATAAAACCCCTATACCTCTGTCCAGGAAGGTTATTTCTTCATGGGAATAGTGTCAGAGGGTGGGTGGCTGCCCCCATCAACCTCCCTGATCCATTTCTTGCATCTAATATTACAAGAGATTGCAAAATGTGGAAATTTCAGATTTGACCTTGAAACTTTGAACCCCTATAACTTACCTCTGGTGAGTTACCTTGTAACGGGAGTAGCGTCATAGGGTTTAGGGGCACCGCCCCCACCCAACCTCCCCGCTCCCGTACCCCTCTGCGTGCCAAACGATTCTAAATTTTAACCCAAATTTTTGTAGTTTGTAAATTTTCTGTTACATTGTGGAAGAAAAGTTTTTGAGTAATATTATTTTTAAATCACATTTGTTTTATAAATTTGATTGTTCAGATGTCAGTTTTAAGCAGTTGTTACATAAACCACTTTGCAACAAAGATATAAAGGCATTTCAACCATACTGCTTAATTCTCTGAAGTTGCTGAATGTTTGTTTTGAATCTTTATATAATTTTTGTATTTTATTCTTATTATTAATATGTAATACTTATTCTTATTAATATATAAACCATTATATACAAAAATAAAATTGAATTTCATTTTTTGTAATTTTTTTATATGTTTTTTGATAATTTTTGAATGATAATTGCTTGGTTTTTGAGTTTATGACAAATACCAAATATGCTTTTAAATGTTGTGCTGTTTTGAGTTTTGGATGAGATATTTTAATTTTTCTTCTGTCTCGATAAAATTGGTTGGATTAGGTTACATCAATTACCCCTCCCCTATTCCTTCATAACATCAAATTCAGCAGCAAGAAATGTAACAAAAATGTACCAATCCAGAAAGTAATTATACTGCCACTATAAGGTGAAGGGGCCTAAGACTCACAGTAGAGAAATAAAAATAAGACCTTAATATCATTCAAAATTGTTATTTCTGTCTTTTTAGATTAACTGTAACTTGAGAATGGAAGCTTGTAGGGAAACAAAAAAATACTACTAAGCTAGGCAATTTTTCCTATTCTGAATATGTACATATTATGTGTGGAAGCATAAAATAAACAGTTCAAATCACTGTGTGTGCCGTGTCAGCGACTGGAGAACATCTGATGTGTCTAGATGCTTGGTAGCTTGCTTTGTTATGCCACAGTCTGCTTGTCAAAATGGCTTCTCATTGGTGGGAGAGCACATTAGTCATTTACACGGAAGTCAATGTATTAATACTATTATATTATAAACTAATTTAAAATAGTCTTATTCTCCCACATATACATGTATGTATAACACAATTTTGCTAAAATTAGGAAGAAAGACGGAAAGCTTATTTATTTGATGTTGAAAACACAGACATAATTAACACAATACACTTTAAACATAAGATTTACAATAAAGGGTAGTATTACTAATTTAATTTAAATATTGCAACATCGCCAAACAAATGCTCAGCATATGCTTTAGGAAAATACTATAGCACTGGTTTTCAGCTGGACCTACACTAATAATAATTTATTTGTCATAAATGCAGGTTACATTTCAGTGTTTGGTCTATAATTATATGAGTCCCAGTACATTTAGTCACATGCGTGACATACAAATATTACATTAATTAAATTGATTCTCATAAAATATACTTCAAATAAAAAATATTAAATTATTAAACTTTTACATATTACACCCACTTAGAAGATTCTGCCTTATTATTAATGAAGTCTGATACAGAATAATATGATTTTTCTATTAGCCACAATTAAAATTTTCTGGCTAACCTTTTTTCTGGCAGTTCCCTAATATCCTAAGGGGCGGCATTATATATACATCCACACATAGTAGAACAACTCTTATTGTATAATGCCATTTTTGTTGCTTTAGGTAAGACAATTCTATCAGTATTCCTGGTATTTCTAAGTACTAAGGGCCTTAGATTAAAATCAATTGGCAGATAGAAACTGATGTGATCCACTTTCTTAGAGCAGCAGCATAGGTGTTATAATAAAATTAAAATCAATATGTCCAGGAGAACTTTCTGCTATGTTTGAGTATTCCTTAACATTTTACATTTAGCTCTTTATTTTTAAACATGTATGTGATGCTATTAGGAAAAAGATGATTGCTTTTGAAAATAGTACATTGCTCCAATTATTTGTAATCCAGTTTCTAAATGTAAATAATTTTTTACAAGTATTATTTAAACATTAGGGTGTGTTTATTAGGAACAGTTGAGAAAATAAAGAACCAGTAGATTGGTAAATTAGTGTGATAATAAAACATGGATAATAATGTAAACTATTTTGGTTGAATTCTACAGTGCAGTTACAAAAATATTCATGGTTGAACAACCAATTACATTTTTTTTAACATAGTAGTATAGCAAAGTAACTACATACATTGTACTTGATGGGATGCACAGGACAATCTAGAAATAATATTTGTCATATTTAGTTAATATTCTATTTATATACAGGAAATTATTTGCATCTTCATTCATTTATTATGTGCAATACATAACATACCACAAATAAACGGAACTCATTTTCCGTGTCTGTTGTTCCTGATTCATAGAGTCTGGTCTCCAAAATAAGAGTGAATAAGTTTTTACTGAGTGATCACGTACCATCATCGGCCTCATCTTCTCTTTCTATCAGGTATAAAGTGTAGTTCTTACATTATAGTTTTATTTAAAATTGTTTCATTCATTCTATTCTAGTGTCCATATAAGCCGCTGGATTCATCAAATTATGTCAATTACTATGACAGTAAAATTTGTGTGTTGGACAAAATAAAGAAAGAATTCCCTGAGGATGAATGTCCTCAATCAGACAACAGTGTGAATAGTAAAACTGTTTCAAAAGTGAGTAATAATTATTATTTACCTTTCCTTCACTTATTAAGAATAGTTGAAGCTGGGAAGTGGTTATGTTGTTCGAATTGGGTGTGAGGTACGGTTCACTGTAACTGTGTATCACACTATGTCTCGGGAGTCAGAAACAATTCACAGAGTGTGAGGTACGGCTGACTGAGACTGCTAGTGTCATGTTGCATTTTGCAAGTCAGAGATATTCACAGGGTGTGGGATGGGATATGGCTGACTAAAACTGTTGGTACACTGCTATGTTGCATTGCTCTATCTACATATAATTTATTTCGTAATTTTTTTAAATATGGAATACCACACGTATGGTATTGTAAGCACGACTAGATTAATACCATAGATTTAAATTAATACTATGGTTGTTTACTAGTATCTGACTTGTAACAACTTTTACCTTCATGTTGAATTTTCTTTTTAGAATAGTGAATATTTAAAGCGTATGAACAAACAAGGAGAAAATCATGAAAATACAGAGGATGATTTGCCATTAATTATAAACGAAGGAAATTTAAATAAAAGCTACGGGTTACAATAAAAATGGAGAGGCTAGAAGAGGCAGATTTATTGGATAATGCTCAAGGTACTAGCATACATTATGATGTCTTGGTAACTCATCAAGAAGTTCAATGCAAGTTGTGTGCTAGATTATTCAAAAATAGGTGAGCACCTAACAAGCTATCTCATACCAAATTTACAATGTAAAAATAGAAATCATGAATGTATTTGCTATATCACTTTGGAGGGAAATCAAAATGAACACAGTATCCTTACCGAGGCAAACAACAACATCATAGCATCAGTTAACCCATGGTTCAGTTATTTAATTTTCCCTGTGGTATTTGTAAATGCACATGATAACGACAACTGCTGACTGATCCATACATCTTAGCGGTGGGATCTGTTCTAGATCATTTAAGATCAGGAGTAGTGCAGTCATTATGTTGTGCCAATACTTAAATAGTAAATTACAAACATCGCCACTCTTTCGAATCTGCTTGAGAGTCCCTAATACCTTCTTATATCCAGCCAAATTTTTGCTGGACATTAATATTAGGCTTCAACTAGTTTGCTTGCAGGTGCAATAGGTATTTAGATTCACACTCGTCGCGCCGATACGAATTATATAGTATACTGGCATGCCATGTTGTGGACACATAATTCATCACTCATTCGAGTACTCCGACAACTTAATAAGTCCTAGTCCAGTTGCCTCCAGTCGAATTATTAGCTAATGAATGGAAACATTTATGTCATTTATAATAATAGGTCGAATATACGCGACTAGCTCTAAATAAACCCGAGCAAGCAATTATTTTAAATTAGCGTGAATGTCATGGCTTTTATATATACTTTTAATTAATTAATATACTCTGACCCCTACACCTTTAGAACAAATATATTATAATTATTATATTTTTTTCAGTTTCAATTTATTAAAGCACAATAATGCGCACATAAAAGTTAAAATAAACACACCAGGAGATTATAGTAGTCAAGTGATGGAGTTACACCAGTGCCAATATTGCGATAAACGTTTTATTAATCACGATAATATGCTTGCACACATCGGTGATGTTCACACGAAGAAAAAAGCCAATGGTCAACTATGTGGAAAGAAATTGAAGAGTACGCCGAACCTTAAACATCTCGCGCTTCTAAACAAACTTAAAGAGCCTCCAAACAAACAAACTAGAAACATTATGAAATGTGGATATTGCAATGCAGAATATAAATACGAATACTCGTTGTATAAACATATGAAGTTATGTTGTACTCCTAAGAGAGTTGAGAAATATAAATGTGATACGTGCGAGCGTGTTTATAAAACCAAAAAAGTTTTAATAACTCATATTAAAAAGGTTCATTATGATTATGGAAAAATGTTTGATTGTTGGTGCGGACAACAATTCCGTTCACCGATACACTTGAGTGTACACAAGAGATACCGACATCATCCCAAGAGGAAAAATAAATTAGAAACATTTGAATGTTGGTGCGGGAAACAGTACAATTCATGGATATACTTCCTTGCGCATAAGAGTCGCAAGCATGATGTCAAAATTAAGGATACAAATAATGACAACTTCGAATGTGACTTCTGCCACAAAGTGTTCAAACGGAAACGTTATTTAGGAAGGCATTTAAAAAGTATTCATTATGATTATGGTAAAGTATTTGATTGTCGGTGCGGAAAACAGTTCCGTACACCGACATACTTACGTAAGCATATGACGCAGCAGCATGGTGGCAGCATTGAAAATACAAAAAATGCCATATTCCAATGTGACTCTTGCAAGAAATTTTTCATAACCAAACATGGTCTAGTACACCATATAAAAAATGTCCATTATGATTATGGTAAAGTGTTTGAATGTTGGTGCGGGAAACAGTTCTATTCAAAGCTATATCTTTCTATTCATAAAAAATGGCAGCATGGTGGCAACTTGAAAAAACAAACAATTACTAATTTCAATGTGACGCCAGAAATTTTTAAAACCAAACGTATTAACATAACATCATTAAGAAATATTTGAGCACTACCTTTCACTGCCACAGATATAAACATAATATAAGCATGCTCTGAATTTTCTCGTTCTTATTTATTTGTGTTTGGGGTTTGGTCTCAGTGACAAAGTCAAGTCACCCCAGTGAATGTCACAAAAAAAAAAATATTAATTAATGATAAAGTAAATACAATACAAACAAACTTTCCAAACTAAGTACTACAATCTTCAATTTCAAGTTTCTAATGCCTGTCATTATCAGTTTGTAAAGCATCCCTGCTTCCTCAGTTATCGGAGAAGCAAGGATGCTATTACATAACTCAATACATCTTAATAATAAGCATCTTCTATACTATTACACAATTCACAGTTAGGAGACGACTTAACTTTCATCAAACATAGAAAAACTATTCAATGGAGTGTGTCCCGAAGGTAGTCAAAAGGTAGTTACTAATTCAGGGCGATTAATTTTGAATTTATCAAGTAAAGCGCAACAAAGTTGGCTGTATGGTTTTGTACCATATGCCTTTATTAATTGATCGCTCATCAAAATACTCTTTACACATTTCACGACATTGTTTTCTTATGAGATATAGAAATCAGTAAAGTATGGTATACATTGGTAAGGTATGGTATTTAGCCAATCGATCCTCTTGTTCGTTTTCTATTAAACCTGTATGGGATGGTATCCACTGTAAAATAATATTTTTATTTTTAGATTAAAGATATGATTTATAAAGGAAATTCAAGCAATGATAGCTCGAGCGATAGCGTGTACGGACACCGCGTCAATCGAAGTGAGTTCGAATCCCTAAAAGCTTTCTGTGAAGGGAAAACATCGTAATAACACCATAGAACGGTGGTAAGATCTTTTTGTAATGCTCGCCTAGCTAGCTATTGCCCTCACAAGTTGAAACTAGGCTGCAATAAAAACACTTGACTAAAAAAATATTTCTTTTTTCGCTTTTTATTTGATTCCTAGACGAAGTACTAAAATATTATATAGCCTATGTCACTCCCACAATTAAGGCGAATCTAACGACATCTCGTATGATAAAACCCGTCAAACCATTTAGGCTACAGAGCATGTCAAAGAAATATACATAGATACATATTAAACATAAGCTCGAAAAACAGGTAAAAACACGGCTGTGTTTCCTCTATTCTAATGATCAACAACTTCTCTTGTTCAACAGGCAACCGCCATATTGGCGAAAACTGCGCTTCTAGAGGGAGGGGGGGGGGGGGGGTGCCCTCGGGATGGGAACGCGATATTTCGCGCAAATTCAGTAATTCAATGGTTTATCAGTTATTTCGTTGACATTTATATGACTTATATAAATGTGTTCTTTATAAACTGGACTAACTGATTTTTAAATAATATATACAATTCGATTTTTCAATACGTTTTCGTTCAATCTAAGTTAAAAATAGGGTAAGCAAATATTATCTTAGCTTGCATATAAAAACTTCATAATTATAAAATCAAACAATAAAATCATGTAGGAAATATTTATTTTATTAAGATTAACAATCATATAGTTATAATATAAAATTAAACAAACACGTCTCCCCATACAATTTTTTTTTACACCATAGGCTTCATAAAACAAGATTTCACGACTCCTGCGAAAGCCTTAAAAAAATTACTCATGTTTTAAGTATATTTCTGAGAACAGTTCTAGTCAAAGACTAAGGCTGAAATCTATAGAGCGTACACAGTCTTAGCTCAACTTAACTCGGCCTTAAGTTCTGAAATTCAAATTCAGCTCTGCCTGAGTAAAGTTTCAAAACGTCAAATTCGACGAATTACGGAAAACTAAAAAAATAGTATGGCATAATAGTGACCTAACAGTGATTATACTGTATTGCTTGATTCTTATTGGCTGTACTACATAGAAATGACTGTTTTTATTACGTAGACGTTTTGTTATTTCTGTTGTTTGCAGTTGTTTCTCGTTATTGGTTTCAAACTTTAATCTATTTATTTCCTGTACGAATAATCTGTCATTATTACTTTAAAGCAAGTTGAACATTATACAATTACACAATTTATATTCTATTTTAAATAGATTTTTAATTTTATATACATAATTCGTGATTAATTTATTTCAGTTGAAGAAATTTAACAGTCCAGATTCGGTATCGAAACGTCAATTGACAGTTACCAGACACTTCCTCAGCTAGAGTTAAGCATAAGCTTAGCGTAACTCGACTATAAATTTAGAAAGCTAAGATTGCGCTGAGTAAATTCTTAGCGAAGTTTGAGCTAAGACTGAGTACACTCTATAGATTTGAGCCTCAATGACCAAGGGTTTATTTTAAAGTCGGGTTCATAAATAATGTCCCACGTAATAATTTAGCTGAGGGAAATTTATAGTTTTATATTTACAAACAAAAGAGATTTCCACATCAAAATCACTATGACAAAAGCTATCAGCAAACCATACATTTTAGAGCAAATTACCTAATTTTTTTACGAATCAAACTTTATATTTTTAATTTAGAATATAACTAATAGAATTGCAAAAAATAATGTTATGTTATCTTACCAAGAACATTTATTTTGACAAATGAACTCCAAACATTCACGTTTTTTCTGCTAAATGCAACCGTCTTATCTACTAAAGTGGCTAGCATAGTATGGACAATACCTTTACAAGAAATGTTTTGCTCATACTATATATGGAATAGTTTTAACTAATTTACTTCAGTTATTTAGGATTTCAATAATCAAACAGATTCCCTTATGGTAAATGGGCATTATGAGATTACCCCTTGGTGCTCAGAAATACATTAAATTAGTGTAAAACAATGAAATATGATTAATATGAATTTATAATAAATCACAATAATTAAATTATTGAGTCATTGATCAATTATGATGATGGAAGATTTCATAAAACTTAATTAATTATCATTATTTAGCCGTAAACTAACTAATTTTGTACGACAAATTCTGGAATTTGTAGTAAAATGTATAAAAAGTTATATGAATCTAATTTTTACCTTAGTTTCTTTCATACAATATGGTCTCAATTCGTCTCCCTTGTTAGCGAATTCTTATGGAACTTCGAAAAGTATTTTTTTTCCAGATACCGAATATATACAATGTTGAATTGTACATAGATATTTAGTAGTAATTTCTACTAAATATTAGTGTATCTGGATTTTCATTCGGTTGTGATCTCACGTAGGTCAATTCAATTATTTATACAAAGGAAAATGGAGCCAAATAAAATGTGTTTAACCACTAGATACGAAAATATTAATTGACCTAAAACTTTTAGGGATATTCACACCCTTGTATATGGATTGAAAAGCTATACTAAAAGTATTATATGTTATTTAATTTCAGCAGTACCTGACTGAAAGTTTTAGTAGGTACCTTAAAACACAATTACTAATACTAAACGATACAAAATTTTCAAAACTATTCATTGGTTACTTTCCGAGTTACAGGTGGCTCCTCAGCTCAGATGTTTAGAATGAGGATCCACTTTTACATTTATATAACTTTTGCTACATTTTACTAAAATTCCAGAATTTTTCCTAAAAAAACCAGCTAGTTTACTAATAAATAATGGTATAAGTTACCTTTTAAAATCTGGTCTGGCTCCTCAATCCATACGGACAAAATTATATGTCCAAAAATATTTTACGACTTATTATGTAATGAATACATTGTCTCTGTATTTTTTCTGAAGTACTACATTTTATCTATAGATGGCGATGGAGTTCGTCGAGAGTAATAACGGGGGCGCCCACATATTCTTATATACCAGCCAACTCACCAAGAAAATAAGTAATAAAGTAACCACACTGTTGATGTAATACGCTCGGCACGCCATGGATGTCAAAAAAAAAAACGAGTAGAGGCTCTTAGTATAATCGATTTAGTAGTTTTTGGGACTATCAATGTTACAATATACCAGACAGGATTAGTAAAATCGATTTAGTAGTTCTTGAACCACCAATGCTGATACCAGACAGGATTAGTAAAATCAATTTAGTGGTTCTTCAACCACTAATGCTACAATACACAAGATAGGATTAGTAAAATCGGTTTAGCAATTCTTGAACCACTAACGCTACAATATACCAGACAGGATTAGTAAAATCGGTTTAGTAGTGCCTGAACCATCAATGCTACAATATACCAGACAGGATTAGTAAAATCGGTTTAGTAGTTCTTGAACCACACATGCTACAATACACCAGACAGGATTAGTAAATTCGGTTTAGCCGTTCTTGAACCACTAATGCTACAATATACCAGACAGGATTAGTAAAATTGATTTAGTAGTACTTGAACCACTAATGCTGCAATATACCACCCAAATGCATTAGTATCAGTTCAGTAGTTTTTGATATTTAAGCTAAAACGTATAAAGGACTGGCACAAAAAACGATAGAAACTAAGAATGAAGAGAAACAAAACAAGATAACATACATACAGCCTTTCTGCAACCCACACAGTACAGGTGGACCCGTTTCTTACAAATGACGCATACACGCCGTTTCCGCTCATTGTTACCAGGTAGAAACGGGTAATCCCTCAGGTGATGATATCGTACATCCAAAGCAGTGGTTTGTGGGGTTGCCGGGTCAGCTGTGTTACGGTTATGTTTCTCTAGAAGAGAGTTTATCAGATGTACTCTAAAAGAGCGATGGGAAAGGCTAGAAGAGGATGATTGTTTAACTAAAATGAAAGCGTTTAATATAGATACATTAAGGAGCCTACAGAAGAGTTTCTTGTACCAAATACGTGTACGTTTCCTCTCTATGGGGAACATTGCCAGCATTTGGTCTTTCTTATCAACACCCCCCATCATGATGTTATAATCATGAATTACTGTCGGTTTCAAGGTCGATTTCGTCATGGCGGTGGTATTTCCATGGTATGTAGAGATCGTCGCCACTAAGTTCTTATCCCTCCATACCATCACATCGACATCACCAGATGTGAACCCGGTGATTTGACCTGGCTGTATATTTGCCTTGGTTAGATATCCGAGTTCCTGCGGTACAAACTGGCGATTGGTTCGCAAAGTGCCAACACAATCAAAACCTTGGGTTTTTAATTTTCGGGCAAGAGCTGGGGAATTGTAATAATTGTCCATCCACAACGTGTGGCCCTTGTGCTCAAGACCTTGAATTAGTCTTAAAACAATTGCCTGCGTATACGCGTCTAAAGGGTCCAACTGCTGGGACATAGGCCCCGCTTTCTTATGAGTGCGAATCGCAAACCGCCACAAATAGCCTGTTTGAGATTCACAAATCTCATAAGCTTTTATTCCCACTGAGGTGGCTTTATTTGGAATGCATTGGTTGATGTCCAACCAACCTTTCCACTGCAGTAAAGATTCATCAACAACAATATTTTGACGCAAGTTGTACATTGAAGAAAATTTACTATTTAGGTGTAACAGCACCGGCTGAATTTTAAACAATTTCGCCTCGGAAGCGTCAAGATTTAGCTGACACATGTCTCTGTTATCGTTAAAATGTAAACATTTATTTAAAAGTTGGAAACGTTTCAGAGACATGTGTGAGCGAAATCCTGGCGTACAAAATACATCAGAACTGGCACACCAATATTCCTCAATTTTGCTTTTTACAACTAACCCCATCGCTAACAAGATAGCGAAATAGACATAAAGCTCATCGGCAGATGTATCCCGCCAGTCAGTTAAGCGACTTGAAGCGCGGAGAGTGTCGCTATTGAGCATTTGGAGTACCAGTTCCTGCGCATACTTGTTTGTTTCCGAGGCGATGTACTCCATGAACTGTCGATCCCATATCGCTACAAAAGCGTCATACGGGTCAGCATATGGAACAGTCGGACCGACATTAATGTTGGAAAAGGTTTCTCTCCTTGACTCGGGTGATATCGGGGAATCAGGAAAACTTGTCCATTTGAAATCATATAAGTTAGTTGGCTGGTACATATATGCGGAAATTTCGTCTTGTGTTACAGAGGTGGTAGGGAACATAGAGGAAGCTGAAACAAAATCTTCTGGATCCTGAGGCGTATCCATCATCACCTGCACCGTCCTTGGGATGATAACTGGAGCTATGTCTTCAAAGTCGTCGCAATCACTCTCCGGTTCACTTCCTGTATAATCAAATCTATACTTATAATACAAGAGTAAAGAGTCGAAATCTATACATTGATTTTATAATCATCGTCAGAACACATTTCGATAGTTTTTGAAATTTTTGTCTGTCTGTCGGTATGTTGGAATGCCAATCACACATAAACTACTGGACCGAATTTTGGTATGATTTTAGTTTATAGTCTGAAAGAACATTTAAGGTGCATTTTTAGACGTATGTACATTGCAACCAATCGCAAAGCAATTGGTATGGTCCATAAATTAAGTTTAGGTTATGTAAACACACACACACAAAAAAGTATGTATATATAATTTTGTAATATATTTTAAATATTTACTGAAACAATCTGAGAAGATACGAAATTAATACAAATTATTTTATCTTTACATAATTGGCAAAAAAAAAACGAAACGAGTTTTTATTTTATTTTAAAGGAGTATTCGTGGATGGCGCTGCACGAGTTGGTTTAAATTATAATGAAATTACTTTTTTATGTGTCACACTTAAGTATATATTTTCTGTAAGCATTTATAGTAATAAATTATAGCTGGGATTTTACTATTATTTTTAAATGTTTATAAATAGATTTTAACGTAATTTTTAAATGTATAAAATAACTAAAAATATCTATTCGATCCGAATTTTCTACGATAGATGTCGTTGTTCGGTGCTTGCGCTATCAAGATTTTTATTAAATTACACAAAACAGACATACTACAAAGCATAATTATTCACTGCATATTAACATGTTTTTTTTTTTTAATTAATAAAATTACATTTCGTAAAGGACAGTTAACATTTAAAATGATTTTAGATAGGTATCCTCATAGCTTATACCGGTCAAACAACGTAAGGTGAGATTGATATGAGGGGAGGTTTTTATTTATTTATACACGAAATATACCACACGGACGAAGTCGTGGGCACAGCTAATGAGTAATATTGTACCATAACCATCAGTACACTCAGACACAGTATAGTTTACACATGAAAAGGTGTTTTTAACTTACCATTATACACAAGAAAGTCAATTTCATCATCAGCTTGCGTTCTTGATGGTGGGGATGAGCTGCCACCACACTCGCTAGACCTGAAGAGAAAAAACTTAGTGGATTAGTTGATGCCAATGGCTTCGCATACGTTGAAAACTTTCCTACGTTACTCTGCAGGTTTCAAACTACACCTATAGTGAATTTCATA
This sequence comes from Saturnia japonica, assembly GCA_033032175.1. Lineage (NCBI taxonomy): Eukaryota > Metazoa > Arthropoda > Insecta > Lepidoptera > Saturniidae > Saturnia > Saturnia japonica. The sequence continues at coordinate 9,347,203 of CM065329.1, forward strand.
CAAATCGGTCGAGAAGTTTCAACGTGAAAGGAGTGAATCTTTTTGAATCACTGTGAATGTTGTGTTTTCGAGCGGTGAATTTGCTTTAAATTATATCTATCGTTTTCGTTTTAACCCCTCAAGAAATAATCAAGTGTGATAAAATCTGGCGAAATCGTTTATACCATTCCATTTTTGTTGGAAGTTATTATTTAATAAGTTGAGTTGTGATTCGAGGTTTTGTTCTCTAAAATTTATGATGGACGTTTAAACAACATGTAGGCAACATTACAAGACCTGTTACAATTCCCTATATGAGATATTGGATGAAAACATAATCCGAGTGTATATCCAACGAGATGGAGCACCAAATGATAATTTCTAATAACATGAATTAGGTAGTACAAATGAAGTCGCCAGATTTAACTACACTAAATTATTTCTTGTGTGGTTAAGTTAAAACTGAAAGGTTACAAAACCAGCCACGACATTTTTAAAGGTCTAAACAGCGGCTATAAAGAACATTTAAAAAAAAACCTCATCCCTCGAAACTACAAAATAAACAAAACTCTTACCTAAAACTGTTGATTACTACTAAAAGTAAAACCGAGTCCAATATGTTCTACTGTGAAAAAAATGCATAAAAAATAGTGAGGTTATTTATTTACTTCCATTTACTTTAAAATATTCTTTTTAACTCAGTTTTATATTTTTACGAACTATGCGTTTTCCACATAATTTATTATGAGAATATAGTATATAATTATTGTTATTTTTGGAGTCGGTCCCAGCCAAGATTATAAAAAAATTATTTGATTAGTTGATGACGAGACGTGAGAGGGCTGTCGAAATATTCCTCTGAACACAAAACGGTCGAACACGCACAAGCCGGCAAGGGAAGAACCTTCCACATTCGTGCTATTTGCTGTTAAAGAGTTCCGTTGTGCCTTCGTAGTTCTTGTTAGTTCAGAACGTCCTTAGATACCTACATAGTCTTAGATTATCATAAAACTACCAATATATCAATATCAATAAGTATCTATAAATTTCCTATTCGATTTTGAAGAGTGTTCGGATGTAAGTATCTTCTAAATCCAAGGTAAAATGACAATTAAATTAAAATGGCACCCAATTGAAAACATACCCTTTCCAACAAAATATTTTTTTTGTAAATCGGTTTATAAATGACGGATAAAAAAGATACAACCGAATCGATAACCTCATCCTCATTTTTTTGAAGTCGGTTAAAAATGGCTGTTATTGTATATATTTCAAAACAAAATAATTTATTAAGTCATTCAGCATTTTATTAAAATTTTAGACACTGGGTTTCCCAGAATCATTTATTCCTTACAACCTTAAACTACCAATACATGGGCTATTTGACTGGTTTCTGGAAACCGTTTCAGATTATATATTGGGATTTCTCGAGCCCAAAGAAGTACTTAATTTTTATTTATTTCGTGTATTACTTTAAACCAGCGACTTTTAAATCACAGACTATCTTCTGTTCGACATTTACAGTAATCATTAACAATGAGTATTATCTACATCACTTGCTGTCACTTTCCGTTGAGTGACAATGTCAATATTTTGGTGGGTCTAAGTTCAATGGCACTGGTCGTGTTAGGATTCGCAGTATTAATATATTTGATTTAATATATTAGTAACAGATATTATAGATAAATTTTAGCTTTCTGCACTTCTCCATATAAACTTTAACCACGCCAAATCTCAGTCTTCCGTGCACGAAATACGCTTAAAAAGGTACCGAAAGCTTTTGCTTCACGTATTAATATAGAAAATAGCAGATAAAATTTGACTATTTGAAAAAACCGCTAAAACGCTATCTTTAGCAACGTGATGTCACATGTTTTTAATAACGTAGTGAGAAGACCAGATAGGAAAGACTCTTATTACTTCTTCTTTCAATACAAAATAAAAACCGCGATATAAAAAAAAAAATTGAAAAATTTAGATCAAACCAAAAATGACCATGGAGTAAGATTCTGTCCATATACCATGGAAAAAATATTTTAGTGTTGGATTGCCCATTTATCGAGGAAGATTATATAATATCTTAGAGTCATTCGGGTCAAGTGTGCGCATTGTGGTAAATAAGATCTCGCCACTAATCAAATACAAGAGTTAGGAATAAAAACACATGCGCACACTTTCCCTATAGCACTCATAAAATATTAATCAATATATAAAATGCTCATAAAATATTTAAAAGCAAATATAACCTTAAATATAATTTTTACCAAAGTTGCGTAAATATGTTTTATTAAAATTAAAAAAAAACAACTTACCGCTGTGAGATCAATAACGTCGATGCTACACTATTTTCCAATATATAAAAAACTACGGACGGAAACAACTAATACAGTTTTTTTTACGAAAAAAAGTTACCCGTGCTACTGTAACACGTCGCAACTAGTTGGCAACACAGGCGCCTCTGTTTAATCCAAACAAACCAGTTTCCCCCGTTCCCCTTTCTGGAGATATAGGCACTGCGTTCACTTACCACCCACTGCGCTCAGTTACCCCGTATGACTACACGATAATGCATTTAACACGTAATAAATTTTGTTTATGCCTCATTAGCCTAGTGGGACTGCTATGATCGGGGTCCTGGGTTCGATTCCCAGGTCGAGCAAAATAATATTGAACATAAAACACATTTCTCTATCTCTTATAGTTTCAGACTTCCCCCACTGTCCTATTGAAATGATACACCCTGTATATTAGCAAGCATAGTAAAGAAAGCAACTTCATCACCGGCCATGGTAGAACCGCAGCAGATCTAATGTAGTGTAATCATTATTAATACCAAAAAAGAACTTACGTGTCAATAGTAGATGGTGTTTTGTTGGTAGTGGCTCGACCTGCAACTGCATTGCCTTGTCCGCTGATACCACGGCCCCTCTGCTGATTGCGACTTCGCCTTCCGCGTTCACCTCTTCCACAACCTCCATCATCATCATCACCACCAAGAACAACTCCACCGCTTCTGCCGCCACGAGTCAGAATCCTTCCACGCCCAGTTCGACGCCCTCGCACTCTTGCCCGTCTTACGCTAATTAAGAATTAAAATGACAACTATACAACACATGTAAGTGACTAGTGATATCAGATATTATCACTATTAGATGAAATAAAAAAATATTAATTAATATCAACAAAAGTCTTATCCATACTTGCACAACTGAAAAAACAGCAGTTACGATTAGGGTTGCCAACCGTACTATAATATATAGTATTGTGCTACATTTCGAGTCTGCGTACTATATATAGTATACAATATACTGTATTTTGAACACCAAAATAAAAAAAAAAACAAATCTTTCATTTGAAAAATGTATGAATGTTCCTTTTCATTAATTTATAACTGATGCGAAATCGATCCAAAGCGAAATCCGAGGCGAACTCACCGTGTCATAATCAGGTCCGTAATGCGTTCCGAACCTGTCCGTAATGTCAAATTGACAACATCAAAAGAATTTTTGGTCCGCCTTATTTTTATTTAGGGATTAAGATCATTATTTTCAATTTGAAGTGATGAAAAAATGAGCTTCTGATTAGCTGGCCCAATTTCGATGAAATTTGGATGAAGGTAGCTGACAACCTGGATTAAACACATTGGCTAATCTTAAGGTTTCTTTTAAATTATACGTGGATGAAATCGATGGACGCAGGTAGTACTAAATAAAGCCGCTGTATACAAAAAAAAAATTAAGAGCAAACGAATAAGGAACATGGATTCAGTTTCTGTCCATACACCAACACTAGTCAAATAAAAATTAACCAAAAAATAATGGCTGAAAGTAATTTTTTGTTTGAAAACTTTAAAAGAAATTGGTATTCAATCTTGTGGGACTTGTATTGTCGTAATAAAATGACACTCTTTAGGAAAAGGAAAAATGTAACCCTTATAGAATCATTTCGTTGTCCGTCTGTCTGCCAAGACCCTTTTATCAGGAGTGCGTGGTAAGTTGAAATTGATATTAAATACTCAGATCTGCAATCCCTTAGAGCTGTGAAAAAAAACTTCTACTAAGTCAACGCAATCAAAAGATACGGCCGTTTATGCCACATATTTTACACTCACAATGGGGATAAAAACCTAAAGGTAAGTCCATTTAATCTGGAATCATGCTGGAAGCAATGCCTTAAAGCACAAATAAAGGAAAAATCCGGATACCGTAAATTTGGAATTACATCAACAAAAAAATGCTATTACAAACTTATTTGCAGTTGGTAAACTGACCGCAGCATATATCGATATATGAGGACAACAGTTTTCCGATGGCAAAGTTAAACTTGTCCCTCAATATAGTTTATCTTTTCGTTAGAATAGTTGGGTAGTAGTAGTGTTACCTAATTATTTTGGTGAATGTGGTTGTACTATTACGGAACACTCAGTGCGCGAGTCCATTTCGAACTTAGCAGTTATTTTTCCTTCTAAAAATGAAGTTTTTTGAAAATCTATGAATATTTCTTATTTTTTAAAATCTATGTCATAGTTCTTTAGAACATATTTCTCTATCTCTTATAGTTTCAGAGTTCCTCCCATTGACCCATTAAAATGATACATCAAGTATATTAAGCAAACATAGTAAGTAACTTACATCGACGATGATGGCAGAACCGCAAGACATGGAGCGTGTGATGGCCCCGGAGCCTCACTCTCATCTGAAGACTCAACTTCCATAGCTGAAGAAGAAACTGGCGGAGAGTAAGGGTCGATAGCAGCTTTACATAAACTAGATAAACAAAATAACATAACATACAAACATATTATTCCATATCACTACCATTGGAAATACCAAATAATGAACTTTATATTAATTTCATTATTTCTTTTACGTTCTGTTCAATCATAAATGTTATGTAAAGCAATATATATATATTAAAATTACACAAATATTATCTCTAGCATTTAGGATGACATGATGGTAGATGAAGGTAGGTGAGAATTGAACGTTTTAATATTTTGATCATTGTGGTATGACGTATTATGAAGCACATCTGGTTAGGTGAAACATTTTCTCAGTGTCGAACCAGACATTTTTATAACCGACTTGTAACATAGAAAATATCAGTATATGTATATAATTATAATACAGCATTATAATAATATTGGTTCATCTTCGAGTACTGAAATAGGAAAGGCGGGCGCTTATCTTAGCTCGTCCGATCGCGTGCTTTGAATATTAATGAGTAGAACTATGCGCGTACGTTCTATCGTTATCGCTATCGTTTTCTAAGGCACGTATATACCTAATTTCTTTTCCTTTTCTAACTTGTTTGCAATTAAGTCAATGATGTTAATGTCTAGTTTTTAAGTATTTCTAAGGCAATGGTCGGCAAAGCGCGGCTCTTTGGCCAAGGAGATGCAAGCAAATTGTTTGCATTAATAAATATTTATTAAGTATGAAATTTAGTTTTATTTAGTGTACTAAAAGTTTACTAAACAAGCAGATTTGGCTCCCAATTTATTTTTCAATTATTGTAAGGTTCATATTTGACTCTTTGGCTAATAAGTTTGCAGACCACTGCTCTAAGGGAATAGTTTGTTTTACCTCATTACTTTTTTTTATAAATAATTTTTTTGTTAACTTCGCCCCAGGACTTTTCTTTCGTTGCACCCCTAGGGCTAAAGTGTAACAGACTGTAGTACCCCTAGAACAAAGCGATAAAAACACGTGTTCATCGGAAGACGACTACCGCGTCACTGTCATACAAATAAAAACTTACTATCTCATACATACATAGAGCCGCGCGCAAAGGTGAGTTAAGTCTCTATACTCACCTATTTGTTCTTCTTGCATTCTTCTCGTATTTGACTTCTTCAGTAGTTACAAGTTCATTATTATATTTGCTTATGTCTCCAGTATTATCCAATGAATCTTGTTTTTTATCCGCGTCTTCTTCCCTTATATTTAACGACAACAAAGTCTCTGTGTTTTCAGATTTTACTTTTTGTGTATCTATAAGTTTTAATACCTCCTCATCCTAAAAACAAAAAGAAATCAGCTTGGACACGTTTTTACGTTCGTAGTAAGTGTACGGTATACTATAGTGCATGTTTGTAGTTAGAGTGCGAGGCACGTGGTATATAGCTATTAGATTGCATAAACGGGTTTATTCCAGTTTCAGTTAGTGTTAGGTTTGGTTCAATATTAATCTTTATCCAGATAAGTTTGTTAGTTAACTTGGGCATTTAAAGTCGATAAAACTGGTTTTCTATTGAAATGAATACCGTAGAAGATATCCCGAATTCTAATATTGTAATTTAGCTAATAATATACTTATAACTTACTTTATTTTATTTTTCAAATTACATTTGCGTTATTTTATATTATCAATGTAGTGGGCGCCTATAGTAGGTTCGCATATCTGTATTAGAATGAATTGTAAAAATGGCTCAAGTAAAATATACGCCCTATTGGCGCCTCTTTAATAAATAAATAGCTTGAAACATCACCGAATTATGCGATGATATTCGCAGTTCATGACATAAACGCTGGAGTTCCTCAAGGTTCTATGCTTTCGCCCGCTCTGTTTCTTCTGCATATCAATGATATTGTTATCTTTAGGTAATAATCATTGGTATGCAAATGAAAGCACCATCCATGGGAGCTTTTACAGCAAGCCTCAATGCGATGGAAAAACAACAAAAGAGAGACAGACGTAACTTGTCATTGCACTTAACCAATCCTTACGCCGCGTATCTACATGGAGACCAAGTAGCTTTGTTGAGTTCAATGCTAAGAAAACTCCGTTTTCTCCCTCCCCACGCTTCTGTGTGTGTGTTCTAAAGAGCTGTTAAATCTAATACCCTCATCTCCGTTCCAAAACAGAACCGCACATTCCGGGTTTCGCAGTAAAAGTTTTACGATAACCTCCATCTCAGCACGAACTAAAAAGTTCTCTATGAGTTATCTTTGTCGTACTGAGATGCTACGGAACCTTCTCCCGGCCAGTGTGTTCCCTCCCTCTTACGACATCGGATCCTTCAAGCGTAACGTGAAGAGATATTTATGCAGGTCGACATGACAGCAGCGACCACCGATGAATTTAAATCTCTTGGTGGTCACCGTTGTTTGGATTGTTCTGTGCTTATCATCAGGGGCAATATCGTTAATTTTTCGAACTATTATAATATAATAAAAGATTTCTTTACATCATTACTATCACAATTTACGCTTAATTCAAACACAAAGTCACAATAGTTTATATTTTATTTAGTACTAGCTGGTACCCGCGACTTCGTTTGCGTATTATTGGTTATACAGACTGATCTCGGAACACGACAAACCATAAAAAATCGCCGTTTTTGCGTGATTGAGTAACAAACATAGAAACTTTCCTTTTATTATATTTGTAGGATAACATTGGTTAAACTATGACTTTTACCGGGATAAAAAGTACCCTATGTGTTATTCCAGGTCATAGACTATCTATGTGCCAAATTTCATTGAGATCTGTTCAGCCGTTTTAGCGTGATTGAGTAACAAACAGCCAAACATAAACACTTTCACATTTATTATAGTAGGATAACATTTATTTTGGCGCTTTTAACAGAGGGTAAACATGAAAGCAGCGCTCGCATTTAATAACGGATGTGCGTTATTTTTTATTGAGTAAAATTAATTTAACTTTAAATAAACAAACATTTTTTTAACCAAACCAAACGGCAATATTTAACAAAAAAGAAAACCAAATTCAATTATTTTGAAGAATTCTCTGGTGTATCTTCGAAGTCGAAGGTGCAAGGCCAAGGAAATTAAAATGGAACCACCCTTGAGGTTATCACCTCTCCAACGAAAAAAGGAACATCCGCATCAGTTCATAAACAAAGTCCTGTTTCAACATCCACAAAAAAAAAATACACATTCCAAATTGATAAGAACTTTCTCCTTTTTAGATGTTGGTTAAAAATAGAACCACTTTTCTTATCCGGACTTCGTGAGATAAAATTGCTATACATACATAGACACGAGAGTAGAACTCTTGATCAAAAATGAGATGCGAAACGACACAAGTAATCATTACTTACTTCAAAAACCAGTTTACTACTGAAGTCTGGTCGAGGATGTTCATCCTCACAGAATTCATTCTTCAATTCTTCCAAAATATAATCCTTACTGTAACAGTAGTTTACAAACTCTGGTGACTCTAACGAATCGGATGGATACTGGAATATAATTTAACGGCTCAGATTAAATGTTTTTAGATAAATTTTTATTCTTCAAGAATCTTGGGCCTCGACCAAAGTTTACTATTACTACATTTAAGAAGAAATTTTATACTAAGCAGTAAATTCAACAAACAATAAAAGAAACTATGCAGTTATAGAATATATCTATACAAGCTGTGCTCTCTTGGACTACAAAATGTCATTGATCAGGCACACCTACAAATCGCTTCCAATTATTGTAAAGTCATAAATGCTTATTGTGGGTAATCCTTAGAATCTTCTAAGGATTATCCTTCTTCTATATAGAAATGTACTCTCCTCTCTGACATTTTTGTAGGTATTTTAAAAATCTGCAATTATTTAGTGCATAACTTGATATATCTCTTATGGTTTAATCAGTGTAAAGCATTCAAGCACCCGAATTGATTCACCATACCAGTTTATTTTATTTATGTGGAATCCTAATTATTTTTCTTAAATAAAATTAGCTTAATTTACTTCATAAAAGGTCAGCTATCTCCTAGTGAGAGTCCCGTCAAAATAGGCCAAACCTACCGGGACCAAACAAAGACAAAAATTTTAAATATTATTATTAGTGTGGTATTAAATACCGAATATATATTACATTTAGTAAAAAGCTGTTATTTCGACACTAGCTGTACCTGCGACTTCTTCCACGTGGTATATTTCATGAATGAAAAACAGCAAATAAATAAAAACCCCACCTCACCTCAATCTCAAACTAGGGTATTTGACCCATAAAAACTTTGATAATACCCAACTCAAACCATTTTAAATGTTAACGGATATCACAATTTAACAATCATACGGATATTATCTAAAAGGCATAAAGACTGACTGCTATACTTGAGGTCCTGGGTTCGATTCCCAGGTTGAGCAAAATAATATTGGATTTTTCTTTGAAATTCTTAGAAGCAGCTCAGTTTGGCTTTGTGCCCCATTAATGGCAATAGGCTCGCCCCCTATTACATGGAACCTAAAAACCTACCTGGCCAACTGAAGATTGTTGTACATTAAACTTTAAAAAATTTAAATTTTTAAAAACTATCAAAATGTTTTCTGTCCCTGATTGTAAACCTGGGTATTATTTTTTTTTTTTCAAATATGTTCAATGTACAGATTTCGACTCTTTACTCTTTTATTATAAGTATAGATCACTTGAATTTTATTTATTTGAATAGATTGACCAATATGAATTGATGAATAATATATACAATACCATATTGTTACCGCAGGGTAGTTCTTCCTCATCTTTGTACTCTACTGTTTCATATCTCATTGTTGATGTAGATGGCTGTAGATTCCTCTGTGCCTCTGGAGCTGTGGTACTCAATGTATCATAGATTGGTGCTAGATATTCCCTTCTATCCATTGTTCTGTTTGTTTCAACCAACTCTTCAAATTAAATTAGTTACTTATGTAACTTGAATTTTATAATTTAGTTTTTTTTTAATGTGTTTATTTCAAGTTACAGCTGAAATTAAATGAGTTGTTTTTATTTAATTTTTTTAAATTTTAGAGTTGTAGTTATTAAATTAGAAAATCAGGATAAATTTTTTGATACAACAAAAGTCGCAAACAGGTAACGTCTTGCCTGATGGTAAGCGCCTACCATAGCCCCATGATGCATGTAATATAATAGGTATCACTAGCATGTTGCCGACATTGAACTCCCCTACCCCAAAGAGCTGTGGAAACCATGCTCACCGCAGGAACACGATACAATGTTATTTCCCTGGGATCTTCTATAGGGTGGAGGTATTCCCACCAGTCTGGCCACACCAAGAAGAGAGAAACCACCTAAGAAATTTCACTGTACCCATCCTTTCTTAAAATATTATTTAGTTCATCCTATCCCATTCAGAATATTTCAATAATCTACATAATGATAACTAATATACAAAATATTTGAACATTAATCATAATAAATAATAGATCCATTTTCACTTGCCTAAAACTATCATTATAATTAAAAATATATTAATTAAAATATATTGTCACAAATATTGAGATAAAATTGCTTGAATAATAGGTATCATCAAATTTTTATTTCAATCAAGATGCAAGAAAAAAGATATAACAAACATCTCTTCTGAAAGCCATGGCTAAATGTCTTATTCATATTGGTTAATGATGATTGATACATTCATAAGGACACAAATTTGGCACATGGAGGGGAATGTTGGCTTGGGGGAGGAGCTGCACCTAAACCCCTGACACTACTCCCATTACAAGGTAATTCCCCTGACCAGAGTCATTGATGGTTAAAGTTTCAAGGTAAATTCGTTTTTTTTTTTTCATTTAAGATCAGTTTTGCATGCTGAGCTGCAAGAGAAGGTACAGTAAAGGTGGAGGAAGCAGTTCTCTATCCCCTGATTTCATTCCGAAAGAAAAGTAAGGCCTCTTTCCGGAGTTATAATTGTATCAAAGACAAAATTGTAATTTTGGAAATTGAACTTGAAATACCAATAATAAATGATAAAATTTGGGGTTGGAACCTGCTAGCCGCTGCAGTGGCACACTCAAATTCCTCATTACAAGATACCTAACACACTCAGAGCGACGAACTCTTCCATTCTTCTCCGCGTACCAAACAATTCTAAACATTAACCCTAAATCCAATCCTGATATACCTACTTAAATAATTACAGAAACACTACTGCCAGTTCGTAAAATATCCCAGACATTGCGAAGAACCGGTAAGAAACTCGATCGGGTGTTTCTTTTTTTTGAACTGTACATGTGTTATCAGGTACAATAATAATAATTTAGTGGATGCACAGAGATGGAGTCACTTACAGACATCAATATAATTCAAATAATGATCCACCCAAAAAATCTTACTAACTACTACGTCTAAAACACGGTAACATAATATAAATAAACATACAATAAATGTAAGCCGAACTAGACAGCGTCATGCTAAGGTAACTCGAAATCTTAAATTGAAAATAGCACCACCTATCTTTTAGATTTTTACATAATGAAAATAAAATTTAGTATGTTGCTTTATAGAAATATTATAATAACTCGATTAGTATTTTTGTAAATTCTAATACAACTATTAACGCGCAGATATGAGCAAAAAAATAGATAACACAATAATTTTATAAGAATATTAATATTTAATTATTAGAAGTAGCAGTAAAGTGTTAATTTATATTTTTTTAACAATCTTGGCCATAAAAATGGGCTGCTTTGAGATTTAATTTTTTTCTATGGTATCATTGCAAATGCAAATGGTTGCGCGTGAGTGTTAGCTATTTGTGTTTCTGATTAATTTCTGTTTTAATACGTTTGTGCATCTGCTATCAACGTCGAGTTGAGCATCTGTTCCTCCGTTTTGCCGTGCCATCGTATTACATTCATCTTTTCGTACTTCTATACCGATTTGAGCGTCCTCCTCGGTGTCGCCGTACTTAACCTCTTCTGAACTTAGTGAAATTACTGTGTACTAGGCATAGGCGCTATTCTTGTCGAGTTTGGACCCATTATTGCAAAAAGTGAACAGTGAACTTCAGTTATGTCACAAAACTCTTGCTGTGTACCTGGATGTGAAGTGACTCGGAATGATAGTATGTATACTAATTGGTTATTATACTATAAATAGTTGCACTTAAGATTACATGCCGCTGAATTTGATGATGTGAAAGGGTGAGAGGAAATCCCCCGTGAAGGAAAAAGTGTGGAAGACAATAGTGTTTGAAAACTTATTATTTTTTTAATTTTGAGGTTATGTCTCTCTAGGACTTGTATAAGAATTATAAATGTTTAATTATTTATTTTTGCATCAGAGTTCAAACCTAAACTAACCAATTTTACCACCACAACGGCAAAATGAAAATTTCTCAATCAAAACACAAAACGAAAGTAAGCCATATTTGAACGTAAACAACACAATAGTTCCAAATCTATCAAAAAAATGTATAAAAAAAAATTACGAACTTGAAACGAATTTTTACGTCTTTTAAAAGTGAACTTTATAACAACTACTTAAAACTGAAATTTGTATAGTCAGATTTACAAAAAATGCTATTAAAATTTTTTTTTTCTCAAAAACTAATTATTTCCGCAGAGTAAAATTTTCTATTTAGCCTAAAGTTTATTAGTTAATTCTATTTACTTTAAAGTGTACAAAAAATTTGGAGTCTCACCTCGAAGGCAAGTAATTTAAAGCTGAGCCCTTTAAATTTCCATTGATACTAAGCGTGGGTTGTATTTAAAATTGTTGTAATGATTTTGTACTTGAAAGAGGTTGAAATAGACAGAGATTAGGTCCCTGATTATAATGCTACAACATTCATTACAAAGTAATCTGCCATTTTCGAGTAAATTTATATAAACAATTAAAACCAAATACCTAAATATTTAGCTGCCAAAACAAAATCTGTGAAGTATAATGAAAATTGCTATTTTATGTTTTTATTCTGTTATCTTACTAACAGATATGTCTTCTATGTCATAACAAAACATATGAAACTAAATACAAACAGCAGCCTGAACTGTGTTTGTATAGTATCTCAGTGACAAAATAGTAAACAGTTTTTCAAAATTTGTTAAAGTAAACATGTATATAGTTTAAGCTTCAGCATTATATTTCCAATCTTTATTTTCCACAGGTATTCCTTTACACCGGTTTCCAAATCCAGAAACAAATGCAGAGAAATTTAATACTTGGATTTCAAAGATTGGTGGTGTTGTACTGACACAGGATAGTTTATCTGTTTATAACAACAGACGTGTCTGTCATAAACACTTTGAAGATTTCTATAAGTATCCGAAAAACAGACTTTGCCAAATGGCAAATCCTGTACTGCATATGCCTGGTGAAATGAATTTAGTTAATGAATGTGACTATTCTGCCCTACACTATGTATATTACTTATGTAATACTGTACTTGTAAAATAATGATTTTGAAAAAAGTTGAATGTCTATTACTGTAAAGGTACATAATAACACAAATTATTGTTTATCCTAGTTTATAAACTGATTTCTCTGATATAGTTGATTTTAAAGTTGATTACTACACTTTAACATTGTGTTTCTATACATTCAAATAATAAAGTGGAATGCAGTACTTGTGTTAGATACTATATCTGTATACAGTAAATATAATGACTGCATTAAGCCCTAATAAAAGTAAGCTAATGACTCGAGGCTTAATTTTTCATAATTTTCAGAATTTACATTTGTTGATGTTCTACCTTCAACCTCAAATATGCAGAGTGGAAACTTTATTGTATCTGAAAAAACTCTAGTTCAAGATACCAAACAAAAGATGTTCCAACACAGGAAAAAATTAAAAGGTAAATTCATGGCAATAATATAATACGTGGGGCATTCAACATGAAGAGGTCTGTCTAAGAAGGTGCCTGCCTTCATTTAGCATGAGCTTACAGAAATTTCAATCAAATACATTACTTTAAATTTTTTTTCATATTTTTAAATACTTAAAATATTTTACTAAATGTAAATATGTACCTAGTTTTACATTTTATGAAGATAGATGATATGTAAAGACATTATTTGGAAGTATTATTTAAGTAAATGAGTACTATCTGTATACCATATGTGGATTATTCCATTCATGGAAAGTTAAAAAAAAGGAAAATAACATATTATTTAATAGTTTTTCAGGTCCTCGTATGCAAATAAAGGAGTATAAAGAATATAAAACTCTTTTAAAAAGGTTAAAAACATGTGAGCAGGATAAAAACATGTGAACAGGATAAATTGACTTTAAAAGAAAAGTACAAACTAGCACAAAAATTAAAGAATACCAATACTTTTGCAATCATATCAAAGCACATGTCTGCATCCGCAATGATGTTCTGCAAAATGCAGGTGACTCAAAGTAAAAAAAGGAACAAGGAAGAAGATTCACAATGGAGGAAAATATATTGGCATTATCTCTATAAAAGCCATCGCCAAAAGCGTATAGGTTACTGAGTGAATTAGTTAGTTAGTTAGTTAGTTTTACCCAGCAGAAGAACGTTACAAAGAATTTTGGGTAAAATTAATTTGAATACTGGAATTAATAATTTATCCGATTTAGAAGAAAGAGTTGCTAAAATACCTGAAAAACAAAAATATTTCATTTTAGCATTTGATGAGATGGCCATTGGACCGGGTCTTTCTTATAATAAAAGGAATGACAAAATTGTTGGATTTGTTGACAACGATGACAAAATATTTGCAGATCATGCATGTGTGTTCATGATGACCAGTGTGGTGAAAAAAGAGAAGGTGCCTATAGCGTATTATTTCTGTCATGGAAGCACCAAGACTGTTGTGCTTAAAGCTCAAATTAAAGAACTGATCGCAAAACTACAGGAGGCAGGAATTAAAATCATTGCAACAGTATGTGACCAAGGTGCCCCTAATATGGCTGCCATTAATCAGCTTATAGAAGAAACTATAGAGATGTATACAAGAAGAAATGAAGAATATAAAGGGGGATTTTTCTTAGTTAATAATGAAATAATTTACCCTCTTTATGATCCTCCCCACTTAATTAAGGGGATCAGAAATAATTTATTAACCAAAAATCTGAAATATACAATTAATGAAAAAGAAAAAATTGGAAAATGGAGTCATATTATAAAACTATACAATAGGAGCCTATCATACAGAGGGGTCATCATGGCTCCAAAACTGACGACTCATCATGTCATGCCTGAACTCATTCCTAAGATGAGAGTAAAACATTGCACCCAAGTTTTCAGCAGGTCTGTAACAGTAGCGATCGCATGTATGACAGGAAAATAAACTGTAATGTTTTTATTAGACTAGCTAAAAATCTGGAACTCGTACATTATTTATCCCAAATTTATTTACTTCTTCCATCTGAAACATATTTACAGCTGTTACATCTTTCTGCAACAAGCAATGGTTGTTATTAATTGTCCTTTTGGAACTGAAAATTTTAAATCTGAAAGTAATAATGGAAAAAAGAAAAAAGTTTATTTATTATATAGTTTAATAACAATCGAATCTACAGGTTGGACTGTAGTTCTTCAGTTACTAAAAAATTACCATTTTTTTTTTTCAATTATTAGTTTCAGATTTAAAATTTTCAGGTCCACATCAATAATTACAAATGTTTTTGTAGCAGAAAGACATATACACGCTCATACATAAATCACATTTATCTCCCAACGAGGTAGGCAGAGACCACATCCTTCCACTTGCTACGATTCTGGCATACATCTTTCGCGTTTTCAACATTTATCAATATTTTCATGCATGCTTGACCTAACTATTGACGTATCCGCTGTTAATCTGTTTCGGCGGAAGTAGAAAGAAATTTCAGATAAATTATTTATGATGGATGTCACGCATTGTGATCGTTTTAGTGATCCTAGGATTATATAGCCGGATTAGGATTGTTTTTGAATTTTGTTAACAGTTAATATAGCTATTGTAGTATCAGATAATATTTGTAACTGTTATACATTCATAATTAGATTTTATATTACGTTAAAGAAGGAGAGACACTTTTATTCATACAATAATAAACAATTGTACTGTCAAAATTGTTAGTTTAAAAGTTAGATCACAAAATGCATACTAATTTATCTGATTATTATTCGCTTGCAATGTCTTCCTTTGTAATAATCTCTTTATGTAGTTTTAAGTACGTAATCAATATCAAGTAATATTTAATAAATTGTTTTAGCTTTGGGAGCTTTGGAAGAGGAGTGCAAGGATACCGCTGACTTGTTATACTTTTTTGACGAATTATTCGACAGTGTCAATAGTAGTTTTAGCAGAATAAGGGAAGGAAAAGTTTATAGAGCTGCAGTAACTCCAACCTCGCCTCACCTTCGATTATGGAATGATAGTCTTCAAATTCTAAAAAGTATGCGTTTTTTAAATAGCAACAAGAGAACAGAAAGATAATTTCAGAAGTGTTGTTAGATATTTATTTTCTAAAGGTATTGATTCCCACTTACTGCGAAAATTCAATCAAGATGCATTGGAGAACTTTTTCGGGGCAGTCCGGTCACATGGATGCAGTAATGTTATGCCGACAGCATCTGCATTTGAAGGAGCCTTCAAAACTTTATTAATTAATAATATCACATCTTCACATTCAGTGATCATCAAACAAGACAGACAAACAATTTATTATTAAAAATTCTGTTCAAAAAATTTGTGTTTTTGGAAGATGTGTATTTTCAGCTTTAAAATTGATTATTTTAGTAGATCCCGTCTTCCAAAAACTCAATTTGAATTTGGCGCTATAAACAGAAAAGCCTTTATGTGCCTATAGATACAGACATTTATTAACTAACTGAAAACCAGATGGCGCTACTTCAAATCGCTATCGAACTGGCGAGTTGCCTATCTATACCTATAATAATCTATGGAATATACTACTCAGTACTCTCTTTACAGTTAAGAGTTGCCAGTTGCCAGGCATGCAAAACATACATTTTTCAGTGTTACAATTAATGGTATAAAATCATATAATTTAACATATATGTTTTCTTTTGTACACGATAGGTGACGCTGTACAAATAAAGTCACTTTCTGACTTGCGGTGTCAAAATTCCCTCGAATATATATTTAGAGGTCTTAACTGGCAAGGAATTGCGTACTATACATTATTATGTAAATAATTAAATTACTGATTATTTTTGTAGGTTTGCCAATGGCAAGCTTTAGAAGTATTATATTTATAGGTGATATTTTAAAATATTCCTAATATGGAATATGTTTAGTAGTCTTGCGCAAAGTAATCAAAGTATATCTGTTGGGTACGCAGCACGTCACACGCGTCGATAGGGAGAGTGACGTCAACCCGGGTTGGACGGGTTTGTTAGTCATAAAGGATTTCTAAAAAATCCTATGACGCCGGATGCCCGCCTCGTGGCGATTATTCTTGCCGATCCGAAGTGCTCGATACGGGGTTCTGACTTCTGAGGGTCAATCACTAACTTCTATAGAAAATGTAATCGTATCGAGTGCGTAAACAATTTGTATGAAGATCGTACAGCGCTCCTACTGGGTGTAAATTGAACTAAGTATCGCGATCGCAAACACTTTAGACTTAACGTAGCGTCTTGATACTCGACACTCGATTCACGTGACCGATGTAATTGTATGAAATATGAATCACGAACCTTTACTTTGACGTACGCTAGCGCATGTCACGTTAACGACTTTCTCACTTACATTTTGTTAGTGAAAAGGGTTGCGTAAAGCAATTTTGCAATTTATTTTTAGTGAATTTAAGTTTTATTTCTTTAGTATATATACATATTCGTGTCTTATTTTTGCTTGTAAATTTTATTTAGAATTTATATTTGTTTTAAAAATGCAAAGTTCTCTAGTACTTGAACGAAATGCATTATTTTATTATTTAGCTACGAGTTTGGTTGAAGAAAATGAAGAAAGAATAACTAGGTAAGTTAATATAACTGTTATTGCTATCATTATAATATATTCCTGAGAGAAAAATATTTTTTAAATTATATTTATTACCTCTGACCATACAAATGTCACTTCCTCCCCCAATCCCTTCACATTATCAAATTCAGCGGCATGTAGTCAAAGTCCAACCGGGGCCGCTAGGATGTGTGACTTGAAACCGGTATAGCTGTTTCAGTGCTGAAGTTGGTAATTTTTCGGAAGACAATTTACTTTCCTTATGTACTCCATCCATTTATTAATACATTTTTACTTAATTACAGAGAAATAAGTCGCAGAGCTTTATTAAGAAAGGGAATGAATCAGGCACATGTCTCAGAAAAAGAATTTAAACACAGGTTTCGCCTAAATAAAGAAGCATTTACTTATTTTTGTGCAGAGCTGCGCTGCAACACAAATTTGAAATCTACTAAGAGAATAAGCTTGGAGTTAAAAGTAATATTATTACTATTAATGAAAAACGTATTGTACTATATCTTCTTTTATATTAGTCACCTGGCTAGTTACCACCCTCGAAGTTTCAAATTAGTCACAAAGTACATAGATGTGTTCCGACAAGTGATCCTGAGAGCCACTTTTCCTATTAGGCTTAGGTTGTCATCATCTTTGGCCAAATCTTCACTAAACATCAGGTGACATTGTGGCCTATAATGCAAAACGTTTAAAGAATAAAACTTAAGGAATAGGGCCTCCTTTGCCCTTTAAAAATATTTGACTTATTTCCTTTTTGTTATATGTTTGTGCAATAAATATATTGTATTTCTTGCTGCCTCATATCTATCTACAATCATTATTATTTTGCAGGTTTTATGTGCTCTTTCATTTTACGCCACTGGTTCTTCTTACCAAAGGCTTGTAGGAATGGGTAAGAATTTAGGCCAGTCAACAGTCTGTAAATGTATAGAGGAAGTGACAAATGCTTTAATTAGTCCTAGGATTCTAAATGCTCATATCAATTTCCCTATGACAAGAACACATCGAGATTTGATAAAAAATAGGTAAGTTTGAAACAGAAAAGATGCTGTATGAAAATTGGTTTTCTATAATATAGTATATGTGTTTATTTCTATTATACTGCTTAAGTTTTCTACCCTACTTTGCTGGATATTCACCGTTTGAATTCACAACCCCTGGATTTATTGAATGTACTGTCACTATAACTTATCATTACGCTATGTCTTATATTGATAATGTTCTTAAGAATTACATTCAATATTATTCACTTCATGAATATATTATAACAAAATTAGGTACTTGTTAGGCAAGTTTCCTTCAAACTTTACAGGGATTTGAACCTCACTTGATGTGAAGTTTTTTAATTAGAATATTTTGCAAAATTACAGATTTTATACAAAGTTTGGTTTCCCTGGTGTTATAGGCAGTGTTGATGGATGTCATTTTCATATTTTTACACCAGAAAAGTCAAGAGAACATTTATTTTATTGCCGAAAACATTTTTATTCTTTGAATGTGCAAATGGTAAAAATTGTAGATATTATTTTTAATATGTATGTGTGAATGAATATGTGTACTTATTTATAATAATTATTCAGATATGCGACAGCGAGTGCCGAATTTTAAACGTCAATGCTAATTATGGAGGAGCAACACATGACGCTTTTATTTGGCAAAATAGTCTGGCAAACTCATACATACAGGATTTATATCATAATAATGGACAAGTATGGTTATCAGGTAAATAATATTTTTATTTCACAATCTTCAAGTATAGAATTTTATTTCACAATTTTCTTGTGAATTTACTGTAATTCCAATATTAAGCTATATGACTGTGACTAATGAAGTTAAAGTAATTCAAAAAATTTATATTCTTGTACAGAAATATGTAATACAAACAATATTTTCAGGTGATTCTGGATATCCACAGAGACCATGGTTGATGACGCCTATTCTTGGATCAGCTGAAGGAAGTCCAGAATCAAAATATAATAATGTACACGGAAGAGCTAGAGCCGCCATTGAAAATATTTTTGGACGTTTGAAAAATCGATGGCGTTGTCTATGTAAAGATCGTACACTACATTATGCACCTGAAAAGTGCGGGAAAATAATAATGGCATGTAGTGTGTTGCATAACATAGCCATCGATTTTAATGTGCCTGAACCAGAGAACTCACAAGCAGCAAGCACAGTCGCTTTTTTCGGAGCTGTATATGAAGAAAATAATACCAGTGATGACCTTATAAGGGGAAGGGCTTTGAGGGATGTGCTAGTTAATAGGATTAACAGAATAAATTTAGTACAATAATTATGTATACCCTATATAATTAGTTTTGCTACTATATTAAAAAATAAAATAATAACATCAAATCAAATGTTTTTATTTCTGAAAACAATAATTTTACCAATTAATTATATACTATAATGTATCAATTATTTCGTTTTTCATTATAGCTTTCTAAAATCTTTAAAGCCTCTTTAAATAATTCCTGCCACTGCAATTGTAGTTGTAGCTCTATATCTCTTTGTCTTACTCTTTCATTTATTTCTAATTCTCTCAATCTTAACTCTTCACTATGAAGCCTCAGCCTCTCTGTCTCTAACTTTTCACTAATTTTTTCACGCTCTTTAGCATGCTCTCTTGTATTCCTTTCGCACTCTAAAAACAATTGTGCAGTGCTTATTTTATTATGTAGTTTTTTTGTTTTAAGTGGGGGTGTCCAATATTCCTCTTGAATATTGCCTGTAGGAGTTTGTGGTGGTGTACGTAATTTTTGGCTAGGCACTTTTTTATGTGGTGTTAGTGCCACTGGGTCACCAATTGGCGTTGGTATCAATTGATCACCAGTTGACATCGGTGTCACTGTAGGTTGGCTGCTGGTTCCAGGAGTGTTCCAATCTATAAAATAAACATTTTTATAAGTAAAAAATAACTTTTACACAAAAACTGGTAATTCATACTTTATTTTATAACACTGCGTGTTGGCAACTAGGCAAGTTGGGTTCTTGAGGTAGCCTAAATTGGAGTCTTGACCACACATGGTGAAAAAAAACATTGTAGTGGCTATCTCTAGTCTCATACATGTCAGATTTTTACATTTGCAAGGATATTGGAACAGAAACAAAAAGAATGGAACACTATTTCTTTGCATTCTATTAATTTTCATTGTGTGGAAAATTATGTGCCCCCCCTTAAGCAAATAATTGTGTACATACATGAAATCAAAGCAAAAACTATGTGAAAATATGTTATAAAGTAAGAATATACCTTCTAAACTTGTGTGAGCCGTAATTTCTGATTCATTCTAAAACAAAAATAAAAAAGTAAAACATTTAAATAAAATAATTTACAATTTGAACAGATGTTAAACAAGATTTTGCAGACCTGTGGAAAACCAGCTTCCTCAAGCCCTATCCCAGTAGCTGCGTGCACTCCAATTATCTGAATCACTCTATACTTGGAGCTAATTGTTAAATAATTGTTAAATTATTATTATAATATTATTATAATTAATTAAAAAGCTAATTGTAGTGCAGGTCCTCCACCAGTACCATGACATTCTTTATTGATCTTTGCATACTTCTTTTTTGTATTGTTTTTAAAGTCACTCCACACCTAAACAAAATAAAACAAGTGAAAATATAAGTAAAATGACAACAGAAAGATATCTGAAAAATAAATTTATAAAAGAATTGATAATTTAACTTTTAACAAACTATGTGATATATAAGAACAAATATCACACAATGCCAATTTGTTCCACATTAAGTATAAAAATCTTGTACAATGGTAATGCAAACTGTTGATACCTATTTATGTATATTATACACCTTGACACAGAAGTAATATTTTTATTCAAAATTTTTAGTAAGTAGTCTGTTCATAGGACTCGAACCAACTATTTCTCAATTCAATGGTAGTGTCTTATACCACTGCACCAAAAAGCTGTAGTGTAAGTCAAGTAAACTACCCATGCATAGCTATGTAACTAACAATATAAAAAGGTTCTAAATTTGAAAAAACTTTTCCCTTGTGTCAACACACAAATTTTTTTATTTAGAAAATTTTGTTAGACTATCTTGTGTTAGTGAAATTTTAAATGAATATTTTTCTATAAAATAATTTTAGATTAAGATTGGCTTTAGTTATGTATACCTTTATATATAGGCCCTTTGTTTTGTAAATTAATGAAAACAATAATTACATTGTTTCCTGTAAAATATGATTGATGTAACATGTGGTGTTTTAAAAATCACTGATTCAGTTATTATAATCATATATCGGTACCTTGAACACACACACAAAAATAACACTGAAATATACACTTTAATTGAGTTATATATTTATGTTATTGTATTATGTTAGTACATACTTTGCGCCACTTATCTTCAGTCCGAAAGTCTCCTGTGCCCTCAGTGTTAAGTTTAGTTGCAAGTTCCTTCCATTTCATTGCATTTAAATGGCGACCTCGGGGTCCACCACTTGGCTTCGATAAATCTCCATTTCTTAAAAAAAAAAATACCGCAAATCAGCGAACAAGTTTTTACATACAATACCTATGTACTAAAACAAATGTTAAATTAAAAATACTCACTGTTCCATGAAGTCTACCATAATTGCGAACTGTTGGTAGCTTGTTCTCATATCTGCACTTTGCACACAAAAACTTAAAAATAAACTTAAATTGTGTGATAAAATAGAAAGAACGTAACCAGCATAAGTAGCAAGTAAGGCTAACGTGATTTATTTTAAATTTTCAATCATAAACAAACGGAAGCGTCACTTCAAGCCCGTTCCGAAGTTACTGTAAAAAAACCTATTAATATATTTGTACAATTTTATATTATGACTATATCTTATATCGAGTAAATAATAATACATAACCATAGAACTGTATTCATATTCTTTAATATTTTCATAGTTCCGATGAATTCCGTGGTGGCGCTAGTGTCGATAATTTGTTGCAAGGTTCCGATGAATTCCGTGGTGGCGCTAGTGTCGATGGTTGCAAGGTTCCGTTGATTCCCGTAGTGGCGCTAGTGTCGATGGTCTTCGTTTGTAGGCGGTCGGAGGTCGGTCGGTTAGTGTTCCGTATATTCATATTAATCTATGGGCTAGTGCTCAGCAACGCCGCGGAATTTAGAATGAAGACTGCGGCGTTACCGTAAAAGGAGCCCCTTGCGTTCGGGCAAAAGTGCTCCATTTCTATTTGATTTTTATTATGGTCGGCTCGGTTTTCCGTCTATATTTATTTAACTATTAAACTTATATACAAACTTCTTATGCCTAATTATTCTATGTTGTATTCCCTATCTATCAACATAACTTATTCTATACTTAATCCATACTACGCGCCCGTATAAACGAAATACCCGGTCCCGAACACAGAACGATACATTCTTTACATAGTTTCGGGACGCGGGCCGAGCGCGTACTTATATAAATTATTATTCTATCTTAAATCTATAATCTCGTATGTTCTTTATTCTATAATTCTTTATATAACATTCTATATTCAATAATCTATTTATTCTATATTCTATAATATAATATAATATAATAAGTCTATATAAATCTATTTCATTAAATTATATCTTTTATGAGGCGACGCCGCTGTCGCCAACAATATCACTGAAAATAAAAGTTAGATATCTTTTCAATGAAAGATATATATCTCGCTCAGAGCGAGAGATATCGGGCTCACTGTTATAATGATCTACAGAACTGTTTGATTGATAAAGCCGAGAGCGAGATTTATCTTACAAAAACAAATTTTACGATTATGAAAACGTATAAAATTATTGCCATCTATTTTGTATAGAATATCTTGAAAAATATTATGCTTACATTTGATTTCCTTTATTCTTAACAATTAGCAGGCTAAAGTATGTCAATTTAGAAATGCAAAAGTATGTAATACAAAGATAGTCAAATTATTATTTTAAAACCTGTAATAACAACAATAGAACTAAAGAAGATCGTGTGAGTAAATAAATATGTTAGCGTATTTTATAAACAGTGGCTGTGGCTACATTTATATTGATTTGGATTGAAATAATATTGTTTAGTAAGGATGCGAAAAAAAAAACAATTATTATTTTATAAAAATCAATTTTTTAATTAAAGAAAATATATTATTTAAAAATCGATTTTTTTTCACTGGTGACTTTTTTTGATGGATCTAATGTAATTGTTTTTGTGACAGTAGGTATTCAATCACCCTTCTTTTTACTTACTTGCCAACAAGTCCTCTTTATTGCAAACCATTATTGCCATTATCAAGCTAGAGGTTTTGGAAAAAATGCTAAAATTCTGCTAATTCATATTTAGTATTGTACCTATGGAAAATAAATAAAAACTTTCCAGAACAATTATTTAATAATTAAAGAACTATACATATTTTGACGAGTCGATATTTTATACAGAGTTGCAAGGCTGTGCTGTCTTTTTCATATATCTTGAAGTCCTAAAATTTATGCTTTTTTATTCCAAAGACAAAAGAGGGGTGCTATAAGTTAAGGGGATATGTAAAAAAAATAAGGGTTATAAACAGCCCTAGATATCAAAAAGTACAAAGACTATGAGTTTGATTTTTGGATATGTGTTAATTGAACATATGACTGAAAATACTATCAGAGCCAAAACACGATTATGATAAATTTTCTCGATAGAAAAAAAATTCAAAGTAGCCTCTGTTTTTAATGTTTAGTACTTGTAGCTTCTGAACGCAGAATAATAGAAATTCGAGACTTGATTTACAAAAAAGACATAGGTATATTAATTAATCTCCAAAGACAGAATTTCAATTAGTTAAATAGTTTAATCACATTAAAATAAAAACTGTTTTGGCGATTATGTTGCTTTTAATTCGTCGCGCGCGCAGGCCTCTCTCTCGTTCTCTTGCTTCAGTCAGTAATATACGCTATCACTATCTTGTCGCCGCTCATTCGGCAGGTGATCTTCTATCATGTTGAACCTATGCTCGATGATTCGAAATGACCGATTCAGCACGTGTGTAAATATTATTAAATAGTTACTGTAATTATTAGTTATCATCATTTCAGCCGCAGGACGTCCACTGCTGAACATAGGCCTCCCCCATAGATCTCCAGAGCGACCGATCTTGTGCGGCCTTCACCCAACGGCTCCCAGCTACCTTTATTATGTCGTCTTTCCATCTAGTGGGGGGCCGTCCTACGCTGCGCTTTCCGGTGCGTGGTCTCCACTCGAGAACCTTTCTGCCCCAACGGCCGTCAGTTCTCCGAACTATGTGCCCCGCCCACTGCCACTTCAACTTGCTAATCCTTTTGGCTATGTCGGTTACCTTAGTTTGTCTACGGATCTCCTCATTTCTGATTCGATCTCGTAGAGAAACACCAAGCATAGCCCTCTCCATAGCTCGCTGAGCGACCTTGAGCTTTCTTATGAGGCCCACAGTGAGCGACCACGTCTCTGTGCCGTATGTCATCACTGGCAACACACACTGGTCAAAGACTTTCGTCTTGAGGCACTGAGGTATTTTGGACGAGAAGACGTCGCGCAGTTTCCCGAACGCTGCCCAGCCGAGTTGGATTCGTCGACTGACCTCTTTTTCAAAGTTGGACCTACCTAACTGGACTGTTTGTCCCAGGTAGACATATTCTTCAACAACTTCTAGAAAAGAGTTCCCTACTGATACTGGGGTGGGCACCACATGGATATTCGACATGATTTTCGTCTTGTCCATGTTCATTTTAAGGCCCACCTGTTGAGAAACTTTGTCGAGGCCATCGAGCATTGTGCCAAGATCTTCCAGCGATTCTGCCATGACTACGATGTCGTCAGCAAATCGAAGGTGAGTGATGTACTCGCCATTAACATTGATGCCCAGTCCTTGCCATTCCAAGAGCTTGAAGGCGTCCTCTAGAGCGGCGGTAAACAGTTTCGGAGATATTACGTCTCCCTGTCTAACGCCTCTTCTCAAAGGAATTGCCTTCGTGCACTGCTCCTGTACTCGGACCGACATGGTGGCGTTGTTGTATAAGCACTTCAACACTTCGATATATCGATAGTCAATACGGCACCGCTGGAGAGACTGCAACACTGCCCAGGTTTCGACCGAATCAAAGGCTTTTTCGTAGTCCACGAACGCTAAGCATAAAGGCAGATTATACTCCTCAGTCTTCTGTATAATCTGCCGCAGCGTATAGATGTGGTCTACGGTGCTAAAGCCTTTTCGGAAACCGGCTTGTTCGGGAGGCTGGAAGTCATCAAACTTATGCTCGAGACGATTCGTGATGACCCTCGAAAACAGCTTATAAACATGGCTCAGCAACGAGATGGGCCGATAGTTCTTCAATAAGGTTTTATCACCTTTCTTGAAGAACAGGACCACAACGCTGCCGCCCCACGTTTCCGGCGTTTTACCCTCGAGTATAACGGAATTAAAGAGCTTCTGCAGGACCTTAAGTACCGGTGTTCCACCCGCTTTAAGAAGCTCTGATGTAATTCCGTCATCACCCGGCGCCTTGTTGTTCTTAAGCTGCTTAAGGGCCATCCTAATCTCGTACAGGGTGATGTCGGGGATATCTTCGGTATAGTGTCGGGTCAGCCCGGCTCTCGGATCTGTAGCCGGGCTGGTAACAGGCTTAGTTGACGAGGTATATAACTGCCCATAGAACCTTTCGATCTCCCTTAATACCTCTGGCTTGGTGGACGCTACGCTGCCATCATCCATTTTCAGCTTCGTCAACTGGCTCTGCCCAATAGATGCATTCCTTGCGAACACTTTGGAGCATTTATTCCGCTCTATCGTCTCTTTAATACTTTTGGTATTGTAAGACCGAACATCGTGTCGCAAGGATTTATGAATAGATCTATTGAGCTGCCTATAGGACTTAGCGTCATCGGAAGACTGCAGCACCATACCACGCCGATCCGCCATGAGTTTTCGGGTTTGATCTGATATCTTTTGAGTCCTATTGCTACGGTGAGTTTTAAAGAACTTGGACCCAACCGCATGGACAGTTTCTACCAGCCTATTACTAATATCATCTACGGAGACGCAACTATCTAGGCAATCGAATTGGTTTTTCAATTCGACTTGAAAGCTCTCGGGGTTTTGGAGTTGAGCATTAGAGGGTCGGAGCGTAGACTTCATCAGGCGAGACCTTTCTATTTTTAGATTGATATTCAATGAGCCTCTAACCATTCGGTGATCACTGCCGGTTTTCACTCTGTGAATCACAGTGACATCATTGAATATTTGTCTCTTCGTGGTCATGATGAAGTCTATCTCATTTTTCGTGGAACCATCGGGGCTCATCCAGGTCCATTTCCTATGAGGTGGCTTCTGGAAGAAAGAGTTCATCATAAAGAGTCCCTCTTTCTCCATAAAATCGGCCAACCTCTGGCCCCTAGGGTTCCGTTGCCCATAACCAAATTGCCCCACTCCCAACTCTTCACCATCTCTTTTGCCCAGCTTTGCGTTAAAGTCTCCCAGTACAACAGTGAAGTGGGTTTTCGAGGTATGTATGGCCCTACTAATGTCCTCATACAAAACCTCCACTTCATCATCAGGGTGTACCGAGGTCGGTGCGTAAACCTGTATGACCTTCAACGAATATCTTTTGGATTTTCTGAGTATCAGGTACGCTACCCTGCTCGACACACTGTCGATGGTCACGATGTTGTTATTGAGAGACTTCCGAACGATAAACCCGACACCACCTAGGGACTGTTGGTCGCCCTCCCTATAATAGAACAAGTTACCTGATTTCATGATTATCGTGTCCTCACCCTCTCTTCGGACTTCTGATAATCCTATAAGATCCCAGTGTAACTTGTCTATTTCCTCTTCCAGCTCGACAATCTTCTCGTCAGTCCTCAAAGTGCGATTATTATATGTTGCCAGGGCCAGTTGTCGTGGGGGTCGGTAGCTGGAACTCTTCCGGAGATTCTTAGCACCCCCTGCCCCGCCGTTACCATAGCCGCTACCGAAACTAGGAATAGCGGGGCCGCCGGGGACTGGGGGCCTGGTCGTTCTTGTCGTTTTCATTGGGGGGATTTGCCCATACTCGCCACGCTGGGCATGCGGGTTGGCGAGCGCAGATATTGCTTTTTGTTGTTTAAGTGGGGGATGCTGCTGCCCATCCCCTAGCTTTTTTTCCCTTAGTCGCCTCTTACGACATCCACGGGTAGAGATGGAGGGGTCAGTTCTAAGCCGGAACCACCACGGCAATTAGTTATAGTAATGTTATAATTATAGTGTAAATATAAATATAGGTGTAAATATTGTGAACGAAGCGCGAACTTTATTATTGTGTCTACTAAAGTTAGATGAAACAGTGATAATGCGAAACAAACCAAAACCGCAAAAAAAAAACATTTGAAAGATATGCGGGAAAGAGCCTGTCTTATGAGAGAAAGGAAAAAGGTGAGTTTTTTATTCACTACGTTCCTAAAGTTGTAACTATCTACCTAGTAGGTATTTCAGTTTACTCATAAACCTAACCTTATACCTAGGATAGGTTTATGAGTAATTCGGATGTATTTTCTTGCAGAATAAAGTTATCATCATCGGAACCATCGCTAATTGCTAAAACTGATACCCAGTCATTTATGACATCAGAACAGCTTGATAAGTCGTCAGTGTATATGAATTTAGATATGCCGTGTTCCTCTGCTTCGAAGAATATTGAAAGGTAAGTAAGTAAGTAAGTAAGGTAGGTAGGTAAGTACACTTACTTATGTACAATCTAACATAAAGTCAATATCATAAAGCAGCTATCTAACTATATTATTATATTTCTCACTCAAATGCCTGCCGATGTTGAGTGGTTTCTGTTTCACTTTATAGTACAAGAGCTAGGCTATTGGTAAATTTACGTCATTGAGGCATGTTATGCAATATCATGCCTGATATGAGCCAGGGTTCCGTATCACCACAAAATATGATGTTAGAACACAATATCTGATCAAAAAAAATATTTTTGTTTTTATTTTTTAGACCCGCTCACACTAAAACCGCCATTACTCGAAGTATTTATAAGTCTATTTATTTATTTATAAATGTATATACATTCTATATATATTTTCTACTAGCTGTGCCCGCGGCTTTGCTCACGTGAACTACAGAATGCAGAGACAAAAATAGACGTATACTCCCTCTGACTTTTTCATAAGTCTTTTTAATGTTTATAATTATGTAGTACATTAATTTGCTATATCTCTTATAGTTTACTCAGCGTAAGCCCTTTAAGCACCCAAATTAATTCACCGTAACCAGTTTTTTTTTTAATTTGTGCGGAACCCTAATTCTTTTTCGAATATAAAAGTAGCCTAAGTTACTCCCTATAACATCAGCTATCTATCAGTGAAAGTCTCGTAAAAATCGGTCCAACCGTTTCGGAGATTACCCGGCACAAACAGACTGACAGACAGAAAGGCAAAAAAAAATTTTTTTTTTTGTTTACAGGTATTGTATATACTTTCATATGCATTTAATAAAAAGCTGTTATGTTGACATTACAATCGGACACTTTAATTTTATTATAGGTATAGATAGATAAGTAAAAATAATCAGTGCGTCCCTACAAGTCATTTCCGTACATATTTCCCTCCATGTCTCGAAAAAATATTTTTTATTGTGGCCAGATGTTTTATTGCTGTTTTCTATTATGTAAAGATACTCCGTCCCTTGAGCTTCATCATAACGTGTTTCCACTGTAAATGTAGGCAATTCGGTATATTGACACACTATGAAAAATTCAACCGTCTACCTATTACGGTTAAAAAGATACAGCCCTTTAAAGGTAGAACAAACAGACAGCGTAGGTTAAGAAACAGAGTGCCTTGTGGACCTTTTAGGTATGGAACCCTATAAATCAAGTAGTTAAACCTATGTTTTGCTTCTTTTTCTCAAAAAATAATGTCATTATTTCTTTTGTAGGCCAGAAAAAATATACAAAGCAAACCCGCCAGACACCTGTTCAATGAGTGAGACAAAATACCAACATACAGCAAATAGCACTGTGCAGACCTCGCCATTACCATACGATGTAGCGGTCGAACACGTAAGTACATATTATTTAGCTAATGATTCATAACAATATTGAAAATGATAAATGACCAACATCACTCATAGCACTTTCCTATTTTGATTCTAATATTTACGTTATTTGTTCCAGGCTAAACCTCTTAACAGTGATGAAATCAGGGGTCACAGAATTATTGAACTTCATCATTTTTTTAACCAGTTAATCAGAATATCTGGCCATGATTCATTGTTTAATTGCGGGTTGCATTCCATGATACTCAAAGAAGAAATCCTGAAAAGCTTATTATCTAAATTAAAGTTACATTGTAACTTGTGTAACAAGGACTTTAAAATCACAAATTGTGATGACGATTTGAATAAAAATGCTGTAGCTGGAGTAATGGCTGCAGGATGTGGTCACGCACAACTTAAACAGTTTTCAGCAGCCTTAAATTTGCACATATTGTCAGCACATAAATACAAAATATCTCAAGATGAGGTTTGTGATGAATGGGAGGCCACAGCTTGGGAAGAAATGAAGAAAGCTGGTGAGCGCGACAAAAACAAGCTGCTATCGAAGAAGGAAATGTTGATAAAGGCGGTACCCCTATCATCGATGTTGTTGTAGACGGTTCATGGTGTAAAAGATTATATAAAACCAATTACTCTGCTTTGTCGGGCACTGCCGCCATAATAGGAAGACGATTTGGCCAAGTGCTTTTTTTAGCAGTAAAAAATAAATATTGCTGCATATGTGCTAGAGCTGAAAAACGCAAGGAAGTTGTAAAACTGCATGAATGCTTCAAAAATTATACAGGATCATCCACAGCAATGGAGAGTATGATTATATGTGAGGGATTCAAATAATCTATTACAATGCATGGATTGATTTATGCCAGATTCATTGCTGATGAGAATAGCAGTACGTATGCAAAGATTTTGGAAACTCGCCCATACACATCTATTACTGTAGAAAAAATTAGCTGCAGGAATCATATTTTGAGGAATTTTTGTACAAAGTTGCAGTTACTAAGAACTGATACAAAATATGCCAAACAAGATAGAAACATATTGACTAACAGCATTATTTTAAGAGGACGTAAATATATTTGTAAAGCCATAAAACATCATAGCAGTTCTGAAGATCCTAAGTCAGAAGGTATAAAAAAATTACACAATGATATTGGCCACGCAATGTGCCATGCATTTGACTACCATGACAAATGCAATAAATCTTTTTGCTCTGAACTCACAGAACACGCAGACAATAAAAAAAATCTTAACACACATTTGTTTCATCGTATTCGTTATTTAGCGGGCAATGTTACATCGCAGGCAAGAAACTTAATTGAAAATGTAGACAGCAATGTTGTGGAAAGGTTCAATGGGGTAATTGCAAAATTAATCGGTGGGAAGCGAATAAATTATTCGCTCAAACGCTCATATCAGGCAAGATGTTCCGGAGCAATAGTATCCTTCAATTCAGGAAAAATACTGACAACGGTACATAAAAATATTTATAACCAAAGTCCTTCATCACAAATAAAGCAGTTTGAAGAAGAGGTTGAAAAAAGAGAGAATACAACCGAACTATACAAAGAAAAAGAAATCGTTAGCTAATAAAAAAAATAGACTTTGATTATGGAGAAAATGTTCGTATGCTTGACTTGGACTCTGAAAGTTTGAACTGGCAAAAACGGCGTTCCTGAAAACATTGGAGAAGACTGACGAGGAACGTCGTGCCATCGAACAACGAACAATTCTACAGAGTGAAAGTGGGGAATGGCTGGAGCTGCGTCGAAATTTGTTAACTGCTTCATATTTTGGTAAAGTGATAAAAAGGAAAATAACTCACACATGTGCCATTATCGTCAAGAATATGCTGTATAAACCCAATCTGAATCACGTCGCTTCTATAAGTCATGGAAGAAAATATGAGAAAATTGCTTTAGAACAACTGTCTTATAAAAAAAAAATAATGTCATGCAATGTGGTCTTTTTCTTGATGAAATTTACCCATTTTTAGAAGCTACGCCTGATGAAGTTGCTGATGACATGCTTATTGAAATAAAGTGCCCCGTAGTGCCTTTTAAAATTGGGATTGATGCTGCAATACGAGAAGGTAAAATGCATTTTTGGAAGAATAACAATAAATCTGCAGAAATATATGTGAACAAAAACTCTGATTGGTTCTTTCAAGCCCAGGGCCAAATGCATATTTGTAAATACACAAAATGTTTGTTGGCTGTATGGTTTCGGGAAAATGAACTAAAAATAGAAATTCTACAGAAAGACGACCAATTTTGGAAGGAGAAAATGGAATCAAAACTATTATCCTTTTATTTTGATTGCTTATTACCGGAGCTTGTAGATCCTCGGTATACAAGAAATATGACAATTTGTGATCCAACTTATGTCATTCATAAGACAGCGGACAAGAAAGAAAATAAATATGATAACGGGAATGAGAACCATGTACCGAAAAATACTTCAACTGAATGTGTAAAGGAAAATCATGAATCTACTAGTAGTGAATTATTTCTTAATTATGAAAATTTCTTATGTATATATTTGTTTAATAATATATAGGTGGCTACCTACCTACTATTCGAAAACTTGTGGCATTTTATTTAGTTTTACTTTTAATTGTTGCTGTTGGTAAAATCCTATGTTATTTTTCAGTCTGTTGATTTATCAAAATTACTGACACACGCCAAGGGTTTATCTACTAGACTAGAATAAGTTTGCAAGAGCGTCGTTGTCGTGCATATATATATATATATACAGCGTTATTGTTTATTATACGTGAAAGCAGGCAGGGGCTGGTTCCATACACTAAAACCAACAACTTTTGTTCTACGACTTTTCGAAATTCATTTGTCAATTTTTTCATACAAAAAATAATAATTAATTTAATAAATGTAACTCTATGAAAACTCGGTAGCGCCACTGAATACTACACGGTTAGGTACCTACGCTAGACGACGGGCATGGCACGGGGCGCGGTGTGCGGTGTGCGGTGCGGGTAGACTTTAAAGAATTTAGACAGTACAAAAAATCTTTGATATATATTTTTTATTTATGTATTAGGAATTTGATAAAGTCGTAGAACAAATGTTGCTAGATACGGTGTACGGAAGTAGCACACGGCCGGTTTCACATATAATAAAGAATAACGCTGTATATACAGCACATATCTGATAAACATTACTCTTCAGGTTACTCGGAAAAAAATGTAATAGACCTGGGCTCAACAATAAAGATCTGTCATAAAAACTTAGATTATTGCAGTAACACGAAACATATTTTCACGTTACTTCTCAAATTTTTGCTAACGGTACAAGAACTACCAAGTTGTAACTAGGCTAGTCGGTATGTTTTGACGTGCAATTTCTATAGACAAATGGATTTTATTACGTTATATGATGATGTAAAGTTACCAACACCTAGCTCTTGTACTATAAAGTAAAACAAAACCGACGATGACTTTATGTTCTACATAGATTGATACATAGTGATTTTCGAAATGAAATTATTAAGTTTTCAATTATTTTTATTACAAACATACATACATATCATCACGCCATGTCCCGTCAGATAGTAGGTAGGTGTACTTGTTTGATTTGGAATTTTTATTAGTGCAATCAGTTTAAAAAAATAACTTATGCATACATAGATACCTATTTTATGGTTTGTTTAAATTGACTGTCAACATAAATTCACGTATTGATCAAGAAGAACCAATAGACAGGTATTTAATTACTATATTGTATTTGTCAAATAGAAGGTACTTAGGTAGGTACTAAAAATATGTTAATAGCGAAGCGTCTTTTCCGCATTTGGAATGATATGATTACCGCAAGCTTTTTTTTTTTTTTTTTTAGAACTGACTACACTGTTAGCCTTAGGGGCCCTATCGTCAAACAGAGCCGCTGCGGCTTTTACAGCTTCACCGGACTTGTTTTATTACCGCAAGCATATTCGCGACGATGTTATACTCGTAGAACGGGGCCGGCCGCCGCGGCGAGGCGCGCGGGGCGCTTCGCTCTTGCTACGACTAAGCCCTGCCTGCCCCTTACGCTTAAATAATTTTTCGACGTAGGCCCTTAAACGTTTTTATCTGTGTGTCTGTCTGTGGTAGCCGAACCGATTTAGAACCAGTTTTTTTTTTAAAGGCGACTTGATCGAGTGTTCTTAGCTATGATTCGAGAAAATCTTTTCAGCCGTTCGAAAATCAGCTCTTTTATAGTTAGTAAATAGAACAGAGCATCTTGCACTTGTCTAGTTGAGTCGAGACTTTGTATTCTGTTACTTCAATGATTTAAAAAAAATCTTGATCTATTGTTACTGCTTCAACTAGAATCCGTAGGATATCTAACTCCTCATCAACTTACAACAGAGATAACAACTTAACTTGCAATACATGTTTCACGTGTATCTACACATGCAAAACATAATCATTTTTAAATCTGTTTCATAAGTAATCTACAGTCATGAATCATGTAAAGCCTCTATTAATCGATAGTCATGAGCACTATTAAACAATTAATTGTTGATTTCCAATACACAATGGGTGTGTTCCACTAAGCGCCCACAACGATCAAAATACTCCTTTAGTCGTTCCACATAACGACCGCGGTCGTTGTGGTCGCGACGAAAATGTTACTCATGACGTCACGAGTTACGCTCACGACGACCAATCTAAACGGTGGGTTGTCGTGGTCGTTGGGAAAATTAGTGGCATTTTCATAACTCAAAGCATCAAAGATGGCGACCGTGACACTTATGTTATTTCATGCGGAAAGAGATGTTTTAGTAGAAGTGAATGTTTCTGCAACGGATGCTCAACGTGTCTCCATAGATAAATATAACTAGGTAGGTAAAACAAATTTAGAAAAAATAATTGCAGTTTATAATTAAGTAGTAAGTATACATGTTTAAATTTTTCCTTGATTGCCAATAATATATTAAGTTAGCATCCTTTATAAACTTTTCTTAATAAAAAAATTATTACAAATGTTTAAAAAATAATTTTAATTACATTTGAACGTAAATTAATTAAATACACCAATAATATTAAATATAAAAAATTAAATTATAAATTCTTTCAATATAAATCGATTTAAACAATAATTATTAACTTTATTTTCAAGACTTACAGATTATAACATAACCTCTTAAATCTTTTGCTTTCTTTTTACTAACTCACCGTTTGTAATAATTATCTATACGCTCAAAACACTCTCAACGTTACGACTGTAACGCTCACAAACAAGTGAAACGGGAAAAACTGCGGTCGTCAGCGTGATCGTTGTGAACGCTCAGTGGAAAGCACCAACTATGGGGTAATTTTGTTTATTTATTTTCGTTGTCTTCTTCGAAGACTTGGCAGAGAAAAGTAATTAAATTTATTCTTCTGTGGAAAAAATCAAGTGTTATTATTGTATTACTCGAAAAGTTAAGTTCAGCAACTTTTAGTGTATATTTTGTTGTAGATAAGGGGTTGTGATCTATAATTTGGGGGTATATGAGGAACAGGGTGTAAAGTTCCTCATCCGCCATAGAAAAGGGAAGATCCTTCGAACAGACGGGTGTTATGCCTGGCGGGCAGCTGCCCAACGGTTGTAGTCGGGTTCTTGTATATATACTCAATTGTTGAGTTAATTTCTATAGCGCGATGTAAGATGCGTCGTATGTGGCTCGATACATGTCGCTATGTAGATGCGTCAGTTGTGGCGAGAGATGTCGCTACATCATTTTGCACTAGTTGGGCAAACTGTACTTTTTATTTTTTCTCTCAAAACGGATTCAATTAAGGAATCTAAAATGTGTATATTAATATAAAATTAGATATTCTGAATCCTAAATACTACACATGTCCAATCTTTCGCTACCGCAACCTAGCATACTTTTTTTTTAAATTTGTGGTTCGCAGTAACCTAATCTGCAACAGCAAGTACTCGTAGATCAACTAGGAGTTGTAGTTAAAAAATTTGACGTCATGTTCCGGATTTTTTTTTTCTTGAATATTATAATCAGAAATTTGTATTTTAATAAAAGTTGTTATGTTCAAGATTAGTAATCAAATAATAATAAAAATTCAATGGAAATTCCTATATCACTATTTTTGAAATCTCGAACCACTGTGCGGTGGCGAGCTAGTTGTGCGGCTCCGCTAACCCGCTCCGTATGCTAATGTATGAAATTTGAATAAACCTCGCAAGCCCATGTCCACTGATGAAAGCCGAGTGCTTTGTGGGTCGACAAAATTCCGCAGCCTCTCTCCGCTTCTTCATTCTGCATTAGTGGATTTGCAGCTTTATTGTCAATAAAAAAAAAGTAAAAAAGAAACAAAAAGTGTAATTAAAAAAAAACAACTGAATTTTTTTTAGCATTTTATTTGATTCCCAGACGTCATATTATAATTATAGCCTATGTCACTCCTACAATTAAGATGAATCTAACGACTACAACTCGTATGCTAAAATCCATCGAACCGTTTAGGTTACCTACAAATCGTGCCAAAGAAATAGACATACATAGGTACTGATGAGGACAGATGAGTATACGCCACTAATCTAGTTTTGATATATTGCGAGTCTAAGATGTAATCTTTGTATTTTTCATGTATAACCAGTCAATGTACTTTATTTCGTGTCTCTATGGTAAGTTATTGAGAATATCTTATAAACGACGTCTTGTTATTTTGTAGTTATATGAATTATAAATAGTTTTCTCTTGTAACGTATGTCTATATGCTATTAGCAACGTGCTTAGGAAATGTATATAGTTTAAAATGACTTTAGTAATTAAAATTACGTGTTTCTTGAAGATAGGGTAAGGAGAACCTAGCTAGCGATTACGTCTTATATACTCCAATGTTGTGTACAATAAATAATTTGTGTGTTTGTGTTTTCTTTTTCTTTCTTTCTAACTTCAAACAGTTACAAACTAGGTTCAGAATAGGTTTCTCTACCGTCTTACCGGTGCCCCTCCATACATGCGAACGGAAGATCTCCATAGAGATGGATCTTAAGTCGATTCACTGTTATGTCAGATTCCTATCGCGATCTAACTTCGATACCGCATCGAATCACGCCAACCCGTTAATTACAGCAGCCGCTACTTATGTCCCTACTCCTACCGCCTCACGGAGAAAACGCCGACCGCGAAACATTTTTACCGACCCCGACGATAACGTCGAGAAAGCTAACGCGTACTATTCCACCGTCTCTACAAAGCGTGCCACCACCCATGCACGCGTAACCACCGTTCTCTCCGCAGAGAACGGCAGTCAACTTTGCTCCAGCACACCCGTCACGTCCACCCTCTCTAGCGGCAACCCAAGCCTAGGTCCGTTCCTCGGTGTGAAGCCCTTGGGTCAGGCAGCCGCCCGCGCGATACAAGTGACACTATACGTGCAACACTTAGCTACCCACACACAAACATCATACACATATGTTACATACGTGCACACCACACAGGTACACAGGTTATATAAGGAACCTTTTTTTCTTTTTTTGCGCTAGTTAATGTAGAAAAACTTTCTCTATCACTAAATACACATACGCATGTTTACATCCTTCTTCCCAGGAGGAGGGGAACATGCATATGAGTATATGTTAGTTAGCTCGAAATTACGGATAGGGAATTAGTCAAATCGCGACTTATTTGCAATCGCGACAACCGCCCAAGCCGGGGTCCGGCCACTTTGGCACCCTTGTGCGCGAGTTGTCCAAAAGTTTCGCGGCTGAGTGCCCTAAGCGCTTGCCTCTACGTCCAGTGAAGCTGTATAAGCCGTCAGAGGCTCCAGGGCCCCTAAGGCAGTATAGTCAGATATTAAAAAAAACTTCGACGGTACGGCTCGAAAATTCAGTTCACATCACGTTTGTACGGGATTCCGGTGGCTGCTTAGGAGGAATATAAAAACAGTCCATTTTAATTTGGTGTGTCTTTTGGACCAATCAAAAGAGGTACATACGCTCAAAAAACATAACCCTCCTTATTCGCTGTCGGCTAAAAAAAATTCGTAAATTAGCATTCGCCACGGTACCTACTCAACTTGTGGTTGAACAAGAGGCACTTTGGGGTTTGTCCTTGTTTTTATCTTTTATTTTGCCATCATGCTGCCGCCTCACATGTGTATATAAGTGTATCGGTGTACGAAACTGTTTCCCGCACCAACATGCAAACACTTTACCATAATCACAATGAATCATTTTTATATGCTTTACTAAATTGTTTTTGTATTTATAAAATTGCTGGCAATGGTCACATTGAAATTTCATTTTGTCATTATGCTGCCGCCTCATGTGGACACGTAAGTGTATCGGTGTACGGAACTGTTTCCCGCACCAACAATCAAAGGTTTTCCCATAATCGTAATGAGTACTTTTTTTATGTAATGCTAAAGAGTCTTTACTTTTATATGAACCATCGCATGAGTCACATTTATATTTCATTTGCTCATCCTCCTTACTAGGATAGCATAGCTTCTTACCGTTATTCGAGCTGTATAATTTATCATTATTTGTACCATTATTTTTGCCACCATGCTCCCGTCTCTTATGTTGATTTAAGATTCTCGGCGTACGAAACTGTTTCCCGCACCAACATTCAAATACTTTACCGTAATCATAATGAAAATTTTTTATATGCTCTTCTAAATAGTATTTGGAATTATAAAATTTCTGGCAATAGTCACACTGAACTTTCATTTCGCCATCATGCTGCCGCTTCATATGTTCACGTAAGGAACTTGGTGCTCGGAACTGCGTCCCACACCAACATTGAATTACTTTACCATAATCATAATGGACTCTTTTTATGTGCCCTGCTAAAGAAGATTTGTATTTATAAAATTTCTTGCAATAGTCACATTGAACTGTCATTTTGTCATGATTCTTCCGCTTTATATGGGCACATAAGTTTAATGGTGTTTGGAACTGCTTCCCGGAACAAAAATCAAATACTTTACCATAATCATAATTAACACTTTTTATATACCGTTCTAAAGAGCATTTGGATTTATAATATTTCTGGCAATAGTCACATTGAACTTTCATTTTGCTATCATGCTTCCGCCTCATATGAGCAAGTAAGTTCTTTGGTGTTTGGAACTGATTCCCGCACCAACAATCAAAAGTCCTAACATAATTATAATGAAGCCTTCTTACATGCATTTTTAAATTGTTTTTTCTATTAAAAACGCTCACACATAAGTCACATTTATATTTAATTTTCTTATCTCCCTTATCAGAACGACATAATCTATTACATTTGGAGTCTGCATTGCAATATTTACACTCCTCGCTGTTTTGTGTTACTTGGTGTGGACACATTTGTTTGTGTAAATGCATTACACGTCTTTTAATATTCGGTGCGCTCTTAATATGCTTTCCGCATAATTTTCCTTCAGGATTTATCTTGCTGTGAACATCATCCCCGTGTGCAAGCATTTTACCATGATTATTAAAATTAAAACATTTGTCGAAATATTGGCACTGGTGTAAATCCATCATTTTACTATTATCCCCTGGTGTGTTTATTACAACTTGTATGTGTTTATTATAGTGTTTTAATAAATTGAAACTGCAAATGTAAAAATATAATAATTATTTATTAAGCACAAACAAATGGAATAATACATTATAGGAGTACAGTAACATTGTGGCAACTTCATTGAACATAATATTATGTAACTACCTCTCCATTATAGAATTACATAGTTATTAGTAGTTACATAATATTTATAATTAAGTATATATCATCTGCTATGGCGTAACATTGAGTAGGGACTACTAATTTATAGATTGAAAGATCCTGAGGCAAAGAAAAGAGATCCATTTTCGTAAGAGTGTGTGGAGATTTCAAATGGAAATTAATATCAAATACTCAGGTTTACAATCCCTTGGAGCCTTGGAATAAAATCCTACAGGGTACTTCCAGTTGACCTTGAATCATGAAATTTGGCAAGAAGCAATGTCTTGTAGCACAAGTAAAATAAAAAATGAAAAACATTTTGTAATTACATCACAAAAAAAATTGGTATTACAAAATTATTAGCAGTTGGTAAACTAACTGAGGCACATAACGATGTATGAGGACAACAGTTTTCCAACGGCAAAGTTAAGTATGTAGCTCCATATAGTTTATTTTTTCGTTAGAATTGTTAGTACTGTATGTTCCACAAATAGTATTCAATTCTTTACAGCACAGCGTAATAGGTAATTGTACTGCAATGCAACTAACCTGATGTTAGGTGCAGCCCTAGAATATTTCCTAATGCTGAGAGATACGGATCT
Organism: Saturnia japonica; assembly: GCA_033032175.1. Lineage (NCBI taxonomy): Eukaryota > Metazoa > Arthropoda > Insecta > Lepidoptera > Saturniidae > Saturnia > Saturnia japonica. Next base: position 9,387,127 of record CM065329.1, read on the forward strand.
GTGAACTGCTGCCGTTATTATTACCATTTACAAATACAACAGGGAGAGGTGTAAATACCGGAATACAATCAATGGGCAGCATATAATTGATATGCAACAGAAACAGTGTTGGAGAGTACCGAGCCTTGCAGGACGGCAGCGTTTATGTCTACACTTTCGGAGCAGCTACTGTCTCCTACGGCTCTTATTTAATCTGACAGAAAGCTAGCAACCCGTTTGCATAAACCTTCGGGCAATCCATAAAATGTTAACTACAATAGAAGACCCCGGTGCCAGAACCGATCGAACGCCTTCACTATATTTAGGCTGATTGCCAATGCCTTACCTCGACTCTCAATCGCTGAAACCCTTCGGTGAGTGAGGTACACTAGAATATCACTAGTCGAGCGACCGTGGCGAATGCCATATTGACAGTCGCTGATCAAATCGTGTTCTTCTAGGTATCTTAGGAGATTTGTGTTGATCACACGATCCATCTTTTTGGAGAGAAGGGAGGTTATAGCAGTAATTCAATGGGTCCAGATATATGCTCTTTTTAGGCATTGGATGTACATGAGCAGTCTCCATGAAGAGGGAATTTGCCTACTGTGGTGCGAGATCGTGAAAGGGCGCGTTAGCACAGATCACAATTTAGGAGCGCATTTTTTGAGCACCATTGCTGCCGTCTGGCGCTCTCGACTTATGAATATCCAGGCCGAGCATATTTAAGAAAAACCTTTTGGCTTATTGGTTCTCTTTATTGATTTTAAAAAGTTACTATCTAGAGATTGGTTGAGATGAAAAATGACAAGTAACCACCCAAGTTATATTTCTATGTTGTGATTTATTTAATATATTTTTTAAACGTTAAGTAAAATATTAATAAACCAGCTGCGCCCCGCGGTTTCACCCGCACATAATCACTGATTGATATGATTTATAATACTTCAATAAAGACAATATTTTTCTCGGGCGGCCAGATGCTCACAGCGCGGCATCGCATGGCTCGTTCACGCCGCTAACTACTATAGACATAGACCCGAGCCGAGTGTTCAATTATTTTAATTTTGTATTATCTCTCAAACTATGCGTCCAAATAACATGCTGTGAAAGTCGAAGTTTATCTTCATTATACATTGTCTTTATGATGAAGTAAATTTTGTTAGTAAGGATTAATATGCCATGCTTAAAATAATGCTCATAAATATTTTTTTTATCTTTAAAAAAATATATTTAAAAATACCGTATTATGGCTCATGTTTATGGGATAGATATATGCTATCGCTGATTTTTTATATATATACTAATGGCCAATATTATTGTAGAACATTGTATTGACGTATCATTAACCATTAAGCCAGCGTGTGCAGCTAAAACAATGCGCGAGGGCTTCGACTTCCGACTTACGTAACAAAAATCAATAGATTAAGTGTAGCTAGAAACTCTGTAGCCTAATGTTATATAACCTATACTATTCCTCGTATTCCTATCATACAAAAAAAAATTTTTTTGAATCCGACTGGTAGATCTAGGAGATTAGCGTGTTTAAACAAACAAAAGCTTTTCCGGTTTATAATATTATTAGTATTAGTATAGATTTTACATTTTTTTTTTAAATATGGAATGATTTGTATAATTTATAACCAAAGTGTTCTAGTCCTTACCATTTTAAATTTCGAACTCTACTACGTCCCTTTGAGGCCGTGTCCTAAAAGTGGATAACCTCTGTAAGCTTAGAAATGAGGTACTATTATAGTAGGTACGGTGACTTTCGAGACATTCCAATTTTAAAGAGTATTTGCTTATGTTTATAAGTGAGTTCAACCTTTTTTGAATAAAATCGGATTGAGTGTTCAAACATGTGTCAAAATAAAATGCAATTAAATCAAAAACATTAAGAAGTATCGATATCAACTTCGAAGCCAATCACCGCCAAAATAAGTTTCTACCCCTTTTAAGCCCGTTAAGGGATGAATTTCAATAAAATACGAAACACGTCTTCCGTTAATTCTGTTAAAAAAGGTTTATGCAAATTTTGAAGTAGATTGGACCAAGGAATCATGTTGTTCCATACAAAATTTTCCCCCATTTTCACCCCCTTAGGTGTAGGTGTGCGTTGATCCGTCAGTCACTCACTACAAAGCATTTTATATGTATAGATGTGCCATAGCAATTTTTTTTTATGAAGAAAAAATATTCTACATTATTTATAAGCATATTTTTGGCGACTGAATAAAAGCGTAGCGCCAGAGTAACAGCCACGAATGACTCTTGACTTCTCCAGCTGAAGAGCGATGTCAAGGCTAAGGCCATGTGATTTGTGGATATTTAAGGCTGATATGTATGGATAAAAAAAAAATTAAAGGTGGTATTCCACTCGTTATATATTCACGTGAAGACCTTGAAATCCACACAAAGACCGGCTGTCATCAATTTTCATTGCTGATTCTTACATTACAGGCACTATAAGTAAGTGTTCTTAATAGAATCAATTAATTGAAAAAGTATTATAATTAAATGATAAAAATTTACTACTTTCTGATTTATTCTTTTGTATTCACCCAACAACCTACCTGCATGCCAAATTTGAACTTTCTAGGTCATCTGGAACTGGGTTAGAATTTTGATCTATAAAACAGTCAGTTATAAAAAAATGTGTGTGTGTACCAGAGTACACAGGTAAGAAGTGAAACTTCTTTACGACATATCATTTCTCTACTATTTGCAACTTCACGAAAATGGGGTAGATAAGGCTTAAGCCTTAAGAAAAACATTTTTTTCCGTATTAAATTAAAGCTATTTTATTATTATAGACATGCATACAATTAATGAGTAATTTATTTTATCATTGTTCTTATTATAATATCATTGCTATTTATTTATTGTATTTTATTTACAAGTTATGAATAAATAATTGGAATTATCTTTTCAAAGTAATACAATTATATGATGACAGTTAATCTTGTAGAAATGCAACGATTTTATAAAATTAAAAATGAATAAATAAATCATTAAAAACGAATAATTAAAAAAGATGTACGTATACATATTTTTATTTTCTAATTGTTAGCGACGCATAGGCCTAAGCGTAATGATACGAGAATAACAATTGTAAATATAAGTTGTAAGGATGAATCATTTGCACGAGTCTGGGGATTCCGATTTCGACCGCTGACGTGAACGGACGTGTCCGCTCGCGCTCTCGATCGCTTTCCGAATTATCGCATTCTGCTTAAATTAGTGTACAACTTGTTTACTCTGATCCACGGACCCGGTCCTAGGCCTGCCGGTTCAGAGTACACAGTGTAAAGCTAGTTGTTTAAGCCATTTCATTCGCGCTCTGCTTGTACTAGTGTACGACTTGTTTGTTTTGATCAACGGACCCGGTCCTAGGCCTGCCGGTTCAAAGCACACAGTTTTAAGCTATTCATACCGCGTGTTATAGCGAGGTCGGTGTTATTGTTGTGTAGCGAGTATCTAGGTACTCGTTGCGCGCATAGCGCCGTCTCGCTCGCACATTTCGTGTAGCACTTCGGTGCACACGAAAAACCGTACTTTTCAGTACGACAATAAACGCGTTTTTCAGCGCGAAATCCTGTTTCTAAAGACACGCAAATCCACGGTTTAGTGGTCGTTCGTCGGATACCTAACGGTGCTAACGAAGACGAACGGGGCGTGACCCGAGCGCTCTCCGGTTACTTCCTTCTGAGGTAAACGATAACTCGGACGGGCCTGGGAATCTTAGCCTTTGCCTTTTTGCATAGTTAAGCCCCAGGTGTCTCCTACCCAACCCTTCCTATCCTTACCATCCATCCTTGTGGTTGTTTGGGCGGAGCCACGGTATATACCGGCCTGCGTCCTCTGCCACAAGACTGCTAGGGACTCCCCTAGGGAAACAATAGGTCCTTTTCCTGTGTTTCATTACACCGTGACACTCAGGTCTCATTGCTCCGGGCTCGGATAGCCCGTTAAATTCATTCGGCGTACCCCCCTGCCCTCCAGGCAGGGAGGTGAATAAAATTCACTCCCCCGACCTCCAAACCGCCACCGCGATGGCCGAATTAAAATACGCAGACTTAGAGTCTAAATTCAAACAGCTGGAAGCCGAACACCAGCGATTTATGAACTTCGTAGCCCTACATATGCCCGCGCTCAACGATGAGTATAGAAGTAGGTCACAGATGGCGGACTCGCTACGTCCGCCGTCAGCCAATCAGAGCGCCGTTACCGCGCACGCTATCCCCTCCACCTCCGCCGCGATCTCTCCCGCCGCCGCGCCACCCGGTTTCACGCGACCCGCCTCGGTCCCTGCGACCGAGTACCCCCCCACCCCACTAACCTCGCAAGCGCGAGCCACGCCCCTAGCAAGTCCCGAGCAAAATCGCAACAGCGATCTTTTACCCCCGGTCCCTATGGCCGCCCCGCTAAACCCGTTGCCCCCGCGGCAACCATATCAAATTCAACATCGGTGTCCAACTCTTTTTCGGCCCTTCAAGTCGAAACAGAGATGGACGCACCAGTAAGTCCAACCCCTTCCTCGGAAATGGAACTCTCGCTCCACTTCCAAAACCCAATCATAATCCCGACCGAACCTACCGCGGACAATGACGAATTCACGGTCGTCAAATCCCGAAAACGCGCGCCTCGTGATAGCCCCGTTGAGGAAAACGCGGCTAAAACAACAAAAACCGCTAACGGCTCCGCCGCCCCCGCACCCTCCTCGAATACCGACGAACCGGTCGTCGGTAAAAAGCAAAAACCCCCGCCGATAATTATCCACGACAAAACTGTCTGGACAAAGCTCACCAATGAGCTTAAAACACTAAAAATAGGCTACACCAAAGCGCGTAATACCGCGACAGGTATCTCCCTAACGATGAGCACGTCAAACTGCCATCGCAGATTGACCACCCTCCTCCGTAGTAGGAACATTCCCTACTACACTTACGCCCTCGAAGAGGAGCGTGTCCTACGGGTTGTGCTTCGGCGCATCCCAGTCGAAATCTCACCAGAGGAAGTCTTTGCCTCCATTGAAGCACAAAAATTCCCCATCCGAGAGGTCCATCGGATGTATAATAAAGAGAAACGAGCCCTTCCAATGCTCGTGTTAATCTTAGATAAAACGCCTGAGGGCAAAAAAATATTTAACCTAGAAATTGTATGCGAGCTCTCCGGAATAACCGTAGAGCCTCCATACAAAAATTCGAAGCCCTCCCAATGCCACAACTGCCAGTTGTACGGACACTCTGCCCGCAACTGCTTCCTTCGTCCGAGGTGCGTTAAGTGCCTCGAAGACCACCCAACCAGGGAGTGCACGCGTCAGCGTGACTCTAACACCCCCCCGAGCTGCGTACTATGCAGGGAGGAGGGACATCCTGCGAACTATCGCGGATGCCCCAAGGCCCCGCACCCCCGCCGCCCTGGGCAGGCTGCCCCTCAGCGGGCACCCCCCGCCTCAGGGTCCCGGGCGCAGCAACCTCTGCTCAATCCAGAGGTCTTTCCGTCCCTCCCTGCCCCCCGCCGCACTCAGGCGACCGTAGGCCCCCCCGCACCCCAGGTGCAGCCCAAACCCGTGCGTTCGACTCAGAACGCATGGGCCCCCAAACCGCAGCCCCTTATGGCTATGGACATCCCTGCGCCCCGCGCTCCAGCGCCCCGCGCCCCAGCCCCACGCGCTCCAGCGTGCCGCGCCACCACAATGGATGACCTTATGTTATCGCTCACTCGTGAGCATGAGATACGCGAAATCCTCGCATACAAGGCCCATATGGAGCAGTACGGTTTCGTCGAAACCATAGCTGCCTTTCCCCGGCTCGTAGAGACGTTACAGCGTCTCGATCGTGAAGCCGCCAACCTCAAGCCTCTCAATGGCTAAACTCAAGCCGAGAGGTTTAAACATCTCCTTTTTTAATGCGCGGAACCTATATCCGCAGCGTGATCTCGTCGCGACTTATCTTAAAGATCACCAAATAGACGTTCTCTTAGTACAGGAAACGCTCTTAAAGCGTGCTAAACGCAATCCGAGTATCGCAAACTATAACATCGTTAGAAATGACCGCGACGGCCGAGGGGGCGGCACTCTCATTTACTACAAGCGCTCGTTGTATTGCATGCCGATAGATCCTCCGATACTTACCAATATGGAAGTATCCGTGTGTAGACTAGGAATGACCGATCATCCGTCCATAACGATCGTATCCGCGTACCTCTCACCGACGAAAGTACCTCTCAGGTCTGACCTAGAGAAGCTACTCTCGCTCGGCACATCGGTCATTATCGCAGGTGACCTCAACAGTGGACACACGTCCTTCAACAATTGGAGAGACACCAGCAATGGGGTTATTCTCGAAGGGTTGTCGGACGAGTTAAACTTTGACGTCATAGCGCCTCCCACTCCCACCCACTTTCAAGATCACTGTACACCGACAGTGCTTGACATAGCCCTCCTGAAAAATATCGCGCTTCAGGTACGACTCATTCGGGTCGTACACGAACTCGACTCCGACCATCGCCCGGTCATCCTACAGCTAGGACAACTAGATGACTCCAGCCCTCCTACAGTCACAACGGTTGACTATGCAAAATTAAAACACTACCTCGCGGATAGGCAGTCCTCGCCCAGTCTCGTTATGGTCCCGGACGTGTTAGAGTCAGTTGCGCACGTAGATCTCGCAATCGACTCCCTAGTTGACCACCTCCAAGTCGGCATCGGAGAGGCCTCGAGAGAGGTCGAAGCGGCGAACGATCGCCGCTTTGTACTCCCTGCCGACGTGCGAGCGTTGATGACGGAGAAGAACGCTGCGACTCGTGCGCATGACTCTTATCCGACCGATGCAAACCGCGCACGATTACGCGCACTTCAGAGAGCGGTTAAAGCCCGTATAACCGAGCTCAAAAGTCACAGATGGGACACCTTAGTCGAAGGGCTAAGGCCGTCACATCTGACTTATTGGAAAGTAGCCCACGCCCTTAAAATAGACACCCAACCTCGCATGGCCCCCCTCGAAAGGGGTCCCGGCACTACACCCGCTTTCGATACCATCGACAAGGCGGAGTGCCTTGCCGCTTGTTTGGAGAGCCAGTGCTCCCCGAACAGCGTCAAGAACACCGACCGAGTCAGAGACATCGAAGCCCGCGTGGAGGAGCTGAATAAGCTCCCGGCATCAGAATCCCTGTCCCCAGTCACTTCTGAGGAAATCTCTGCCATTCTCAAAAGCCTTAAGCTCAGAAAGTCACCAGGTCCCGACGGTATCAGGAACGAAGCACTCAAACTTCTTCCCGATCACCTCATAGCTCTATTGGTCTGCATATTCAATGTAGCCATAGCCAACTGCCATTTTCCAGCCGTCTGGAAAACGGCCATTGTCATAGGTATTCACAAGCCCGGCAAGAGCACTTCGCTTCCCGACAGCTACCGCCCTATCAGTCTCCTAAATACCCTAGGTAAAATCTATGAGCGGATCCTTCTGAACCGTCTCAAATCCGTAATAGAGGAGAAAAACCTCTACCCGCCTGAGCAATTCGGTTTTCGTGCTAGACATTCTTGCACTCATCAAGTGCACCGCCTCACGGAGCACATTTTGTTTAACTTTTCCGAGTTATCTATACCCCGTCACACACTGGCAGTCTTTTTCGACGTAGCCAAGGCCTTTGATAAGGTCTGGCACGAAGGATTAGTCTACAAGCTGTACTCCCGAGAAGTCCCCGATAGATTAGTTAAAATCATCCGCGACTACCTCAAAGACCGCACCTTTCGCTACAGAGTGGAAGGTGAACTATCCACACCCCATCCCATACGCTCAGGCGTCCCCCAAGGTTCCATCCTGGCACCTAGCCTCTTCAATCTGTACGTCAGTGACCTACCAAAACTTGAGGAGAAAGTTGAAGTAGGCTTATACGCTGACGATACAGTCATATACTCCTCTCAAAGGCAAACGAGAAACCTCAAATGTAGAATCCAAAGAGCCGTGACCACTCTCGGGAAGTGGTTTAACGACTGGCGAATAGCCATAAACCCCACGAAGAGCGCAGCGGTGCTCTTCGACCAAACCGCCACACAGATACCGCGAAAACTCAAGGACAATCCCCTTGAACTCTTCGGTAATCCGATCCCCTGGGAAAAGGCGACCAAATATCTAGGTGTAACCCTAGACAGTAGACTCTCCTTTATACGCCACATCAATCTGGTTAGGAAAAGGGCCTCCTGGACCCTCGCCCGACTGCATCCTCTGTTATGTGCTGCAAGCAAAATGTCCACGAGACACAAGCTTACGCTCTACAAGATGTGTATCCGTCCGATCATGACATACAGCTGCGTTGCGTTCGCACATATGTCAAGTCATAACCGGGAACGCTTACAAGCCATCCAGAACAAGTTTCTTCACCGCCTTACCGGTGCCCCCTGGTTTGTTCGTATGGAGGATCTCCATAGAGATATGGACCTTCCCTCGATACATGCATATGCCAAACACCTTTCTCGCTCGTATTTCGACACCGCGTCGAACCACGCGAACCCCTTAATAAAAGCGGCAGCTTCTTATGTTCCCGACCCCAACGCCTGCCGGAGAAAACGCCGGCCGCGTAATATATTCACTGACCCGCCCGACCAAACCGAAAAAGCTAACGCGTTCTACGCCGACACCGTCTCTCCAAACAGAGCGTGCCACCGCCCACGCCCGCGTAACCACCGTTCTCTCCGCAGAGGACGGGCGGTCAACTTCGCTCCCGCACACCCGTCACGTCCACCCTCTCTAGCGGCAACCCAAGCCTAGGTCCGTTCCTCGGTGTGAAGCCCTTGGGTCAGGCAGCCGCCCGCGCGATACAAAGTGACACTATACGTGCAACACTTAGTTACCCACACACAACATTACACACGTATGAACACACACACGTGCACACCACACAGGTACATAGGTTCTGTAAGGGACCTTTTTTTTTCTTTTCTTGCGCTAGTTAGACTATTGCGCTAGTTAGTGTAGAAAAACCATTCCGATTATCAAATACACATACGCATGGTCCACTCCTTCCTCCCAGGAGGAGGGGAACGTGCATATGAGTATATATTAGTTAGCTCGAATTCTCATAAGATTAGGGAATTAGTTAGATCGCGACTTTTTCGCATTCGCGACGACCGCCCGAGCCGAGGTTCGGCCACTCTGGCACCCTCGTGCGGGTCGTCACAAACTTTCGCGGCTGAGTGCCCTAAGCGCTCGCCCCCAAGTCCGGTAAAGCTGTAAAAGCCGCAGCGGCTCTGTTTGACGATAGGGCCCCTAAGGCTAACAGTGTAGTCAGTTCTAAAAAAAAAAAAAAATTGTATTGTGTCTTGAAGAATACAGCGAATTTTATTGTGGTGCCTGTGTGTCATTTTGCATCTTCACTAAGTGTTCAATCCGCCAGCGACCCAGTCCTCTCCGCTCCGTGCTACGTCATCGCCGCGCCTACCAGCAGGCACCTCACTGCGTGTGTGTACCTTGATGTTTCGCCCTCTTCACGCCTAGTAGTCTCGGGTGTGAACAGGGTTGGTCGCACGTAGTGAGAGGGGCTCGCACGCACTGGTTTCCAGACAGCTGGTTACCGTAGCGTGTTATCCGCCGTCGGTTATACAGAGTACGAGGGAATCGTTTCCGTCGCGTTCGCGCCCTCGGTGCGCGGTCCCGCTCTGTATAGGTTGACGTAGCACATTGTATAGTAGGCGCACGCACGCGCTCATTTTACTAATCGTGTTTTGTTTTATTTTTAAATTATTATTTAATTTATATTTTTTATTGTTTTTAGAATTAATAATGTTCACTAGATTTACAGTCATATTTATTAATACTTGCTAATTTTAACAGATTTATATACATTCACTGATACTTACAATCAAAAAGTGAGGTTAACCTCAAATAAATATTAAAAACATGCTCATACGTGTTGAATTTATAAAACGAAATATATAATCACTCTCACTTTTCTTGTAAATTCACTTAAATTTGAATAAGTCTTTTTATTTTATCACTTTCAAATTAATATATTGTTATTCTTATTTCAAACCAAACTTCAAAACTAATATATTGTTGTTATTATTATAATATATTACATTATATTCTTTACGTCTCTATACTAAACTTTGATAAAAAAAGCAACATGGCGCGTAACCGAAAAACGTGACGATTGCTACAAAATTTCTCCCATACGTCGATAAAGAAGTTTCACTTCAAAATGACGATTTTTGGTCGTTAATATCTAAATAACTGTTTGAGGTGTGTTTATGAAAGGAGCACATATATATTTCCCAAGTCTCAATACAATATGTATTAAAAACCCCGTCAGATCCGTGAAATTGTTATTAGGTATCGAGATTATATTTTATTTCTATCTCAGATTATAAGTAAAAAAAATTATTTCAATGAGAAAACTTACATGGCAATACAGGCGGCGCGGCGCAAGATACCGCCATATTATGATCAAACATACCGCTGCGCCGCGCCGGGGCTGGCGACGATGCTATCATGTTTTAAAAATTTGCTTAATTTTAGGGAAACTAGAACTAAATATGTTAATTTTATATCGCAATAACATTTTTATTTTCATAATAAATAAAAATTTGTTTTTTTTTTTTGTAATGTCATTGGGGTACCTATACATAGTCTGCACTAAAAGTATCGGGAATGGAATATTTCCACTGTTCCTGTCATATTAAAATCTTTTTAATTGAAAACTCCTTGGTTTTAAAAATCGAATACAATTTATTTATTTAAAAAAAGATTCTCAGTCTTGTCACAAGGTTTTGTCAAACTTGTTTAGTCGTTGAGAAAATGGAATTGACTTGAGAAAATTCAAGAACGATGATTTATTATAACTTTCGAAGTAGTTTAACACAAAAACAGTGTGTTGACCGGATGATTTCTGCATTTGGTGATGAAGCCCCATCAAAAACCACAATTTATCGCTGGTTTGCTGAATTTCAACGTGGACGTGTCAAGCTCAGTGATGATCCTCGTCAAGGTCGTCCAAAAACTGCAGTCACCCAAGAAAACGTTGATGCTGTGCGTAAGCTGATTGAGGAAGATCGACATGTGACATACCGCGAAATTCAGGCAACTTTAGACATTGGCATGCGTCAAATACAAATAATCTTGCATGAACAATTAGGTGTAAAAAAGTTGTTTTCCCGATGGATACCGCATTCGCTCTGTGAAGAGCAAAAAGCGGCTCGCGTTACTTGGTGCGTCAGAACTCTCGAAAGATTCCACGCAGGATCCTCAAATGCTGTATACAACATCGTATCAGGTGACGAATCCTGGATATACGCGTACGAACCCGAAACAAAAAACCAGTCACGAGTTTGGGTGTTCGAAGATGAGTTAAAACCAACAAAAATTATTCGTTCACAGAGTGTTGCAAAAAAAATGGAGGTCACGTTTGTCTCCAAAACCGGCCATGTTACGACTATTCCTCTTGAGGGACAAAGAACGGTTAATGCAGAATGGTATGCTAGCATTTGTTTGCCACAGGTCGTTTCTGAACTCCGTAAAGAGAACGGCAACCGCCGCATCATCCTCCATCACGACAATGCGAGTTCTCACACCGCGCACAGAACAAAAGAGTTTTTAGAGCAAGAAAATATAGAATTATTAGACCATCCGCCGTACAGCCCTGACCTAAGCCCTAATGATTTCTATACTTTCCCTAAAATAAAGAATAAATTGCGTGGACAGAGATTTTCATCACTTGAAGAAGCTGTGGACGCCTACAAAACGGCCATTTTGGAGACCCCAACTTCCGAATGGAATGGTTGCTTGAATGATTGGTTCCATCGTATGGATAAATGTGTCAAATTTCGCGGAGAATACTTCGAAAAGCAATAAATATATTTTTAAATAGTAATGTTGTGTCACTTCCTTGATTCCCAGAGTGTTTAAACAAACAAAAACAAAATCTGCTTTATTATATTGGTATAGATGAGTCATTTCCGTCGCCGTATTTAAAATATCGGGCGGAGGCAAATTTTGTTCACATTCACAGCTATGAGACATGTTTAAGCATGAATTAAAAAAATCCCACGAAATTCATAAAAACAAAACGTATGAGGTATGAATGGCGCTATAACCTAGCTCACTGCTGCGCATGCGCTTAAGCAGGCGCTGCCACAGATAAGTAAGAATTCGAATCAATACTTTATTAGTAATGCTATTTAAATTTGCCTTGTATCTAATTGGTGAAAATAGTAGATTACACAACAAGTGAGAAAAGAGGGATTTTATTTCGAGGGGATATAAGGACCGAGTATTTTTTCACGAGATAAGTACCTATTCTACTTTTGACCATAGAATGCGAGAAAACTTCTTAGGCGATGGTAAGTGAGATGTAATTTGAAGGACACGTCAGGTTTAAGATCAATTCGTTGTAAGAGAGAGAAGACAGATATAATATAAAGTAATAAAACGGTTTGGTAAGGATCGCGATCACCATACACATCGTGATAAACCCATTACAGATTTTCTTTTTGTTTGTCGCGTTTAGGGATAAGTCGGTATATATTCAGTAATAAAACGGGTTAAAAATAAGGTCTAAAGGAAACAAAGACAGATAGAAAGAAAGAAAGAAGCTTGTTCTAAATTTAAAAAGTTTTTATTCTGTGTTTTTTTCAGTTATCGATGTATAAAATGCCCTTTTTTGAGTGACAATGGTAAAAATTATATTATAGGTAACATTATTATGCTAGATAAAAAGTGTTATATGATTATTATTTTTTATTTCGGTATTGTGTTTAAAAAGTATGCCAATATGAACTCGCTTTGAACTTTACAATATGAATTTTACGATAAATAAAATACAGTGTTTACTCTTTATAACGAAACTCAAGGGACTGAGCATTTTTTATCGTTATAGAGAGTTAACGTTATATGGAGTGTACAAAAAAACAACCAAATTAACAAGAATTTTTAATATGTATGTCTTAGATAATAAATGCTTATAAATTATTGTTTACACATATAGTCTGATAACTTTGTCTGACGTTTTTTGCTATGCCAGTACTTGTTTTGTATTATTTTATGTATTCTATTCATATCTTCTTCTATCAAACTTTTTCGTCAACACTAATCGCTTTCCGTTTACTGGACATGTTAACGGTTTCAAAGTAGGTTTACGACTGATAATACGATAGGTACCTAGTATGCTTGGTCGAAGACCATCACTTCCGAGAAAACAATGCGTAATACTGCACGTGTTCAAGGCAATTAAGGATAACAAAAGCTAGACCGACCTCGGATGTTTCGGAGCTTCAAAGTCTTTTGTTACTTGATAACATAACATAAAGAATAATACCGATAATAAATATTTACTGTCTAAGAATATGAACACACTTCTTCGTAATAGAGAATGGCGTGTCGCTATAAAGAGTGTTTCAATATGTGGGGTTTAACGCAAACCAACCAAGTTGAGCCCACGTCAACATTATAGGGAGTTTATCGTTATAAAGGATAACGTTATAAAGAGTTTACATTGTAGTTTAATGGACACTCACCTATTTTTGAATATTATCCCGCACAATTTGCATTGAACTTCTTGCAGTGTTACCAGGACATCATAATGTATGCTAGTCCCTCCAGCATTATCCAACACAATATCTTGATCCTCTCTCTTCTCTCTTTTTACTAAAAACTGGTACTGTTTATTGGCATTGTCTTCCTCTTTATTTTCATATTTTACTCCTTTTTTGTCTATAAGTTTTAATAATTCCTTATTCTAAAAAAATTAATATATCTTTCATTATCTGAACTTGATACAATAATAAGGCTACATTAAATTATTTATGGAAATTGACTTGCTTCTCATATTGAGAAAGGCCTGTCAGGGTTAAACACATATTTATTAGTAATTAGTCAGGACTGATGGGTAAAAAAATCTGCTACATGCTAGATAGAATAAACTATCCTTAATAGTATACATGACATCTGCTTAGGTTATGAACAATAAACACTCAAATTATTCTCATTATGAGAGTAAAGCCGAAGTGGGACACAAAATGAAAAAATTAAGAAATATAACAAAAATATTACTCACTTCAGAAGCTATTGTATAATTAATACTGAAGTCTGACTGAGAATATTCATCCTCAGGGAATTCCTTTTTTAATTTTTCCACTACAAAACCCTTACTGTCATAATAATTTACATACTCCGGTGACACCAAGGGCTCCGCTAGATACTGGAATATAATGACTGGACTGGATGAAATATTTTTATATAAAACTTATATTTTTCTAAAACTAAATTACTACAAGAAAAAGAATTGTTATATGCATATTATGGTTAGTGTACAGAAAAGTATATAAACTAGTCTATAGGTTCATGATATAAGTGCTAAATTAATAAAACATGATGGGATGTTTTTCAGATATGTTTTGGGGTCTGTTAAGCAATTACAAACAAGATATGGCAGTTCCAATGTAAAAAACATCACAATAACCTAACTTTTAACAAGATTCTATTAAAAGATACTGGATTAGCCAAATGAACCTGACCTCTACCCCCCTAAATGATTAGCCAATTTTTATAGCTTGGACACCTCAACTGGTGAAATTCCTCTGCCATACGAAGCCAAATAACCTTGTGTTGTGTTCATGCTGTGAGTAGAGTTTCTAGAGCCAACCATCCATGGAAAATACTATCAAAAATCTTTCGATATTCAATAAACAACATTATACAAAAATACCTATAATGTAAGATTGAAAATTAAATTTAGTATTTGTATACCTTAATCTATTATCCACCACTCAGGTTTTTATTTGTGCATCCTAAATTTAAATAATAATAAAAAAAGAAAGTATGACAAATTAGAAAAGTATTAAAAGTAAATATGGGAAATTATAGATCCAGCAACTTATTTTTATACTAAACCCAATGATTTTAGACCCCACAAATGTGCAAGCAAAAATAAGAAAATTTTAACTCCCCGCTCCTCCAAGTGATAAAAATGAGAAATTTTCTACACTATTATAGAATAAATGGAGTTATGTTTATTTGTTTCAAGTCATTTTAGTATTGTTAGATATTTTTTGGGTATAAATATTGAAACCGTACTGGGCGTCTGGGCACTATAGCATCAGGTGTGCTCTGTGAGGGACCGCACTCATTATTCAAGGCAACTACAGTAGGCCTAAAGGTCATTCTCGCTTGAACTATCGGACAAGTAGTAGTCCGTAATTTATAAAATGTGATTGAAAGTCTGTTACATGTAAAGTATAAGGTAAAAGTAAAGTTAACAGTATGTTATTCATCAAATTAATCATTAGTAAATTTAGGAAAACTCCAAACTAAGTAGTATAAAGTTGTTTTTCAGAACAATAATTTATCACTAGTAAGTAATATGAAAATAAATTTGATTGACAAAAAATAATAAAAATATAATATTAATTTAAATAATAAATATTGTTTAGGGATATTTTATTTTTTTAAATATTTTACATGATATTATTCCTCCCATTTTTGTAACAAAATGTAAGACAAAATTATGCACCGTCTGAGCTTGCTTATGCAGTACGTAAATGCCTCCTAAACACATAACACCTACATTTTTAAGCTATTCAAATTATGTGTAAATATATTCATGTCACTCTACAAGTGGTAACTGAAAATTGTATTTTTTTTAATTATAATTTCAATACCTACTGATGTGATCATAATATTTTCTCATTTAGTGTTTAAGCCACCACACTTTAGTAATAGGTCTTTAGGAATTATTATTAACTGATTACTAAGCATGCATGAGACACATTCATAGTTTCATACTAAGAATAATATATAAAATACCTTGAGGTCATTGCAAGGCAATTCTTCCTCTAATGTTTCTTGTTTCAGAGTTGGTGTAGACATCTGTAGGTTTGACTTTGGTTCTGAAGCTGACATACTCAATGTATGACACCTGAGTACTTTATGTTCCCAACTATCCATAGTTATATATTTTTACGAAACCTGTCTTATTTCTGGTTTTTATTTCTTTGCTTTATTTTGGGAAAGTATAAAAAAATTAGGGTTAAACTTTAGAATCGTTCCACATGCAGAGGTGAACGGGAGTGGCTGTGGAAGGGGGAAGAGACACCCCCGAACCCTCCAACCCTCTGATACTGCACCCATTACAAGGTAATTCACCTGGCCCGAGTTATTGATATTTAAAGTTTCTAGGATAAATTCGAAATTTCGATATTTAGTATTGTTTTGCATGGTGGAGGAAGCAATTCCATATTTTCTGATACCATTCTATGATGATATTACTATGTTGTTAAGCTCCACTGAGATAGCACACAAACACAGTTTAATAGTTAACAGTCTATGTAGGTGTTTGTGTTTGTTTTTGTGAAATGTTAGTAGGGTTTCAGAATAAGAATATCAAATCGTAATTTTGCTTTTAATTTCAGTTTTTTTGTATTTGCAACAGAATTTTTTTTAGGTTTTGAGGATGGAATTGTTTTTATTAATTTTCTCGAAAACGGTGAATTACCTAGAAATGAGTAGGTATCGTTATAATCAAGGATCTAATCTCTATCGAATTCAACCCCCACTCGTGCAAAACGATTCTAAATCCAACACGAAACTATAATTATAAATTATCACAGATTAAATTAATTAATAATTTAGGTTATTCTAATTTTTATTTCTAAAATTGGGAAAAAGATCAGCCATAATCCACTACATCAGCTTGCTGAGATCTATAGAAGGATATAATCTAGTACTGTCAGTGTCAGGATTTTTCATTGCCTATCCACTGATCCCTGTTCTTCGTGAAATCCTCCGTAATTAAGGCTAACAAAAGAATAATTCTCCGTTCGGAGTTACGTCCTTACGGCTGCTTTACCACGCATATTATACATCAAAGAATATACTACTCTCTACCGAGAGTTATACATTTTTAATTCACTGTTTTTCGTTAAATAAATCAATAGGTGAAGGATTTAAGGATTTTGCTACTACTAGACACGGCTAAAATTTCGCTACACCGCGCATTTGGCGCAACTCAGATTACTGCGTCGGGTGTACTAACAAATTTGTTAGCGGATAGTGCAATTCAACGCAGCGAGCTGGCTACGGCACACAGCCGCGCCGCGAGCCGCCGCTTCGCCGGTCAGCCGACAAAATAATTTCAAAAACTCGTTTGTCTCACGTCCCATTGTTTATAGCCAGGGCGCAAAAGTGAGTTAACTTAATGAGCCGGCGCGCCGTGCGCGGCTATAAGATGCGTTTGAATGAATGAGTAGGTGAAAGGAACTTTGCTTAGTTACCCATGTCTAGCGACTTTTCTCTATCAAATGTAATAGATATGGATAATCGATATAAATCGATGTATCGAATTCACTTGATTTTTATTATACAATGCATCGTACCGATCCGTTGCTTTGAAAAAGTGTTGATTTACTCTATGAATCGATGTATTTCAATTAAACATCGAATCGAGTTTTTGGCGGGATCTTGAAGTGACATGTTGTGGTTGTTATTTTTAATTCATTTACTTAGGTTTTTGACCCTATATTATGTAATATTTGTGGCGTTTTGCGTGATATAGTTTGGTTTTTGTGCATAAGTGAAGTGGATTATTAATATAAGCTGAAAGCATTCATTCCGAAATCACACAAAAATTCCCTAGAAAGTTCTAACAAGGGAGCCACCATCTTGTTAGGATACTGAATAGTCATAACACTTGACAATATAATTCACTCGATAATGGCAGTAATGATCTTCATTAAAGAGGACCGGTTGCCAAGTTAGGAAGAAGAAGAAGAATGTACTATGTGCAATAATAATTTCCTTGTTCCTGAAGAACCAGAATTATCAACTTCCAATGAGTATTGTATGGAATTAACCTATAGTGATTAACTAAAACGTTGTATATGTTATGAACTTGTATTTATTTTTAACACAATTCCTTTGTATACTTTTAACCACTTTATACGGAATGAATTTTTGTCATTCTAGCCCTTTAAAAAAGTGTTTGGCCATTTCTTGTTTCCTTGTCTTGGCAACACTGGTCTTGTATGCTTTCGCCATAGACCAATACTTTCGCTTTCCTGTCTTTCACACAGATTAGTTATTAGTTAATAGTAACCAAAGAGTATTTTATTAATACTGAGAATTAGTAACTATAATTCTTTTCCGTATTAGTGTATTACCTATGGTCTTTCTCCTCAGCAGAGAGTAGTATATTCTTTGTGGTTCTTTGCTCCTCAAGGTAATCGAACGTTGAACATTTAAAAAAAGCTTATTTTGTAATTGTAAAAGTCAGTAAAACTGGAGGCTGAAACGTGAGTGGTATTTTTATTATATTTAAACTTTTTCTGATTTAAATCTATCTATAAATAAAATATTTCAGGTTTTCCATTGTATGTATGCGCATTACGCAAAATCGTCTGGATTGATTTTGAGCATTTTTTGTTTTACTCTTTATCAAAAAGAAAATAACACGATGTGTTCATTCAATCAAAAGTTATTAAAGTTTTAACTGTTTTAAGCAACTACAACTTTTTAAAGCACTATGCGTTCTTCTGTCGTCCACGTGAGCTATGCCCTGGGCACAGGCAGTTTTTATAATGTGAACCTCGTTACATATTTGATAAAGTATTTTTGTATTAGCCGTTTTCCTACATTTATCTCGATTACCCTGAATTACCAACGTGATTGTAACATTATAGCCACTGAGGACGCGGAAGCGGTAACAAATACGAGGAATCTAACGAAGAACGCAGTTTGGCTTGGCTTACATTTTTATTTTATATATAAATTATGTATGATGTAATTATTTATGAGGGTTGGATTTAGAATAGTTTCGTATAATTTTGAAATTGTTAGAGATTAGTCCCTTTTTTAGGTCACTTTTTGGTAAATACATTGACGGTTCCAATAAATATAAAATACCAAAAAATAATTTCTTTTATAAAAGTAGTCTTTTGTAAATTCTATTCTTTAAACAAAAGGAACACTACAGGTTTACCTAAAATGTAGCTATCTCAAAAGCAAACAGGTAGCTTGTTACTCTTGTTAGTTTCCTTGTGATGAGTAAAAGCATGAACCTAGTGAGCTTACTAAGCATGCATCTGTAGGCGCTGGTGAGTGTCTACTCTAAATTTTATCACTTACTAGCTGACCCGCACAACTTCATTTGTGTCACATAAAGCTCTCAAAAGGAATAAACTTTCTCTAATTTTTGCAAAATTTTTTATTGATGCTCTTCTCCTATTGGTCGTAGCGTGATGTAATAATATAGTCTATAGCCTTCTTGATGAATGGGCTATGAAACACTAAAATAATTTTTCCATTCGAAGTAGTAGTTTCTGAGATTAGTGCATTTAACCAAACAAACTCTTCATCTTTATTATGTTAGTATCGATTAATTATCAGGTATCAAGTTTACACTGTCATAATTTCCACAACTCAGCATCCATGTACACTTATTGTGGTATCACAATCATGTGGTCAACTTGAATCATGCCAGCCCAATGCTTGCAGGAACTCTGTCAGTCACCCGATTTTGTTAAATACCTCTGGAAGAATCCTTGGCATGCTGGTTATTTTAATCTGGTATTGGGCCAACTCTCTCTCTCTCTCTTCTACTCCCATGCATGCTCAGCACAGGGGACTTTCAGCAACACCTAAACTAAAAAGGTGTTTATTGTAGTACCCTTGTCCTGTTAAGGTAATTAATTGTTCTTGCTTGACATCTACTGAAGCATAAAAAGCCTTTGGAGATCTTGGGATTAACAAGGGCCAATGATTCCTTAGCTGGTTGTGATTTGTCGCGTTCTCAAACATATTTCTGTCTGATCCAACAAAAAGGAAGAGGAATAATTGGTTCCGGACCTGGTATTATCATGTCAGATCCCCTTCTCGCAAGAACATTTGCTACATCAACACCATGTGATCTGCTGTGTGCTATTACTGAGTCGGTGCTCAGCTACATTCCTGAACTAGGCTTGAGTTAATTGTCTTACATATTAGCCAGTATTGCAGCCATGCTATCTGACCTACCTACCTTCCTTGAGATATTATAGCCTGGGTTTCTAATAAAATACCCACACGTTCTGCTTGAAAGGCAATATTCTAAGAAGACTCATGCCCAATCTTGCAGTCGTCTAGGAGCCATTTATAAAGGAACTAAGTCCTTTCACATTAAGGATCTCATTCTTTTCCTCATGCAGATGTATCTTGTATTTCTTGTTGAAAACTAATTGTCTCAGTTTTTTAATCATAGATAGAACTGTTATGTCCTCCATAATTTTGCATAATATGGAAGTCTGGGGCATTTGTCGATCCTTAAAGTTTTGAGGTGATATTTTTGCTTTTTGTGTAGTGTGAGGGTGGCAGGTTAAGCATGTTTCCAAGAGCAATAGTGGGGGTGGTTCTCATGCACCCTGTTATTGCCATGAATTTGAAAATGTCTTAGTTTAACTATATCTGTTATTAACCTAGTTCTAGACCAATTATTATTTATGTTATTCTATGTTCAATTTCCAAAATTACAATTTTCACTTTGAAACAATTATAACTCAGAAAAGGGGTATTACTATTCTATCGGATTGAAATCAGAGGATAGAGAACTTATCCTGCAGCTCAGGATTCAAAACTAATGCTAAATAACAAAGTTTGAAATTTGACCTTAAAACTTTGACCATCAATAACTCAAGTTAGGGAAATTAATCTTGTAATGGGAGTAGTAATGTAAGGGGGTTAGTGGCAGCTCCTCCCCCCAGCCAACACTTCTAGTTCTTCTCCTTAGCCATATTTGTGCCCTTCTAAATATATAAATTGTCAATAATCAATATGAATAACACATTTAACTTTATAACTTTTTTTCTTGTATCATGATTGAAATAAAAATTGTATGATACCTATTTTTAAAGCAATTTCATCTCAATATATATGATAATATATATATTTTCAATTTACAATGATAATTTTAGTCAAGTAAAAATAGATTTATTATTCATAGAGGGAAAACTATAATACTTAATTATTGATTTTTTCTTTTGTATTTGCTTAGCATGCAGTTATGTTTTATTATTATTATGAGGATCGCACACGAACATGTAGGACTATAGGTGTCAATATGTAGATTATTGAGGAATTGTGAATAGGATCCAATTAACTAAATGATATTTTAAGAGACATATGGCACAGAGAAATTTCTTTGGAGATTTCTTTTTTATTTGTGCAGTCCCACTGGTGGAATACCTCCACCCAACAGAAGATCACAGCCAAGTAACCTTGTATTGTGATCCTGTGAACACTGCGAGGGCTCTCAGAGCTCTTTAGGAAGTGGGGTTGAAAATTGGTAAATGCGCTTGTAATACCTTAGGGGGCCGCTTACAATCAGGTGGGCCGTATGCTTGTTCGCCACCTTTGTTGTATAATTTACTTCATCCTGAACACCCTCTGTCAAATATAATAGGTAACACCATTCTCAATAGTGATAAAAACCTTGAAGTACAAATATTATCAATTCAAAACATTTTTAATCTCATTTCATTTCAGCTGTAACTTTAAAGAAACACATTCGAAAAATAAACTAATTTATAAATTCAAGTTACATAAATAACCCATTGATTTAGAAAAATTGGTTGAAACAAACAGAACAATGGACAGAAGGGAATGTCTAGCACCAATCTGTGATACATTGAGTACCACATCTCCAGAGGCACTGAGGAATCTACAGCCATCTACATCAACACTGAGACATGAAACAGTCAAGTGCAAAGATGAGGAACCACCTTGCAGTAACAATATGGTATTGTTTATATTATTCAAATTATGACTGTGTCTCCTACTTGTATGTGAATATGTATTGGTCAATCTATACAAATAAATAAAATTTAAGTATGTGTGTTTATAATGTCAAAATAACAGCTTTTTACTAAAGGCATTCTTCTTCTTAAACTTTATGTTACTTAAGTAGGGTTGGCACAACATGTTTTCTTCTTCCACACAACTCTATATAATATCATTTACTATTCACACCTGTGCATATCATTCTTCACACAATCCATCCACACCTTCTACGGTCCTCCTTTACTCATGTATCCATACATCTTCATACTTAACATTCTTCTTATTTATGGCACTGTGTATAATTAACATAATTTCACCAATGTCTATAGATATGAATGTACATTCTCTATGGTAGGTGGTGTTACAAACGAAGCAGACTGATTGATAAATGATAGAAGTCCAAAAGAGAATAATTTTAGTATGTAGTATCCAAACCAAGTTATCAATATACCCAAAGTTAGTGAATATATACACAACAAATTATAAACAAAATATTATGTAATTAAAGCATTATTTTGTTAATTAAGATAAATTCATTAATTAGGCCTGCCCATTCTAGTTATATTATAAGTACGGATAATAGCAGTATATTTTATTTTGGGCGATAATAAACTTTCCTAAGAAATTATTAGCATCAGTTGCTGATTTAAATTCAATAGAGATCTTATTTCTGCCCACCCTCTTAACTCCATTACCACAACTATTTTCTATTTTATGATTATTTAAAAATTGGCCATATTTAATCGGTCTTATAGATAAACCCGCTGCCAAATCAGGCTCCAAACGGGAAACATGCACTATGAAGGGACCTTTGTCAAAATTATCATAGATTTTAACAGAGTTGTTTAATGCAGGGTGCAAATAAATAGTGTGAATCGATAGTGAGGCTGAAGATAGGTCTATTATGGTTTTTTTTTAATATTAGACGTTTCTGTGTCTACAAGGGATCTTTTAGTTGCCGTAGCAGTAGGAATAGAAGTTACATTGGAGCCAATTCGATCAAAACGATTGGGGGATCAGGAGGTCGTAACAACATTGTATAAAGCAATGGAGTTACCGAGTGTTGTTGATAAATGCACTTACAAATAATTCACTATCCACCGCCAAAATAACCCGGTTTTAGATTAATAATTATAGCCGAAAAAGGAGAAAAAAATATTTTTTTAACCAATCTCACTAACACGTGTATAAACTACCGTGCTAAAAACGAGAAAATCTACTTAACATTCTTCTTCTACTTACATGATGACTTTCATCCCTCCTCATGACATGCCCACACCACGCTAGCCTATAACCCCTCAACTTCTCTATGACTGGTGCTATTTTATGACTTTCCCTAATATACTAATTTCTGATCTTATCCATTTTATTTACTCCACAGATCCATCAAATTTGTGTAATAAAATTTTTACATAAGACATATGAAAGATTATTCGGTACTTAAAAGATAATACCAATTAAAAAAAAAAATTATATGTCTTACGGTGTTTTTGTTCAAAGTAATCCCCGATACAGTTAGACTGATTTTGACCAGGCTTTCACTGTTAGAAAAATAATTAGGATTCCATGCAAATAAAATAAACTGGTACGGTGAATCAATTCAGTCGCTTACATGGCATACACTGATTAAACCATAGAGATATATCAAGTTAATGCACTAAATAATTGGAGATCATAAAAAGGCCTACAAAAAAGTCAACTGGAGCATATGTTTATCTTCTAAGGTTCACCCACAATAAGCATTTTTGTCTTTAAAATAATTGGGCGATTCGCGCGTGTGCTCGATCGACGGCACTCTGTAGTCCACACGTGCGCAAGCGCAGGCACAGCTAGTATAGATATATTGAAGAGCTGCATAGTTTTACTGATTGTTTGTTGAATTTACAGCATTAAAATTATAAAAAATTTCTTCTTAAATGTTTTAATAGATAACTTTGGCCGATGCCCTAGACTCTAGGAATATATTAATTTTATCTAAAAATATTTCATCTGAACCACTCAATATATTCCAGTATCCATCTGGTTACTTAGAGTCACAAGAGTATGGAAACTGCTATGACAGTAAGGATAATGTGTTGGAAAAATTGAAGAAGGAATTCCCTGAGGATGGATATCCTCAATCTAGCTTCAGTAGTAAACTACTTTTTGAAGTAAGTAATTAGTACTAATGTCATTTTGCATCTCACTTCTAATCAAGAGTTCTCTTCTCATTAACTGGTATAGTAGTTTCATCTCACGAAGGTGGGTTAAGAAAAGTGGTTATTTTTATTTGATTAAAATAGTGTTTATTTATATTAGGTTCCTACTTAAGAAATTGGTGTTTTGTTGAACTGGCCACTTTGATCTCAAATATCTGGCGTTTGGTTAGGAATTCCAAATCCAAATTTATTTCAAATTTAGGCTTGTGTATTTGTGTTTCGAATTTAGTGATTCATTTGTTTTAGCACTATTTGATTTTTCTTTGATATCGTTCTTTTTACAAAATGGAAAACTTCATAGATAATAATGGTTGGTTAATGGTAATATCGTTCGATTGATGAAATATATAAGTTCATAATATTTTTTTCGTTTTTCTTTTTCCGTATAAAACGCCAATTTTATATGTAAGGACTTAATATAAAGTTTCATTTTATTTTTACATAATAAAAAATGTCGCACTTTCGTAATAAGAAGCAAGCGTACCTAAGTCAATTTGTTACCCTCTTCTAAACGCGCCAAAATAAGAGTTATAATAAATGAAATGTTTTGATTTTGAATTAATTGTAAATTGTAATAGTGATGATGAAAATAATTCTAATTCGGTTACGATACTTCAAGCTAAATTAAAACATTAAATTCTGTAATAAACTGGATAAAACAGTTTGCGCGAGCTAGTAGCTACACGTGTACTTCCGTACACTACTTCGAACTTAATAACGTCTCCGGTCTGATTTGGCTGTAAGTTACTGATGAGTTAAATTATTATTTTCGTTTCTAGGATGAGGAGATGTTAAAAATAAACTCACAAAGAGTAAAACCTGAAAATACGGAGACTGTATTGTCGTTAAATATAAGGGAAGAAGATGAGGATAAAAATCATCGTTCAATAAAAAAAATGAAGTGTTTAGAAGTGCAAGGAATATTGGATAATACTGAAGACACAAGGACATGTAATAATGTACTGGTAACTACTGAAGAAGTCCAATTCGAGACCAATGCAAGAAGAACAAATAGGTGAGTACCCATCAGCGGATTTCAAAATGGCGGTGACTGGCATTGTGAAATGAAATGGCGGGTGGTGAAATATTTCGTCATATTCGTTAAATCAACTCGACATGCCACTGAAACATCATGTCGAGATTATTCTTCCTTGTAATAAAGTAGCTATATTTACACTAGGAATGTAATTAGTATCTATAATATAACTAATTATTAATGTAATAAAAGTTTAAATTTGTTACAATCTGTAAATTCACAAAAAAGTTGAACTTGAAACCCCTAAAATACAAACAAATGTTATCGCGGGAAAGGTAAATGGTCGACCTACATATAATTGTCTAGATCATTACAGTTGTGCAAGTATGGATGAAAGAATTACAAGTTAATTAATATTATTTATATTTAGTGTTGGCGACAGAACTGTTATTTTCGTGTCTCGTGTTAGGTTATTATGTCATATTATTGTGTTTATGTGTTATGATAAAATAGATTGATATGGATAATATTATAGAGAAATGTTAGCGACTACGCTACATTATAAGTGGCATTTTATGTATTATATTAAGTTGTATATAAATGCTTATGTATTGTGTGTTACAAATATGAAAATAGAACTATTATAGAATAAGTCAATAGAGTAAGAATATCCAATGTTATAGAAACTTTACGAACAGAAAGCGGTGACGCCTCCCGTAAATTGCATTGTTTTGGCTTGTGTACGGAATATGTACTTGATGTATGTAATATGTGAATGCTTAATGGATAGGTAATACGACAAGGAATATTTTGACATGTAACATGTATACACAATATATATGTGTTTAAGTGAGTTTTTCGCTTGTAAACAATGGATAGGTAAGTACTAAATCATTGTAATGTAATACATTTCGTATTTGTGAAGTTTTTAATTCATTTTTTCGTAAAATTACCACATCAACTCAAGTTGTAACGGAAACGTCATGTCGAGTTTTTTTATTATATTTAATAAAGTAGCTATATTTACAGTAGGAATATAATTAATATCTATAGTATAACTAATCATTAACGTAATAAAAGTTTACATTCGTTACGTACTTTCATTATTTAACAATAATCTCAAATTATTAACGGTCAAAAAGCACTTGTGTTTGCGCGGCAAGGTCAACGGTTCTGTCAAACGTACGAAGGGGCGCATCGATTGCTCTGTTATGCAAGTATGGATAAGACTTGTTGATATTGATATTATTATATTATTTATTGTTGTTGATATTTTGTGATTGTTTGTTTTTATTTTTGATTGTTTATGCTAATAATATCTGACGTATTACTATTAACTTACATGTATTTTATAGTTGTATTTTTAATTTCTAATTAGCGGAAGGCGACCAAGAGTACGAGGGGGACGTCGCCCTGGACGGGGTGTCCGTACTCGTGGGAGCAGGGACAGAGGAGCTGCCGGTGAACTACTACATCCTAGGCCCTGCGCTGCTGACTTGTTAGTTTTTTATTAGTATAAAATTTTTCATGATTTTTTTTTGCAGTATTAATACTTATTTTTAATGTTGTAGGATGAAGATCGAAAATGTAACTGACCTAGTTACGGTTGCTCCGCAGGAGCAACCACTGGTCATAAAAAAAAAACGCACTTGGGACCAGTAAGTATAAAACTTTCATTGTATATGTTTATTAATAATTTGTTGAAAATATATGTTGTTATTTTTCTTTTCACCAGAACATATACAGTTCAATCGACTCCATCAGTCTGGGAGGAGGAACCAGTTGCAGGGCCTTCAAATGTGCCACATGTGGCGCCATCGCCGGCAGTGTAAGTTTACTTTACTTTTGTTATACGTGTTTTCGTATGTGATATAGGAACCGGCCATAAATTTATGTTTGTTTTTCTTTTGTCAAACAGGACTGTCCGGCAACCACAAAGACCTCTACGTGAGGAAGAAATAGAGTCTTTGCTGTTTAATGGTAAGTGACGAGTGATGTATACAACTTTGTAGAGGTGCTGATGGTTATTGTATACATATTAGTTTTGATTGACAGGAAGTGAATCAGAAAGTGACGGTGACGACGTATCGGAGTTCAGGTTGGCGGAACTGGAGTTCGATACGCCAGTGGATCCGGAGGGAGTGCAGACTCACGTGGCTGACGAATCAAATTCATCAACCTACCAGCCAAGTAACTTTTATAGTTTTGAATGGAAACGTTTTCCCGATTCCCCGATTCCAGCTGAGTCGAGGAGAGAAAACTTCTCCAACATTAATGTCGGTCCAACAGTTTCACATGCCGACCCATATGCCGCATTTACAGCCATATGGGATCGACAGATCATGGAACACATCGCCTCGGAGACTAACAAATATGCACAGCAGTTGGTACTCCGTATGCTTAGTTGTGCCACACTGTGTTCTTCCAGTCGCATCAGTCATTGGAAGGACACATGTGTGGAAGAGTTATACGTTTATTTTGCAATATTACTCGCAATGGGTTCTGTAATCAAAACTAAAGTATCCGAGTATTGGAATACCGACTGTGGTGACATATTTAGTACGCCAGGATTTGGCTGTCATATGTCTCTGCGCCGTTTTGAACTTTTAAATGCATGTCTGCATTTCAACGATAACAGAGACATGTGTGAGCAAAATCTTGACGGTTCCGAGGCGAAATTGTTTAAACTTAAACCAATAATAACGCATCTTAACAGCAAATTTTCATCATTGTACAACATGTGCCAGAATATAGCCCTAGACGAGTCATTGTTGCAGTGGAAAGGTTTGTTGAGCATCAATCAATTTATTCCTAACAAAGCCGCCTCAGTTGGGATTAAAACTTATGAGATTTGTGAATCTCGAACAGGCTACTTGTGGCGGTTTGAGATTCACACTCATAAAAAAATCGGCCCTACGTCCCAGCAGTTGGACCCTTTAGATGCGTATACGCCGGCAACTGTTTTAAGGCTACTTCAAGGTCTTGAACACAAGGGCCACACGGTATGGATGGACAACTTTTATAATTCGCCAGCTCTCGCCAGAAAGTTGAAAACCCTAGGGTTTGATTGTGTTGGCACTTTGCGAACCAATCGCCAGTTTGTGCCACACGAACTGAATAGCCTTACCAAGGCAAACATGCAGCCAGGCCAGATCGCCGGATTTACATCCGGTGATGTCGACGTGTTGGTATGGAGGGATAAGAACCGAGTGGCGATTATCTCTACCTACCACGGTAATACCAAATCCAATGTCAATTGTACCATAAAACCGACAGCCATTTACGACTACAATATTATGATGGGGGGAGTCGACAAAAAAGACCAAATGTTAGCAATGTTCCCCATCGAAAGAAAACGCACACGGATTTGGTATAAAAAAGTATTCCGTAGGCTGCTCAATGTTTCCGTATTGAATGCCTACATACTGTTGAAACAGTCCACTTCTGCTTCCACTTCCACTTCACACCGGGGATTTAGGATGCAGTTGGTACGGACCATTTTAGAAAAATACGGAGGAAAAAGTAGGAACACAGAACCCCCACAAAGTGGGATGGCAGTAACAACACATTACTTGGAAGAGCGCCCTATGATGGAAAGCACTGGTAGACGTTTGCGACGAGTTTGTTGTGTGTGCAAGAAACTGGGTCACTTATACTGCGTGGGCTGTGATAAGACGGTATGCATGAGTCCGTGCTTTGTCACTTTACACACACTGTAGTTTCAAGGACTACTGAACCGAATTTAGGATAGGTACCTGTCTGGTGTGTTGTAACATTGATGCTTCAAGAACTACTAAACCGATTTTACTAATCCTGTCCGTGTGTTGTTGCATTGGTGTGTGTCAAGAACTACTAAACCGATTTTACTCATCCTGTCTGGGATATTGTTGCATTGGTCTTTCAAGAACTACTAAACCGATTTTAGGAAACCTGTCTGGTATGTTGTAGCATTGGTGCTTCAAGAACTACCAAACCGATTTTAGGAAACCTGTCTCGTATGTTGTAGCATTGGTGCTTCAAGAACTACTAAACCTATTTTACTCATCCTTTCTGAGCGTTGTTGTATTGGTGCTTCAAGAACTACTAAACCGATTTTACTAATTCCTTTTTGTTTTTTTTTTTTACATCCATGAAGTGACGTGCGTATTACATTAATAGTGCGGTTATTTTATTTTACAGGAATCCTGTCTGGTATATTTTTGTATTGCTGTTTCAAGAACTACTAACGATTTTAGGAAACTGCCTGGTATATTGTTGTATTGCTGTTTCAAGAACTACTGAACCGATTTTATTAATCCTTTCTGTGCGTTATTGTATTGGTGCTTCAAGAACTACTAAACCGATTTTTGGTTACTTGGCTTGTATTAGTATGTCTGGGTGCTTCCGTTGTTATGATTGTGTGACGTTGTGATTTATTATAAATTCATATTATTTCATTGTTTTACACTAATTACATATATTTCCGAGCACGAAGGTGTTGTAACCTATTAGCTACTTTCTTACTTATTTATTTAAATGTATGTTCAAAAAAATTAAGATAATTTTGAACTTGTAACTAACAGGCACAATTTCAATACTAGAAATAAATATAAAATAGTCATTCGATCTTTGAAATCTACTGAAAATGATAACTGTATATAATTTAATACTGTAAAAACCTTTATAAAAACAGAAAATAAGTTGTTGATAAATCCGATCGCATTTCTTGTAGGTTCTTCTCGATGAGTGGTGTTTTCCGAACCGGTGATAGTGGTATAATGCCCACTTACCATAAGGTGGTCTGTTTGATAATTGAAAACCTATTGTAAATAATTTAAGTTAATTATTTGATAATGAGTACTAGATATAATAAGTTCTTTCTACACATAGATATATTTTATTGTAATATACGTAGATATAAAAATAAATCGTTACCATCTTACCTCGAAGTAGATTAGCACAATTCAATTATTATTATTTTTTATTTTAAGTACTGGCATTTTTCATTTATTGTTTATCAGTGGAACATAGTTATTATCCATACCTAATAACTGTGTACTTTTGTTTTGTTCACAATTAAAATTGTAAAACATTTAAAAAAAAAGATCTATATATTTCTCGAAAAGTATTATTAGTATCTACTATCTGTATACTTTTGTTTTATTCTCAAATAAAATATTAAAACATTTTAAACAAAAAAAAAAAATATATATATATCTTGTAAAAGTGTTCTCCATACTTTTTCCTACATCGCCGGCAAGTTTAGGTACGTAAACAAGTGCATTTCGGCAAAAAATGTGAACGTTTAGCGTCGATTTATGAAATGTTCTTGGAAGATAACATGGTATTATATTTTATAATTCTGTTAGTAAATTTAATCTAAATTGAAAATAAAAAGTTTGTTTCACAAAATAATGAGTAGAACTTACTCTAAACTGGTAATGTTCGATCATACCTTTTGTCTTATAGATTTTAAAGTCTTTGTTTATTTTGCTTGTAAATAAAAAACTATATACTTTTACAGTACTAAGCTCTTACGAGCCATTGTTTATGAACCCGACTTTAAAATAAATACTCAACAAAGGGCCTCCGACCGTCGTTGTTCTCGGAATTTAATCTCAAACATCTGTTTATTTTATGACGCTCGACTCTGGGGCCCCTTGGGAGTGTTGTCTTTCGAATGTAATAATATAAAAAAATTGCTCCTAGAGGTGCAGGCATTTAATGTTATGTTATAGTATTTGTAATGTTAATAAAATAAATATTTCTGACATTCATTGTGAGTTTTTTAAATTATTGGAGTTTTTATGCAATCCTAACAAATATTCTCATATCTTATTTTTAGTGTAGGTTAACAAAATAAATGAAACACATATCAGTTTAAATTGTTTATTTATCAGTTAATACAGTTCATAAAGAATAGACAAACTATAGTTTTATATATAGGTACTATACAAACTTATTGCTAAATAATTTAATTACTGCATGCCCGCGAACTTTAGCGTTTCGCGGGGGTAGGTACCCGTGTCGCTTAACTCTTTTTGTCCAAAATGGCGCGTGCCGCTTATGAGGTTATCCATTAAAATGGCAAAAAAGTACACTGATAATAATGATACATACTTCGACTGATTAAATTTATAATTTCATATTATTTTTTTCATTTTACTTTTACCATATAAAACGCTAATTTCATATGGAAGGACCTTATATTAGCTTTCACCATATCAAAAAGTTAGATGGAATTTCTACATACAGTTTGAAAGTAAACGACCAGTTTATAAAAAGTTAACCCAACTTAAGGTGTGCGGGTTATCAAGTGACCAGACGATAGCTCTGGTCTATACTACGGACTATTGATTCCGTGGTTTCCGCACTTTGAAAACTATTACTGGATTGCCGAGTAAAAATACGTCGATGACTATAAATTCAACTTTTATTGATCACTATTTACAATATTCACTTGTTACTATCTACTTGCTGACAATGTCTTTATCACTATTTATTTTCTTGCTGACTTCTTGAGAACGGATGCACTTGTCGCTATGTTGTTTCTTGCCGACTTCTTGAGAATGACTGAATTGGTACTTTTTTTTTTTTTTTTTTTAGAACTGACTACACTGTTAGCCTTAGGGGCCCTATCCTAAAACAGAGCCGCTGCGGCTTTTACAGCTTCACCGGCTTGGGGGCGAGCGCTTAGGGCACTCAGCCGCGAAAGTTTGTGACGACCCGCACGAGGGTGCCAGAGTGGCCGAACCTCGGCTCGGGCGGTCGTCGCGAAAGCGAAAAAGTCTCGATCTAACTAATTCCCTAATCCTATGTGATGAATTGGTACCGCGGAGCGTGGCCTTTTATGGCGCTCGACGGGGCGGCTAAGCGGGTCTTGTTGGAGGGGCGACAGTGCGGTGCGAGTACGAATTCCCCTCCATGGCAAAATGTGTTTCTTATTATCTATATCTCTATTGGTTATAAAACTATATTCGTGTGTTGAAACTAAAAGGTTTTCTAACAATTTAACAATAACTTAAAAACAATACATATAAAGGCTATAAATATGATATAAACTAAACATATAGTGCGTCTCGCTCGCACTTGTGACGCGATCTTGCTCTTGTGGCAGGCCACGCCTACTGCAGCGTTTGCGCTGTTTTCCTGCTATCCTGCACATAAGGGATATAAATATATATCTGTATGTGCATATATATATATATTTTTTTTTCTTTATCGTGGGGAAATCCTGCATTGGATCCGCCTCCCGAACTGGGCCGCTCAAGGGAGGGGTATGTCGAACTCTTACCGACTAAAACCCCACGGTGTCCTTGCACCTGTTGGCCGGGGGAGCAGGAACTGCTTGCACATGCCCTCCGCTCGACCCGGCATGTGTGGCCCTACCCCGAGGCCCCGTCACGGTCGAAGGCAATCGGCACCTCCAACGAGCCTCAGAGGGCGCACGAACACCAGTGCGCCTCCTCCAACTCGGGCCTGCATTTACGCGGTGACGGACATGCCCAAGTCCACCACCTGCAGACCCATTTAAGGCGGCCGGAGATCATCACGCGGCCTCCGGCGCCTGGCTCGTTGACCGCGAGAGGGGAGCAAGGTATTACGCTCCCTCTCCGCCTCCTCTTTCGCAAGCATGACTTTCTCGCAAAACGAGGAGACGGAGTTCCACCCGCTCTCGCTCTCGACCATGGACAGAACCACGGCCGGAAGCGAGAGTTCGGTGGCGATTGTCGCGACAGCGTCGCTACGCGGCGAGTCCCATGTGGGACAGACGGCTAGTGTGTGCTGCGCGGTATCCTCGGCGCAGCCACAATTGTTGCACCCAGGATCGATCTCCCGGCCTATGCGACACAGGTAACTCCGAAAACAGCCATGTCCCTACAGTACCTGCATTAGCCGGAAGGTGAGGGTGCCATGCCGCCTCCGGAGCCATCTAGCCAGAACTGGTCTTATGGCTTCTACGGTCGCCACGCCTGAGCTAGGGTGGTGAAGTCGCAAGTCCCACGCTTTCACCCCGCCTCCGCGCCTCCTCGCACCACCTGAATAGCAGCGCGAGGGCTTTCGCTTCTAGATCCCATGGTGGGGATCCGGCCAACGCTCTCTGCGATTTTCGCAGGAATGAAAAGTGTCGGGCTATCAGGCTGTCCGCCCACACTGGAGCCTCATATAGGGCCATCGACCGTACGATCCCCAGGTAGAGCTTCCGGTAAGCGGAATCGGGCCCCCCGAGGTTTGGCATCAGACGAACGAGCGCGCCCGTTGTGCCCATGAGTCGGGGGGTCAGCTGCCGGAAGTCTTCTACGAAGCTCCATCGGCTATCGAGGACGATTCCCAGGTACTTCATCGTCGACCCGATGCCGATGGACACGTCTTCCTCTATGATCTAGGACCCTTGAGCTGGTGCATTCCAAGGCCCATGAAAACACAGGGCTTCGGATTTACTTAGGCCCACCTCTAGTCCCAGACGCCTTATACGACTATAAAGTCAACTTTCAAACAACAAAAAAAAAACTGGAACTAAATCGGTTCAGACGTTCGCGTTTGTGAGCTACGAAGCCACAGAGAGACGCACGTTAAACTTTTAAGTAACATGTAGCGACATCTATCTAGCCACATACGACGCATCGCGCTGTAGAAATTAACTCTTCAATTGAGTATATATACAAGAACCCGATTACAACTGTAGGGCAGCTGCCCGCCAGACATAACACCCGTCTGGTGCTGTAGGTCCGTTGTTTGTAGTTGTTGCAGAACATAGCGAAACTTTTGGTCATCAGAAGTCTTCAGAGGATCCACGAAGCTTCAAATTGGATGAACCATGCTCGCAGAATCTCTCTCCAGGTAGACAGAAGTCTTGACTGTATGGAAACAGCGGCCAGGTCGTATGCTGTTCTTGCGTTCTTGTTTTCTTCAACTGTGTTTGGATCCTCCCTTTGCAATAGTTCTTCTACACTGGTGACCCCGAGCATGAACGTCAGCGCAACCTTCTTCGCACAGCTACATCGTGACGTCATCATCACTTCCACAAGCTTTCGAGCAGCAAGTCATACAGCCAGCTAGTCTCTACGGCTACTTCGGGTATCCTGACCACCAGCATGCAGCGGACGCGCATTCCTGGTCATCACCCACAGCTTTCTCAGCGACCTTGGCACAGCACACTGCACTTCGGCCGGTCAGCAAGCAGGGACGCACCTTTCTCCTGGTCTCAACGCAGTAGCCAGTCATTACGCAGCACTGCAACACTCCGACTAAGACCTCCGGTCTCGGAGGGGAGCGATGTAGCGACATCTACATAGTGACACATAGCGCCATCTATCGAGCCATATACGACGCATCCTAAATCGCGCTATAGAAATTAACTCTTCTATTGAGTATATATACAAGAACCCGACTACAACCGTTGGGCAGCTGCCCGCCAGACATAACACCCGTCTGGTGCTGTAGGTCCGTTGTTTGTAGTTGTTGCAGAACATAGCGAAACTTTTGGTCATCAGAAGTCTTCAGAGGATCCACGACAGCTTCAAATTGGATGAACCATGCTCGCAGAATCTCTCTCCAGGTAGGCAGAAGTCTTGACTGTATGGAAACAGCGGCCAGGTCGTATGCTGTTCTTGCGTTCTTGTTTTCTTCAACTGTGTTTTCCATCGTCAGGGTAACCAGACGTGGGAGCTCAGTGGTTAACGAATGATACCACTTCCAAATTGATACTCTTCACTTCTTCTACAAACACTTTTTTTTAGTTGAGGGTTTAAAATCCTTTGATGTGTGAGAGTTTACCAATATGCTCATCGCTCCGTTCCGTTCACTCTCTCTATTTAAGTCTCCGAGAGTTCAAAAACTTTTGTGTAATTTTATTTTTGAAAAAATAGGAAAATTTTCTTTTCATGGCCATACTTCAAAAACACTCAAACACAATATCTCCGCCGGAGTTTTTAGCGGGATCTTCAAGTGACATTTTGTGGTTTTTATTTTTATTTCATTTACTTAGTTTTTTGGCCCTATATTATGCGTTTTACGTTATATAGTTTTTGTACATAAAAGTAGTGGATTATAAATATAAACTGAAAGCATGCACCACCATCTTGTTAGAATACTGAAATCGTCATGACACATGACAATATAATTTACTTGATAATGGCAACAATGGTATTTAATAAACAGAACTAGTTGCCAAGTTAGGAAGAAGAATATGTCCGCCATTGCTGTTTCACTTTTGTTTTTAGCGGAACTCCGTCTGCCATTTTTATACGTCTTTGGATCAAGTATTGATCTAATGTAAAAACTTTATTTTGTAATGCAAGTTCTATGTTCAATTTTTAATAAGAAAAAGGAATTTAGAATGTTTTGACAGTATAACATAAGGTTTTGGGGATAGAGAGAAACTTCTTTTATTGAAGTCAGGTTAAAACATATTCGTACATAGAAGTTAAATATTTACAATCTACAATAAATACTTAGGTATACGTCATTGAAGCAACTTCTTTTATATATTGGATCTGAGCTGTTACTGAATGTCTTTCCTCCAAACTTGTTATTGTTATGACAATTTTCATGTAATTATTTTCAATATTCAAATTTCCTCTGGATAATGCATACACAAGTCCATAAATTGATTATCACAATTTTAATACTTAAGTAATATATATGTATTGTGCGCGGACCACCACGCACATTGGGAAACAGCCACCGAATTTTATTTGAAGGCTGTTAGCGCTTAAGAATCTGTCGCCCCTATGACAGGAATTCTTACCTTTAGCCACATACGCTCGTTCGTCCAACCGATGGGAACGTCCTGGATGTGGTGTGATGAGCTGGAGTACGTGACGCACGCAGGTTTGCCCGATGCACTTTTACTGGTCACTCAAGAATCGCACGACGTCTGATTGTTTGTATTTTGTAATTACATAGGTATTTCCCGTATTCACCTCGAGTCGCACGCAGTTGTATGCGCCGGCGAAGCTCGACACTTTCTCACTGACGCCATTTACAACAGCGCCACGAAGACGTTGTGGTTGGACGGGAACGTATGAGCGCTTCACAACGCTCTGCTATTGGTTGAATCCCATCACATTAAGCGACAGATTCAATACCAGTTATGGTTACGAAACATGTATATTAGCACTGATAGTGTTGGCGACAGAACTGTTATTTTCGTGTCTTGTGCTAGGTTATTATGTTATATTATTGTGTTTATGTGTTATGTACAATGTGTCATGATAGAATAGATCAATATAGATAAAATTATAGAGAAATGTAAGCGACTACGCTACATTATAAGTAGCATGTTATATATTAAATTGTATATAAATGCTTATGTATTGTGTGTTACATATATGGAAATAGAATTATTATAGAATAGGTAAATTCATATAATAAGTCAATAGAGTAAGAATATCCAATATTATAGAAACTTTACGAACGGAAAGCGGTGATGCTGCCCGTAAATTGCATTGTTTTTGGCTTATGTACTGAATATGTACTTGATGTATATAATATGTGAATGCTTAATGGATAGGTAATACAACAAGGAATAGTTTGATATATAAAATGTATACACAATGTATATAAAGAAAGAAATATAGAGCGATTAACAGGGCGACCAAAGTAAAAACTAAAATTAAAACACGAATTAAAGCGGGGCTCTCCTTACGGTCATTCTCCGAACTACTTTTAAGCTCAAAGAGGCGCCGTATGGGGCACGGCGCAAATCAACGAGTACAAGAACAACAAGAAGAAAGCTTTGGTCGTCCTGCGAGCAGTATAGTGAAGAGTTCGACATTCATTTGAAGACCCGGCACTTCAAGCGGTCGTGCATTATTGCACCCCCCGGACCCCCTCACTACCGTCGCGTCCCACTGGCATCCGTACGGCGCGGCCTCTACGAGACGGGCATCCGGCGCAACAAAACGCCCGTCCAAACCGGGGAAGCGTTACACCCCCCCCCCCCCCCCCCCCTCACTCAGAGGGGAAGTGACGCGTACACAACAGATAGTTAATAATAAAAAATATCAAAATGAACATGCTATAAGTTTACCAGTTTTGCCATCCCTGATATCCCTTTGATCGTAGAATTGATCAAAAATACGGTAGATTTTTCGCAATTACCTATACAAATAAATAAAATCGCAATTCGCTTAAAAAAACAAACAATACCCAGTACAAAAATCGTGACTCGCCGTCTTTTATCAATACAAAAAGTAACCATGAAAATATTTGTTTTAATGATATATCAACTGGTCTACACAATAAAATAAAATTGAAGTGTCTGTTTGTAATGTCAAAACAACAGTTTTTTTGTAAATGTATCTGAAAGTATATACGATACTCACAAAAAAAAAAAAACAATTTTAACATTTTTGTGTGTCTGCCTGTCTGCTTGTTCCGAGTAATCTCCGAAACGGTTGGACCGATTTTGACGGGACTTTCACTGATAAATAGCGGGTGTTATAGGGAGTAACTTAGGTTACTTTTATTTTAGAAAAAAAATTAGGTTTCCACACGAATAAAAAAATCTTGTCATGGTGAATCAATTTGGTCGCTTTAATGGCTTACGTTGAGTAAACCTTAAGAGATATAACAAATTAATTTTCTAAACAATTGTAGACATTAAAAAGTCCTACAAAAATGTCACAGACTATACGTCTATCTTTTAAGGAACACCCACAATAAGCACTTTTATCTTGTCTTCGCCAGCGCACGTAGATAAAGCAATTCTACTTCCAACTTACTTAAAAAAATTAATATTAAGGCTAGCTGAGAGTTGTAACCTAATGTTAGATAGCCAATACTATTTCTCGTGTATCTGGCTATCATATACTAAAAGAATTTTTCGAATCTGACTGGTAGTTTCAGAGATTAGCGTGTTTAAACAAACAAGCACAATCTCTTCTGTTATATTATATTAATACTAGTTGTGCCCCGCGGTTTCACCCACCTATAATTTCGCGGTAAACCGTAGCCTATGTGTTAATCCATGGTGTCCGCTAATTTCAAACCAAATTTCATCAAAATTGGTCCTATCGTTTGAGCTTGAAGAATTAACAAACACACTCACAAACTTTCACCCTTTTTAATATTAGTAGAATATAGTATAGATTCTGAATCAGTTTTCTGTGAGGGCCGGGTAAGTTGGTAGATCTACTGATTTTCATCTTACAGTCTACTAATTTTCGTCACTTTATCTACTATTTTTCTAAAATTTAGCTTGGCAGCACTAGTTCCTTGTTTCTGAGGTTTCCAAGTTAGCCATTTTATGGCTTTATCTGGCAATATTTAATATTCATTTTGCCAAAAATATCAAATAATAATGGCTAATCGGTGAAACTGTAAAAGCCGCAGCGGCTTCAGGGCTCCTAAGGCTAACAGTGTAGTCAGATCTAAAAAAAATGACAAAAGATGCTAATCTTTTATAATAATACGTAAACTTTTATTTTCCTATACACTATCACTTGTTTTCATTCATCTACAATGCGAGCAGTGAATCAGTATTTCATTAGATGTGTGATTTGGCTTGGATGGCTCTATTTTTGCTATCCTTAATTGCTATGTTAGAAAGATTATTTATAATGATGACTGTGGCAAAGAAAAATAATAGAAATAAGTCGAGTTTAGGCACACTATAAATAGTTTACTACTAAGAATAAGAGATTATTTTTAAAAAGCAGACGTGTGCCTTTTACCATGTACCCACGAAAGTGTTGGATCAAAACAGGAAGTAAGAAAATATTTTTTCTCAAACATGCATGGAAATATTGTCATTATTTTCGAAAAAAAAGAACACAGACAATGAAAATCAAATCCATTACAGATGCGTTTTTTGAATTTGGAACATTACGATGCTCCAGCAATGTTGTATGAAACGGCGCGCTTGGGTTCATCACGTTGCATTCTAATTCGGAAACAGAATCTGTCCCGGTGGCCATTTGCCAACATCTAAATCCACAGCCATCCATCTAAAAACAGCATTTTCAGCCATATACAACTACATCCAATACCCATCTGCGAACCTCATCAGAAGTTCAACAAACAAACGTAATTGTACCGGGGAAATCAATACCATTTTCTTTTAGTGATTGCCCCAATATGACTAATGTAACTTTTAATATTAATTAAATTAAATGTATAATGTAATAAGTATGTTTTATTTCCATGCATGTTTGAGAAAAGCACTTTATATGCCTTGGCGGAAATGGCAATTGCTTGTCTCGTAGTAGTGAAATACTCGCCTATGGCTCGGCCTTCAAACTCATACTCGACCTGCAATTGCCTATTTCACGGCCTTTGCAATAATGTACTTATTGTGAATAAAAGACGTCCACAATATTTTAATGTGTGCTAAATTAATAGCGCTTGCTTTATTCTTGTTTCTTACAAAGTTACAGTAGTTCGTAGTAACAATGTGGTTTCTTAAAAACGTTCTTGACTGTAGTTTGCTTGTTGATTCGCTGCTTGCTGTTGCTGGTGTTGTGGTGTTTCTCGAACTGATCGCAGTACTGCCGCCCTCTCTGCTATATTTAAGCTCGCCTTTTGCCTCGCAACCGGTAGTGCGATGGATTCCGTGCGGGGCGTCGCTCAGCCAATGAGCGCGCACGCCCTGTGTGCGCGCACTCGGCAGTACCATGAGTCACCATGCCAGATGTTCCGAGTCTGGCATGGTTCATCCTTACAACTACTGAAATGTATACATTTAAACTTACAACTAGCTATATTCTTATTCTAATCGTTTTAAAATACACATATTCACACATATTCAGTTCATATTATATCTATTCCTAACACGTATTTATAAACCTTATTCCTAACACGTATTATTTCATTTACTTGTTCATTTTATACTATTACACTATCGTTATTCGCTCGCCCCGCTCGCTGTCCGCAACAGTTCTCCCCCCGGCGTAGCCTGCGCAGCCTCACTCTCCTCTCAGGACGGCGAGCTTCGTCGTCGGGCGCCGGAACACACCGCTCTTCGTCTTCACGTCGGCGCTCCGCACTCCTCCATCTGGTCCAGTGTAGGTTCTCGTGACGATTCCGCGCGGCCAGGTGTTGCGCGGCAAGGCGGAGTCGACAATCACGACCAAGTCCCCGACGTTCAGAGGGCGCGTGCTGTCGGCTGAGTTCCCGCGTGGCACCAGTGTAGGGAGGTACTCCTTAACCCAGCGCCGCCAGAAATGATCGGCGAGCGCCTGGGTTGCTCGCCAGGTACGCCGGTCCGCCGTGTCGCAGGTCCCCCGTCGTAGGCATACCCGTCGAACTCCCAAGCAGAAAATGGTTGGGAGTGATCGCCTCTGGGTCCCGCGGGTCGACGCTCACGTGCGTTAGAGGCCGCGCGTTAATCGAATGCTCGGCCTCCGCGAGCGCGGT
The DNA here is from genome assembly GCA_033032175.1 of Saturnia japonica. Taxonomy (NCBI): domain Eukaryota; kingdom Metazoa; phylum Arthropoda; class Insecta; order Lepidoptera; family Saturniidae; genus Saturnia; species Saturnia japonica. The sequence goes on from CM065329.1 coordinate 9,427,416, forward strand.
TTGGAGCACCTCTTCTTTAGGCGCACGCTCGTTCAAAGTGGCGGCGAGCGCGGTTTTTACCGACCGCACTAGCCGCTCCCATGCACCTCCCTGGTTAGGCGCGCCGGGCGGGATGTAGCGCCACTCGACGCTGTGCCGTAGCCCTCCCCCCGTAGCGCAGGTGCCCATTCGGCGTAGGCGGCGCGTAGCTCGGTGTCCGCCCCACGGAAGTTGGTCGCGTTATCGCTGTAGTGGCTGAGTAAGCCGAGCGGGTCATAGATTGACATAACCGCACTCAGAGCTTCTCGCTTTGTAGGTGCCCGCTTGCGTGCGCGTACATCGGCTGGTACCCGATGCATGGACGTGTTAAACCCTAGTTCATCCGTAGCTGCATTCCAGTATAGGCCAGGATCTTTTTCTTTTCATGCCCGCAAAGTTGTGCGGGCGATCGTGCGCGTAGCTCGTCCGGTGTTCCACTGAGTACGCTCGCTCGGTTGCTGCTCCATCCGCGTAACGTAAAGCCGGCTACTGCGTGGACTTCTTGTATTTCCCTTATAGTGTGGATAGCTGTTTCTTCATCGTCGTAGCTATCCACCAGGTCGTCCATGTAGTGGCTCTGCGTTATTGCCTTGAACGCGTCTGGATGCGTTCGTGCATGCTTTTCAGCGTTGCGGTCGCGTACACTGTGTGCTATGAACGGTGAGCTTGCTGCGCCGAATATCAACGATCTCATTTTATATTTCTGTGGCGGCTTGTTCCGGTCGTTGCCTCGCCACAGAAATTGTTGTGCCGGCTGGTCCGCTTCGCGTATACGTATTCTCAGAAACATTTCCTCTATATCAGCAGTGACGGCGACGGGCTTCTCTCTGAACCGGAATAAAATCCCCTGCAGCGATCGTAGCAGGTCCGGTCCCTCTAATAACTCGTCGTTTAAACTCGTAGTTCCACTGCGTGCTGCGGCATCGAATACTACTCGTAGCTTGCCGGGTTTTGTTCGGGTTGAATACAGCGAAGTGAGGTAAAAACCAGCTGATGTTGCTAGTCTGTTCGTGTCCCTCGCAGTGTACGGCGTAGCCCTTCTTAAACAAGTTTTTTGATCTGACTTGTATACGCCGCCGCAAACTCTGTGGAACGATCCATTTTCTTTTCTATCGAGTGAAGTCGTCGTAGCGCCATATTGTAGCTATCAGGTAGTACTACGTCGTCGCGGTGCCACGGTAGACCTACTTCGTAGCCTTCACTGCGTTGTTGGATCGTTCCGTCGAGTATTCGCGTCGCGCGCTTGTCGGCGTCGCTGATTCTCGGTTCGCGGGCTACGCTGAGCGCGTCTATTTTGAAGTGCCGTTCTACGAGCTCGTGTAGACTTTCGTTCCGGATCTCGCTGCCAGTGTTGCGTTCAGGTTCGTATATGTGTAGCAGGTCTTCGCTGTGGCCGATGATCACGTGTGGTGCGGTTCCGTGCACCACCCAACCCAGTTGAGTTTTCGACGCCGCCGGCTGGTTCAGTTTGCCGACGCGTAGCTCTCTGGATACGATCATCTCCCAGTGGTCCGTACCTATCAATATACGCGGCCTCGCCTTCTCATAGCACACCTGCTTCACTTTCAAATTGAGCAAGTGAGCGTGTTGGAGTGTGCTTAGAGACACTGTTTGTTCGCGCAGTCGGAGTCCTTTTATCGTTCGAGCTCGGAACTCGTGCTTCTTGTTGCCGCCCGGTTCGTACAACTTCGCTTGTACAATTTGGCTATCCGTGTACTCTTTGCCCATATTGACGCCTTGTAGTTGCAGTGGATGTAACGGTCCATGTGCTCCGATGTCCTTGGCCAAGTCCTCGTCGATTAGCGATATAGTCGATCCCTCGTCCAACAGAGCGTACGTGTTCACCGCTCCTTTGGGGCCCGATATAGTCACCGGACAGATTTTTAGTATAATCTGTCTCGGTTCTATAGTTGTTGCGATAGCCATTACCGTCTTGCTCGTTGACGGTGTCACGTTGTTCTGAGCTTGCTCTTCGCTATCGCTTGGACTGTCGTTGTGAAGCGACGAGTGATGCGGACGACGACAGGAGTTAATACCGCACGGCTTTCCTTTGCAGTACACACGACGATGGCGTTTGTCAATACATTTGAAACAGACGCCTTTGCTCTTCACTAGCTCCCACCGTTGCTCGACGTTCAGTGCCTTGTATTGCGGGCACCGAGACAACGGATGGGGCTTATCGCAGCTAGGACACAGATGTTCGGTTTCTGTGTCCACCGTAGCAAAGACGTTCTGTCTCTTTCTGGCGGCGACTTGCGGTGCGGCAGGCTTCAATACTTCGCGTCTAGAGGTCGCTGTCGAAGCGGTGGCGGGCGCATATGTGTGTTTTAACGCACGGCTCGCTTCACGCATTAGGAAGCGTGATAATACAACGACCTCTGGATCCGTTGTTCCCTCGTTCTCTTCCGCATAGTCGCACCACCGGGACTTCAGGTGTGGGCTAAGTTTTTCTAATACTTCCCGAGCCAGCATCGGGTTGTACAGGTAGCTCCGCTTGTCGAGATTTAGTAAAACACAGACTATGTTTTGTAGTTTTACTGCGAACGCGTTCAGTTCGCTTGCGGTAGCTCCCGGTCGTGGTAATTTCCGCATATCATCCAGCGCCTTGTCTATAATTACTTCCGGCCTGCCAAAACATTGTTCCAGTGTCCGCATGATTTCATCTGGATTGTTCGCGGTGTGTAGTAGCGCTGCCACTGCGTCGCGGGCGTCCCCACGCAGGCTGTTACGTAGGCGCGCTATGTTTTCTATCGGCGAGAAACGATACAGCTGCGTGGAGTCCCTCATAGCTGCTTTGAATGGCAGCCACTCGTTGATCGCTCCAGTGAATACAGGTAAGTCGGCGGCTTGGCGTGGCGGTGGATGAGTATGCGTCATCTTTTCTAGTATCGCGGCGAGCTGTTTAATATCACTGCTCGATTGCGACGGTGATTGCGAACGGGCACGTCGTTCAGGCCTGCGTTCGTCTTGTTGCCGCGCGTCGTTACGGGTACACGGTAATTGTTCCCCCCGTGTAGCTTCGGGCTGTGAGCGGAGCCAGTCATCCACTCGGTGAATACGTTCATCTGGCTCCTCGTTCGTTTGCTCACGTACGTCCTCTGCTTCATCCCGTATCGACGTTAACTCCACGGCGAGGCGTTTCTTTATTAATTCCGCCTCCATACGGAGTTCTTCACGGCGAATTGCGGCTAGTTTCTCTTCCGCTTGTAGCTCGGCGAGGCGTGATCGCATAGTCGCACTCGTCGTCGACCTGTGTGAGCGTGGCGGGGAAACGTGGCCTGTTCTGACGTCAGTGCGAGTAACAGGTACAGAGGGTGTTCCCTCCGGTCGGGGTGTGCCCTCAGCCCTCTGTGTGTCTGGCGATAGCGGCGATTCTTCGAATACTCGGACTGTGTTATTTCTGTTTTGTGATTCCATTGCGTCTCCCTGGCTTCTCGTAACAACCATTGATCTAGGTACGCCGTTCGTGGATACAGATGTCTTGATAACACGTCGTTTCTTCTTCAAGCGTTGTCGTAGATCGGCGAAATGTTCTGTTCTTTTTTCTTCCGATCCGGCTTCCGAAGGACCAGATAATATTGTGAATAAAAGACGTCCACAATATTTTAATGTGTGCTAAATTAATAGCGCTTGCTTTATTCTTGTTTCTTACAAAGTTACAGTAGTTCGTAGTAACAATGTGGTTTCTTAATAACGTTCTTGACTGTAGTTTGCTTGTAGATTCGCTGCTTGCTGTTGCTGGTGTTGTGGTGTTTCTCGAACTGATCGCAGTACTGCCGCCCTCTCTGCTATATTTAAGCTCGCCTTTTGCCTCGCAACCGGTAGTGCGATGGATTCCGTGCGGGGCGTCGCTCAGCCAATGAGCGCGCACGCCCTGTGTGCGCGCACTCGGCAGTACCATGAGTCACCATGCCAGATGTTCCGAGTCTGGCATGGTTCATCCTTACAACTAGTGAAATGTATACATTTAAACTTACAACTAGCTATATTCTTATTCTAATCGTTTTAAAATACACATATTCACACATATTCAGTTCATATTATATCTATTCCTAACACGTATTTATAAACCTTATTCCTAACACGTATTATTTCATTTACTTGTTCATTTTATACTATTACACTATCGTTATTCGCTCGCCCCGCTCGCTGTCCGCAACAGTACTATTTTGGAGTTTTTGGACATGTTGTGGTTTTTATTTTTAATCCATTATGTTAGGTTTTTGACCCTATATTATGTGATATCGGAGGCATTTGGAGTGATATAGTTTAGTTTTTGTGCATAAGTGAAGTGGATTATAAATAAAGCTAAAAAACATTCATTCTGAGATCTCAAAAAATCTTCCTAGAAAGTTCTAACAAGGGAGCCACCATCTCTTGTTAGGGTACTGAATCGTCATAACACATGACATTATAATTCACTCGATAATGGCAGTAATGATCTTCATTAAAGAGGACCGGTTGCCAAGTTAGGAAGAAGAAGGAGAAGAAAATCGAATCACTAGTAACCAGCTAATAGTTATAAGATATAAAATAAAGCCGTGGAATTTGATCCTTCAGATCTTTCTGACAAATCAGAAGATAACTTTTCTATATGGATGATCACCACAAATTAGTTCACAAGAGCTGGAAAACTGCGAAGTTTGACGATGCTATTTCCAACAAGCTGTCTATTTACTGCCGTAGTCCACAGTAGGAATACTCAATGAGAACCCACTAGAAATTTGGAACGATCTGAAAATTCAGCTTCCTAAGCTTCATACCATTGCTTCCAAATACTTGAAAATTGTGGGAACTTCATAAACATTTGAACGTTTATTTTCTAAAGCAGCACAAACAGTCAATCAGCAACGAAATAGATTGAAAGGGAAACGTTTAAATAAGCTTTTGTTTTTGCAAAGTCTTCCATAAGAATACTGGATGTAGGACTTTAATACCGGAATTTCTATAGTTGTGGATGATATTTTTGAACTCTTTTTTGTACTTTGAAAATAAACTACTTTTACTGGTAGTCATACGAGTTATTTATATTCAATTTTTCGTTCTACATTGTTTCGTTGTTGTCAGGACTTGTATCAAAAGCGGCAATAAATAAAAAAAAACACTACTTTATCATGCTACTCAGGGTCTCCCGATTGGGCCAAGTTCGGTGAAGCTGTAAAAGCCGCAGCGGCTTCAGGGCCCCGAAGGTTAACAGTGTAGTCAGTCCTAAATAAAATATCTCCCCTGATGGATGTTTCCCCAATTTCAGAGGAAAATAATTTCACTGGGGGAATTTTGGAGAAAGGAAATTTGGAGAAGAACTTTGTTAGCGCGGCGGCTAAGCTACATAGCCGAGCGCGTCAACAATGGCGGGATGGTCGCTGATAAAAGAAACTGACTGACCTGTAGCTCCTCGACCGGTGTAGACCGGGAATACGCTACGCCACCTCGTTGATGGTCTTCAGGTTGTACAGCGCGTTCCTTGATAGGTTTTAGTGGACTGTATAGCGGGTAAATATAACTCACGACGACGTTCATGCGCCGTCCGGGTGCACGTGCACATGATATAGCGGGGTCGTAATGTAATGCACGATGTCAACATGCGTGCGGGCGGGCCTAGACTGTTGGTAATTACAAACAGCTTCCCAATCAGCGACAGAAAGGGGACGACAGGTAGCCGTTGAAGCGGAATGGTAAATATAAAAGAAGTGCCAATTAAGTGGCGCGAGATCAAACTTTATCTGTGTAGCTGTACTACTAAATATTATTTCTAATCAGGGCTCACAACCTAAAGCGTGGTAGTTGTCATACCAGCAACTTAGAAATTATCGTATTTCCCTACATTGTACAAAAACTATAGTACTTCACCAATTTTTGCTCCAGAGGACTTAGTTTTTTAGTTCTTATATAATTAAAATTATCGTATTTTCTTATAATTTGCTATAGTACGAGGGCTCACAGTTGCTAATGCCATCTCTGATATTTTAATTCAAACTTCACATACTCGTTGTTGAAAATTTTTACTGTTTTTTTTTTATAGTAGCTCGACAAATTGACTGTACTGTCTCTGTTGGATGATGTACTATGTCTCTTTCTCTTAAAATCCCTTTCTTTTCGCGTTTCTTGTTCAAAGCTGATAATTTTTACAACAAAGAGCAATATAATGTATTATTCTTACGCAATGTATAATAAATTATTGAAGACACATTTATTCTACTGTCGGCTATTCTTTATTATTGTTGATAATGCCAATAGTCGGCCGGCGTTACTGCAACGTGCAAATAATTGCTTATTGCTTGCACATAATGTAGGTAACCTCTAGGACATTTATGTCTGAAAGAGAGAGCTTTTCACGTTTCTTACACTCGACATTACCATGCGAATTATGTTTTTTCCGAATTTACGATAACGATCTCTGCCTATGTCATTCCCACAATTAAAACGAATCTAACGACACCTCATATAATAAAAACCCCTCAAGCCACAGAGCGTGCCAAAGAAATATACATACATACATACTCTGGAAATACATAACCCTCCTTATTCGCAGTCGAGTAAAAAAACCAAATGTTGCAATTCATGTGTTTCTATAATTTTTATGACAGAGAAACTTTGTATTTCATATTAGATATGTTCTGTATAAATTATGCGGTCGTAGTTATACTTTTGTTATTTGCTAAGCCGCTTAATAGGTTTGTTATCTATATTTAAAGGTACTATACCTACTGATACAAAATCAATACAACAGAGAAGAACGTACGTAGAAAGCAAGTGTGACTCCCATAAAGCCATTTTTTTTTATCTGGTCAGAATACGTTTTTATTTACAAATTGAATAAAGTACCATTTTTGCTTATTTAAGATAGCACTTTTATGGTTCTGAACACATATACCCGCCTCTTAAAGCTACCTATACTAAAAATAAAGGAATAGGCAGGTTTAAGTTTCTTGGGAAAAAGTTGCTGAATTAGTATCATTAGTTGGGGAAATTTTTTGACCGCAATGGGGAAATTTTGAAAATGCTGTCTGAAAACCTTGGGCTCCATCTGACTTTGTTTTGCCTTTTTGTGTGAACTAAAATAATCAGTTTAATTAACATGGAAAAAATTGTTGAAGCTGTAAAAACAATTTAAATCGTAAAATGTTATTCTAATGTATGCTGAAAGAGAAATTGTTTATATAATTAAGGGTTTGTTTACCTAAACTATTACGAAGATAATATTCTCAAAATAAACAAAATTATGAGTAACTTTGATCGCATATATAATCTCAAAGAAATAGAACTATGAATAGCAAGATTAGCAGGGAACGTCTAGCACCCGGCTGTGATATGTTGAGTACCACATCTCCAGAGGAGGCTCAGTGGAATCTACAGATGTGTACGCCCACATTGAAAGAAGAAACAATAGTAGAGAGCAGGGATGAGGAAGAATCCACTTGCATTGACAATATGGTATTGTATAATATACATTACAGTTTTTACAAATTTATATTGTAATAAAATCACTCTATAGTTAGGCTAAATATAAAAATTCTCACTGCGGTAATACATAATGAATGGAGTGACAGTTAAGAATCATCGGGAGTGTAGAGGTGCTGCCCTTAAGTCGCTTAACCTTACACCCATCGCAAGGTAATTCACCTGGCCTGAGTTATTTGTAGTTAAAGTTTGAAGGTTAATTGTGTTTGAAAGCTGAGCGGTAAGAGAACAGGGAGGGTGGAAGAAACAGTACTCTATCCTCTGGTACCATTCCAATAGGACAGCAAGGCCCCTGGTCAGAGTTTTGAAAGAAGTGATAAAATTTTGAGTAGGCTCTCACTGGCCGCTACAGAGGCACTTGGTAAGTTCTCTAAGTTCATGATTTTACTCATCACAAGGAACCTAACAAGTTAGTCAGTACTTGCTACCCGCTTGCTTTTGAACTGCTAAATTTCAAGTAAAACCATAGTATCCCTATTCTTGAAAGAATATAAAATAAAATCATTTATTTTATAGAAAAGTGTAAAATTATTTTTCATTATTTATGTTATTAGCTATATTAATAGAATAACATAATGATTAAACAGCACATTTTGAAATATAACTTAATGAGGCCACAAGAACCTGAGTGGCCTATCTGTTTATTTTTTTGTTAAATTGACCTATTGAGACTAAAAGTGTGCTTTTACAAAACTACAATGACCTAAAGTTAGTAATTTCACTCTATCATCTATGTTAGTATCAGGTAAATCACTTTATTTAAGCCATTGTGGTTTTGTAATAGCACATTGTTAGATTAAGAATATGTTGAAGTGGCAATTTATGGAAAAAAGCTGATAGGCCACTCTGGTTCTTGTGGCCTCAATTTTCAAAATGTTCATTCACTGTTTTGCTAAGCTCTGCTGAGATACTATACAAATGCAGTTCAGTCTAAGTAGGTTTTTGTATTTTGTTTCTGCATGCAAATTTTCACAATTTTTTAGGTTCACAGTTTGGGCTGTGCATTGATACGCAACATGTACATATAACATTGTATGTTACATGTACTTAATCAAATGTTATGTTACAGAATTCATATGCATATACAATTCCCTTTTTTGTAATCAGTTTGTTGTAAAAGAATGTAATTTTATCTTTAAATGTTTAATCTGTACCAATAATTTGGTTCCAGTATTCATCTGAGCCCTCAGACCCATCTAAGTTTGGGATTTACTATGACAGTAAGGATTATGTGTTGGAACAACTGAAAATGGAATTCTCTGATGTTGAATATCCTCAATCACATGTTAGTATGAGTAGTAAAATTGCTTTTGAAATGAGTAATATCTTTTTTCCTGTTTGTTCATTTCATCCCACTTCTGATCATGAGCTTTCCTTATTAATAATAGTTGGAGTCTTTATGGAGATATACAGCATATTTAGTATGGTCTACTCACTTTAATAAAGCCATACAAATTGTTAATGTTGTATTTGTACCTCAAACTAAAAAAGTTATAGCTTTGGAAAAATCTGATATACGAGTATAAATAATTTTGTTCCAGTATCCATCCGAGCACTTAGAGCCATCAAAGTTTGTGAACTACTACGACAATAAGGATTATGCATTGGAACAACTAAAGAAGGAACTCCCTGAGGATAATTATCCTCAATTACATGTCAGTATAAGTAGTAAAATAGTTTTTGGAGTAAGCAATAATACATTTTCCTTCAGTTTATTTATTTTGCATCCCCGGGTTTTCCTGGTGGAGAATAGTTTGAGCCTTTATAGTCAATGATCTAAACAGATATACTGCATAGTTTTCCACAAGTTTCCACAATTCGACATCTACATTATTGTGTATCTATTTTTCGTAATTGAGGCAGGTATCAATCGTGCCAGCCAAATTTTTCTTCTTTATTGGTCTAATAACTGCTATGTAAAGCCCTGGCTTCTGGATCTATGGCATCTGGCATCCTCTTTTACCTAACATCCCATGTCATTGCAAAATCGCTATTCTATTGTTTTATAAACCCTCTTCCTAAGCATGTTACTTATATTTATTTTACATTATATAATACATTTTACATTAGTCCCTGTAATGCTGTTTTGATGATGTCGAAGTTTTTTTTGTTAAAACGTCTAATCTTCAATATCATTGAAAATGCTTAGACGGTTTCCCACGTTTGTTAACTTCTCCTCTGTTCTGCTTGTTACCATATATTAAGAGGATTCTGTGGATTTACCAGAACTATAGGCATGTTGGTTTTATTCATATTATGAATATGGGTCTTTATAGGTACTTTAATATGGTCTTGATACTTTGAATGTATCAAATTGGTATTGATTACTCCCATGATCGTTAACATTTAACCAATCAATGATGCATATCAACCAGCTGTCCACTGAATTATCATATGCGTTAAAGGTAGATGCAGCATGTCTGATTATTTTCTAATTTAAGTTTAATTTACCTTTCGCTCGTAATCATTAGCTAATGACTCATGCGTATTATCGTCTTGCAATTCCGCGGCATACTCTTATATAAAATAATTGCTTTTTATTTGCTTCATCTCCGCTTGCAATAAAAGTATATTTTGGAGTAACCTTGTTACATCGACGCGGACGAAGGTCACTGACTGGTAGTAATTTCTGTAATTCCCTCGCAACCGAAAATCGCTATCTCTTCTGGTTCTATACTTTTAAATAAGTAGATAATGTCCTCAAGGTCACGTGGTTGTTTCCTATCTTTTCTATGTGTTATTTTCTTAACTGTTGTGGATGCTGATTTAAAAAGTAACGTTTTCGTACAGTCTATAACACCATCACTCCTAAAAGCAGAACTAGTTACTAGTGTGAAGTGGGATTTAAATGATAATTCAACACTGTGGTCATTTAATAGTACCTACCTATAATTGTAACAACTTAAGTACCTGAGGGTTAAAATTATTATTTTTATTTCTAGAAAATGGAATTATCAACGCTCAGAAACGGACAAAAAATAAAACATGAGAATTCAGAGGATGGCTTGTCAATAATAGTAAAGATAGAAAATGACAGTAAAATGTACCAGGTTAATGTAAAAACGGAGAGGCTTGAAGAGGAAGACATATTGGATAATGCTGAAGCTACTAGCATACATTATGACGTTCTGGCAACATCTCAAATAGTGCATTGCAATTTGTGTGATAGAATATTCAAAAATAGGTGAGTGTCCAACAAACTATCTCGTGCTATACTGAGGTACAATATAGAAACCATGAATTTATTTCCTAAATCTCAGGGGACAGCAGACATAGGCATAAGTACAATAATACATGCATATCTTTACATATTTCACATATTAATTTCTATAACACTTTCCAAAATTTGCAAGCCCTAATCCCCACTATTCAGGTTGTCAGTATTATTAATAATCTTTCCTTTTGTTATTTGTATTTTTTACTTTCTGCCTATGTGGGCAACTTTGCCAATGTCAAGGATGAAAAATGGACATAATAACGGCAACATTTAACAGATACGTATCTCCGAATGATTGAAGTTGTATACAACATGACAGCTATACTATTAGCGACAATATATCATAATTTTTTTTGTAGATTCAATTTATTAAAGCACAATAATGGTCATATAAAAGTTGAAATAAACTCATTAAGGGATATTGAAATGAATGAGTTACAACAGTGGCAATATCGCAACAAAGTTTATGATAAAAGTGATAATATTGTTGCACATGTCCCTGATGTTCACATCAGGAAAAAGATTGAAAACAAATTATGCGGAAAACAATTACCCTTTACCCAGCACCCTGATGGTATCATTGATGATACAAATAATGACAATCTTACTGATAAAGAACTCGAGGAAATGAAATATAAATGTGTCTCATGCGACCGCATCTATAAAAGTAAAATGACTTTGACAATGCATATTAAAAGGGCTCATTATGATTACGGAAGAACGTTTGAATGTTGGTGCGGGAAACAGTTTCGTACACCGATACACTTACGTTTGCATATGAGTCGGCGGCATGATGGTAAAACTAATGACAAATTACACAGATCGAATGAGGATATTAAGCTGTGTCTTACTAGTGAGAAGGATGAGGAAATTAAATATAAATGTGACTCATGTGAGCGTGCTTATAAAAGTAAATATTCTTTAACTGAGCATGTAAAGAGAATTCATTATGATTATGGGAGAACGTTTGATTGTTGGTGCGGGATACAGTTTCGTACACCGACACACTTGCGATTGCATATGAGAAGGCGGCATGATAGTAAAATCAGTGATACAAATAATGACAAATTACACAAATCGAATAACCATAATAAGCTATGTGTTACTGATAAAGAGGATGAGGAAATGAAATATAAATGTGACTCATGTGAGAGTGTTTATAAAAGTAAATATTCTTTAACTGAGCATGTAAAGAGAATTCATTATGATTATGGGAGAATGTTTGAGTGTTGGTGCGGGAAGCAATTCCGTACCCCAATGCACTTGACTGAACACAAGAGCAATCGACATGGTGCTAAAAATGAAGTATACAAATGTGAATACTGCATGGCCGTGTTTAATGTGAAACCGGATTTAACAAAGCATATAAAGAGAATGCATTATGATTTTGGGAGAACATTTGATTGTTGGTGCGGGAAACAGTTCCGTACTCCAATACACTTACGTGGACATATGAAGCGGCAGCATGGTGGTACAATTAAATATGTAAATAACCACGAATCCTATAGTGTTTCTTGTTCCTCTACGATGTGAGTAGGAACGAACCATGGCAAATGCTAATTTACAAATATTAGGTCCTTACATATGAAATTGGCTTTTTGTACGGGAGGAATATAAAGATTTTTTTTTTGTTTTTGTTTTTGTTGTTACCTATGCACTTTTGCCATTTAATAGGTAATTCATTGATCCCTGTTAAGTAACTACGCTCCCCGCGCGCCGCCGCGCCGTGACTAGCGAGGCGGGATCGGAGGGGGGAACAACTATTATTGCGCCATGAGACGTGCGTGCGAGAAGTCCATTATTTTTCTGTACAAATATTTTTCTATATAAAGTATTAAAGTTTAAGAAGCACAAAACTGTCTCATTCAAATCTATTCAAAAAGAGCGGCGTAAACATTTGGTGACCGCGACGTGATATTGGAGAAGAAACGCAACTTTCTGATGATCATTGTTACCTACTACTTTCAAATCACCGGAAAACGGACACCACCTCTAGGAATTCGCCAGCCACCAGCTGCAGCCACTATTTCCGAGGGAAGTGCGTTTATTCCTTTATATCTTAATCCTTTCTATTTTAATTTGCGTTTAATATCGTTGATAACTCCGTATTACGTATCGTGTAATAAAAATTCGTGGAACAAATACCCACAAGTAAAATATCGAAAATAAGTGTTCAAACTTCGTTGTAATTTGCCAAATAACGGTAAACTACCATTTGATTAAATAATTAAAACTTGTAATAATCATTTATAAAGAAAATATTTAGAAATTTCATTGTAATTTTATATTTTAAACATCATATTCAACACACAGTGTCTAACAGTGTTGAATTGTTCATTTCACATACGAATATTTCCTATTTGTTAGTGTTCCATTCTTCTTAAAACATATTTAAACATATTCTAAAGTATATTTGCCGACTATTTCAGGTGTTCTCCGAAAGTGTGCTGGTGAGAATTTGGTAAAAACTTGGCAAGTTTACTCGCCGTGTATTCCAACAAGCAACCGTGCCCTCTCAGTGTGTCGCGCTGTGCATCGGCGTCGGCCGCAGAACCGGTTTCTTATCTATTAGCTGCGCTTTACTGGAGTTAAACGTAACGTATTCATTGTTTGATTTCTAATACTAAAAGATAGTTGTTCACGTACTAGCGTACTAAACTAATTTGTGATACGTTATTTTCGCCTGCAAGATGAGTGAATTAAAAGAACTTATTAAACAAAGAGGTAATATCAGAGCGCGAATAACTTTATTTGAAAGGCATTTAGCGCCATTTTTAGATATTGAAGAAACTAGTACTGTAAAAATAAATGAACTTAGTATCAGGCTGAGTAAAATACGTGATCTTGCGTGCAGCTTTGAAGACGTTCAATCACAAATTGAAATGTTGGACGACGATACAACTAAACAAATGCAAGAACGCGAAACTACAGAAAATATCTGTGTCAATTTAATCGCTCAAGCTGAATCCTTATTAGAGTATTTCCAAAACACAAATAAGGTATCCAACACAAGTTTTAAAGGCTCTTGCAATTTAAAGTTACCAGCTTTAAAGATCCCGCCTTTTAGCGGAGAGTCAAATAAGTGGCTTTCCTTCAGAGACATGTATATTTCCTTAATTCATGATAATGAAAATATAGATGACATAGGTAAATTCCATTACCTTAAGTCTTATTTGGAAGGCGCGGCTTCCTCTGTAATTAATTCAGTAAATATGTCGTCAGACAACTACATAATAGCTTGGAACTTATTGTGCGAACGATATAATAACAAACGGTTGCTAATTCATGAACACATTAAGTGTTTATTTGCCATAGAACCTCTGCACAGGGCAACAGACTTCGGTATTCGCGATTTGATAGATACTTTATCGAAAAATCTAAGTGCTTTAAATTCATTAGGAGAACCTACTGACAATTGGGACACGATTGTTATATATATGGCCTCGACGAAGTTAGATACTGTTACGGCAGGAAAATGGGAAGAGTATAGAAATGATAGGGATTCATCTACTTTAAAAGATTTTTATTCATTTCTTCGTCAGCGCGCTTCAGTTCTGGAAACCATGAACGCTAGTAGGTCTTCAAAGCCTTACGAGAAACGACATAGTTTACCCAAAACTAAATCATTTGTTTCATCTTTGGAAGCATCTCTTGACAAGCGTTGTGCAATCTGCAAACAAGATCATAAAGTTTTTGAGTGCTTTAAGTTTAAATCTTTACCTATTGATGAAAGAATTACTAAAGTTTCGCAATTAAAACTCTGTAGTATCTGCTTTCGAACCGGCCACCAGACCTATCAATGTAGGATGAGTGGATGCCGGATTTGTCGACGAAAACACAATACTTTATTACATAGACAATCAAGTACACACATATCACAACAGCAAGGGGTTATTGAACAACCTCCACTAAATACTAATTATGATAATAATATAAATGCAAACTTACCTGTTTCTGTTGTCGACTCCACAGCATCTAGTCCCTCTACTTCGGTATCAATGTCTGCAGTCTCCACCAATCAAGCCATTCTTTCCACGGCGTTGGTCAAGGTGATAAGCAATGACAAATCATTTATTCTAAGGGCCTTACTAGACTGTGGCAGTCAGACATCCTTTATTAGCGAGAATGCTCAAAGGAAAATCGGTTCCTGTAAAAGAAAAGATCAATATAAATGTATATCTGGCTTAGGCAATATTGTCTTAAATGTGACACAATACTGTACAATACGTAAAAATTCACTACATAATAATTTAAACATAGCTCTAAAAGGCTTTATTCTACCTAAAATTACTGATAATCTACCTCATGCTACAGTACGAATCCAAGATTTGTGTATTCCCAATCATATTCAACTTGCAGACCCACAGTTTTATAAACCCGCTGAAATTGATTTATTGTTGGGTGCTGATATATTTTGGGAACTTATTGGTGTAAATAAAATAATTTTAGGACCACAAAGGCCAATCTTGCAAGCAACAAAGTTAGGCTGGTTAGTATCTCGGCCCATGGGGGGGAACATAAATACCAATTCTAAACGAATACAATGTCATTTCAGTCAAGATATAAAACAACAATTAACTAAATTTTGGGAACTAGATGATTTGTACCCTACTAAATTTGAATCTAAGGACAATGAATATTGCGAGCAACTATTTACTAAAACAACTTGTCGTGATGAAAAAGGTAGATTTATTGTAGAGATTCCACTTTGCGAGTCACCGGAATCATTAGGTGATTCATATAATGTTGCAGAAAAAAGATTGATCCAACTCGAAAAGAAACTAAGAAACAACCCTATTCTAAGACATGAATATTATAAATTCATAAACGAATATAAATCTTTAGGGCATATGAGTGAGGTTCCTAAGCCTTCATTCGGTAACTATTTACCACATCATGCTGTAATAAAAGAACAAAGCGAAACAACCAAATTAAGAATCGTATTTGATGCTTCAGCAAAAACTACTTCCGCAAAATCTTTTAATGATATACAATATATAGGCCCAGTCGTACAAGATGATCTTCTATCAATCTTACTTAGATTTCGAAAACATAAATACGTTATTTCAGCAGACGTTGAGAAAATGTACCGCCAAATACTAATAAAACCACAACAACGTAATTTGCAAATGATTTTGTGGCGTGACCACGAGGCGTCACCTGTTAAAACATTCCAATTAAATACAGTTACTTACGGTACAGCGTCTGCTCCTTTTCTTAGCACTAGATGCTTAATGCAATTATCGAAGGATTGTTCAGACCCTGAAATATCAAACCTTATTAAAGAAGATTTCTACGTTGATGATTTTTTATCCGGAGCCCAAACAAAGAGCGAACTAAAACATGTGGTAACTTCGGTAACCAATATACTAAAGTCGGCATGTTTTCCTTTACGCAAGTTTCGCACCAATGCTCCATCAATTTTTGAAAACAACATGACAACATCACCAAAAAATCTTGATCTATGTTTACCTTCCAGTGCATTAGGTTTAAAATGGAATCCATGTGTAGATGTTTTTGAATTTCCCGTTCATATTGAAGCTCCAGAACTAGTTACAAAAAGATCAATCCTATCAAGCTCAGCAAAGTTGTTTGATCCTTTAGGATTGCTAGGTCTGTGCACTATTACTCCTAAAATTATTCTTCAAAAACTGTGGCTTACTAAATTGGATTGGGATGACCCTGTTCAACCAGAGTTAGAGAAAATGTGGAATAATTTTGTGTTGAGTTTAAATACATTTGCTACCGTTCAAATTCCTAGGTGTGTAATAATAGATAAACCTATTACTATGGAGCTTCATACATTTTCAGATGCATCTCAGACTGCATACGCTGCCTGTGTTTATATGAGATCAGTTGATATGTCTGGAAACATCTTAGTCAGACTTCTTTGTGCAAAAACAAAGGTAGCGCCTTTGAAATCTGTTACTATTCCGCGTTTAGAGCTTTGTGCTGCTCAACTGGCAGCTCGTTTGTGTGACAAGGTTAGAAATTCTCTTCGATGTAATATTTCAGAACTAGTTTATTGGACAGATTCCACAGTTGTTTTGTGCTGGGTGGCATCTCAACCTTGTGAGCTTCAAACTTTTGTAGCTAATCGCGTAAGTGAAATTCAAGATCGCACTTCAATTAGTGCTTGGAGGCATGTGGCAGGTCAAGAAAATCCTGCTGACATGGCTTCAAGAGGCTTAGATCCTAAAAACATTAAATGGGCCACACTATGGTGGAACGGCCCTACTTTTCTTGAGATGAATCCAGATAATTGGCCACAAACCTTCACTCCAATTAACGATGTACCTGAAAAAAAACCTTATCCTAAAGGTAAACCTACTAGCTACAATAGATCTACAACATGCACTACATCTACTGTTTATACAAATCATACAACTAATACTACTGAAAATTCTACACAATCAAACAAATTGATAAACTTTGATAGATATTCAAAATTCACAAATTTACAAAGATGTATGGCCTACGTTTTACGTTATATTTATAATCTAGGACATAAGCACTCTAAATTAATAGGTCCCTTATCTACTAGAGAATTAAACTCTACTTTAAATCTATTGATAAAACAACATCAAAATGAATGTTTTTCGCTAGAAATTAAAGGGCTAAAAACTAAACAAAACTTATCATCAAGGTCCCATATTTTGTCCCTCAGTCCATTCGTTGATGAAGATGGTATCCTTCGCGTGGGTGGACGAATACAAAATTCTGGCGCCGACTACAAAAAAATACATCCAATATTATTAGATACGTCTCATAAATTTCACTAAGTTGTTATTTATACATTATCACAAAAAACTATTACATTGTGGACCTCATCTTTTGCTTAGCGATTTAAGAAATAATTTTTGGCCTTTAAGAGGACGAATACTAGCTAGAAGTACAGTAAATAAATGCAAAATATGTAAAATCATGAAAGCAAAATGCATAAATCTTATAATGGGAAACTTACCTGCTTCCAGAGTCGTTCCATCTCTCCCTTTTGAGGTCAGTGGTGTCGACTTCGCCGGGCCATTTTATATCACCGATCGTAAGGGTCGCGGTTGTAAAATCACAAAATGCTACATGTGTCTGTTTATTTGTTTTACAACTAAAGCATTACATTTAGAGGTAGCTAGCAACCTCACGTCTGAAGTATTTATGCTTTGCTTAAGGCGGTTCATATCTCGAAGGGGAAAGCCACTCCAGATATATTGTGATAATGGTACTAATTTTGTCGGTGCGAATAACGATATTACGAATTTTATAAAATCAAACAGTGAAAATTTTACCGGGTTTGCTGCCGATGAAGGTATTATGTTTAAATTCTCACCAGCCTACTCTCCCCACTTTGGTGGGCTTTGGGAGGCAGGCGTTAAGTCTGCGAAATATCATATTACTAGGATTTTAGGCGATAAACATCTTACATTCGAAGAGTTATCAACTTTATTTTCGCAAATTGAAGCCATCCTCAATTCCAGACCGCTGACTCCTCTCTCTTCAGACCCTAATGACCTTCATCCCTTAACTCCGGCGCACTTCCTGATCGGTAGACCACTTACCTCGCTACCTTCACCGAACCTGCTCGAAATAAATCCAAACAGGCTACATAGATCTGGAGAAACTGCGGCAACATTTTTGGCATCGTTGGAAGAAGGAGTACTTGAGTGAGTTGCAGCAAAAGACTAAGTGGCAAACCTCTCAAAGGGGATTTCAGGAGGGCGATTTAGTGATCATCAGAGACGCTAACGTGCCACCCCTTAAATGGCGAATGGCACGTGTCTACAAATTATTCCCCGGACAAGATGGAACTACCAGAGTTGCCGATTTATATACTACAAAGGGCATAATTCGCAGAGCTGTTAACAATCTCTGCCCACTGATAGACATTGACTCACCACTAACACCTCGAAACCCTGAAGCTTTCGAAGGGGGGGAAGATGTTAAGTAACTATGCTCCCCGCGCGCCGCCGCGCCGTGACTAGCGAGGCGGGATCGGAGGGGGGAACAACTATTATTGCGCCATGAGACGTGCGTGCGAGAAGTCCATTATTTTTCTGTACAAATATTTTTCTATATAAAGTATTAAGTTTAAGAAGCACAAAACTGTCTCATTCAAATCTATTCAAAAAGAGCGGCGTAAACAATCCCTTTACTAAAAAAACCATGGGGGCGAAAATCAATAAACTCTTTGAAGGTGGTTTGGACTATCAAATCGGAGTTAAATTTTTTTCCTTGTAAGAAGTTGTCCAAATTCAGGAAAAAATGGTAATCTGCTGGAGCAAGGCCCGGGGAGTACGGTGGATGTCGCAGACATTCCAATTGTAGCTCATATAACTTAGTGGTTGTTTGTTGTGCGGTGTGTGGTCTTGCGTTGTCTTGAAGCAGCAGTGGCCTAGAGAAATTGACCAATCTCAGTTGTTTAGCAGCTAGTTCTTCCTTCATGGTTTGGAGTTGCTGACAATAGATATCTGCCGTAATCGTTTGGCCAGATTTTAGAAAGCTGTAGTGAACGAAACCGGCGCTAGTCACAAGTAACTTTTTCTGAGTCAATTATCGTTTAGGGCAGGATTTGGTTGGGTCTCCAGGGTTCAGCCATTGCGACGAGCGCTTCCGATTATCGTACAGTATCCTCTTTTCATCACAAGTAATGATTCGATTTAATATCCTTTCATTATTGTGTCAGTTGAGCAAAGTAACACAGCAGTCGACGCGTGTTTGTAAGTTTTTTTACTTTCCCGATTTCTTCAAGTGGATTAATACAGTTTTATCACTTACCCCGAAGCCTGCTATCGCTGAAATGCTTTGTGATGGATCCGCTTCCACAATAGCTTTTAATTCTTCATTTTCAACTAGGGTCTCCGGCCTTCCACGGGGTTTGTTTCGTAGTTCAAAATTTCCAGAACGAAAACGTTGAAACTAAAAACGTACCGTGCTTTATTTTGCGACACCAGCGCCGTACACATCATTAATCCTTCGAGCTGTTTCTGCAGCACTGGTGCCACGGTAGAACTCGCACTCGTAAATATACCGATATTTCATGTTTTCCATTATGCGGTAATAAGCTACGCCAAAGAAAAAAATAATGAGGAAAAAACAAATTAATAACTGTTTTGAAAAACTCAAATATATCAGCTAAATGAATTTATAAATTTGAATTTGGAATTCTTAACCAAAGAGGAGATATTTCAGAGTAAAGTGGTCAGTACGCCAAACGCTATTTTCATATGTAAGGTATGTATGTCCCTAATATTTTGGTAGTGACCATAAGTGGGGGTAATTAAACAGCATTTTTTTCACAAAATGCCATAATTTTTAAGAGTGCTAGTTGAATGCAGAGCTAAGGAATTAAATAGTGCTGTGAGCTAATTTGTATTGTTGCTATCGGTAGCAAGTCGATAAATTTCAACATTGTTTTAAATGAAATATTTACACAACATAACATACCATCACGCCAAACCAAACCAAAGGGTTAGGCAGAGGTGTAGTAATGTACGCCCACAGTTCGCCGGGTATGTTTTTTAGGTCCCATATAATAGGGGGCGAGCCTATTACCATTAATCGGGCAAAAAGCCAGACTCCGAGCTGCTACTGAGAATTTTCATAGAAAAACCCAATAACACTTTTCTCGACCTTGGGGATCGAACCCAGGAACTCGATCATAGCAGTCGCACTTACTACCGCTAGGCTAATGAGGCAGTTACATCTTGGATAACATAATAAAAAAACAAGGTATTATCATTTATCAGATATTTTTGATCTGAAATTTCGCATAGACATCAAATAGAAGAAATAATCTTCAAAATTTAATATTCATCAGAATCATTTTTCGCCATTTCTCGTTCTTGGCGATACATAAAACTTTTTTTTGTATAGAACCTACGTACTTTGATCAGTCATTATTAAAAACAAAACAACCTGAGTATTAACGAGATATGTAAACATACGATAGTGGTCATAAGGCAGCAATCACATCACTACAGTGTTTGCGCGTGAGGCGAGGTGTGCGGAAAGCGGGGGGAGATGCACTGCATTCAACTCGCACGCGTACTATACGTGTACTGTGAGTTTTTTATTTCCACGGAGTTACCTGACTTTTCATGCGTTGCTATTTTACTAATTGGTACTAATCGTAAATCGTAATCGTAAATAGGTATAAACGTATTAAAAAGTATTTCTAAAAAAATATTGAACCCTCCAAACGTGAAACCCGAATGAAGCAGATAAAATCCCTCTCTCGTGGGCAAATTGACGCGTACTCTAATAGTATAGGATCCCGATATAAAACGACCTTCACCGAGATGTTTATTTCATGAAACGTATTTTATATTTAATTTAATATGTCAATAAATATATTGCATATGCTTAACAAATTTTAGTCCAGGGTATTTTTAACTAATAATTTAATAAAAAATTTTTGAAACATTCCACCGGTGTGATTAATAAATAAACTCTATACCAATCGAAAGTATGAAGCCCATAGAATATGCAAACGTTAGGTTGCCTATTTTTTTCCGGTCACAACTATCGGGTAGCCAGCTATAAACAGGCAAATCTATACTAGCATTTTGCAACGGTCTGCTTATTGAATTGAACTTAAATAAAATTAAAGATCATATAAAGAAAGAGAGTGCGCATGCTATTTGTGCTTGAAAATGAAAAGGATAGCGATAGACGCGTATATACTGTGCATCATTTTGGAGTATTTATTATTAAAATAGAGAAATAGTCATTTAATTTTTTCTTTTTCAATCAATTAATTATTTATGTGTGTTATTTTTTAAGTGACACTAAAGTATATACACATTTTTAGTGAAGAAGAAGGTTATAGTAATAATATATATTACTAATCTTGCAAATTTTATCTTTATTATTAGAAGACAAAATAAAAAAAAAATTCTATTTATTATAAAAAATTAAAAATACAATTTTTTTTTTAAATTATTCAGGTACCGAGTCATCGGACATATAACTGTGATCTTCAACTTCTGAATCTTCTTTGTCATCACTCTCTGTTTCAATTCTTTCGACAATGTCTTCTATTTTTAAAGGTGTATGATCCCCAACGAATTCTACTGGTTTTAAATATTCATGTATGTAAGTCTCTGAGAGTTCAAAAACTTTTGTGTAATTTTATTTTTGAAAAAATGGGAAAATTTCCTTATCATGGCCATACTTTAAAAACTCTCAAACACAATATGTCCGCCGGTGTTTTTAGCGGGATCTTCAAGCGACATTTTGTGGTTTTTATTTTTATTTCATTTACTTAGTTTTTTGGCCCTTTATTATGCGTTTTGCGTTATATAGTTTCTGTACATAAAAGTAGTGGATTATAAATATAAACTGAAAGCATGCACCACCATCTTGTTAGAATACTGAAATCGTCATGGCACATGACGCTATAATTAACTTAATAATGGCAACAATGGTCTATAATAAACAGAACTAGTTGTCAAGTTAGGAAGAAGAATATGTCCGCCATTGCTGTTTCACTTTTGTTTTTAGCGGAACTCCGTCCGCCATTTTTATACGTCTTTGGATCAAGTATTGATCTAATGTAAAAACTTTATTTTGTAATGCAAGTTCTATGTTCAATTTTTAATAAGAAAGAGAAATTTAGAATGTTTTGACAGTATAACATAAGGTTTTGGGGATAGAGAGAAACTTCTATTGAATTCAGGTTAAAACATATTCGTACATAGAAGTTAAACATTTACAATCTACAATATATACTTAGGTACACGTCATTGAAGCAACTTCTTTTATGTATTGGATCTGAGCTGTTACTGAATGTCTTTCATCCAAATTTGTTATTGATATGACAATTTTCATGTAATTATTTTCAATATTAAAATTTCCTAAATAAAGCATACACAAGTCCAAAAATTGATTATCACAATTTTTATACTTAAGTAATATAAATGTATATTGTTATAGTTATAGTTATTATTAAAAAATATCAAAATGAACATGCTGTAAGTTTACCAGTGCTGCCAAACCTGATATCTATTTGATCTTAGAATTGATCAAAAAATACGGTACATTTTTCGCAATTACCTATATAAATAAAATCGAAATTCGTTTATAAAAACAAACCCATAGACACGATATAAAAAATCAAAATATACCCAGTACAAAAATCGTGACTCGCCATCTCTTATCAATACAAAAAGTAACCATGAAAATATTTGATTTAATGATATATCAACTGGTCTATATAATAAAATAAAATTGAAGTGTCTGTTTGTAATGTCAAAACAACAGTTTTTTAGTAAAGGTACCTGAAAGTATATATGATACTAAAAAAAAAACAATTTTAACATTTTTGTGTGTCTGCCTGTCTGTTTGTTCCGAGTAATCTCAGAAACGGTTGGACCGATTTTGACGGGACTTTCACTGATAAATAGCTGATATCATAGGGAGTAACTTAGGTTACATTTATTTTAGAAAAAGAATTAGGGTTTCATACAAATAAAAAAATCTTGTCATGGTGAATCAATTCGGTCGCTTTAATGGCTTACGCTGAGTAAACCATAAGAGATAGCAAATTAATGTTTTATACAATTGTAGACATTAAAGAGACCTACAAAAATGTCACAGACTATACGTCTATCTTTTAAGGAACACCCACAATAAGCACTTTTATCTTGTCTTCGCCAGCGCACGTAGATAAAGCAACTTTTGATCATTTCTACTTCTGACTTACTTAACAAAAAATAATATTAAGGTTAGCTGAGAGTTGTAGTCTAATGTTAGATAGCCTATGCTATTTCTCGTGTATCTGGCTATCATATACTAAAAGAATTTTTCGAATCTGACTGGTAGTTTAGAGATAAGTGTGTTTAAACAAACAAGCACAATCTCTTCCGCTTTATTATATTAATAGAAGTTGTGCCCCGCGGTTTCATCCGCCTATAATTTCGCGGTAAACCGTAGCCTATGTGTTAATCCATGGTGACTGCTAATTCCAAACCAAATTTCATCAAAATTGGTCCTATCGTTTGAGCTTAAAGAATTAACAAACACACTCACAAACTTTCGCCCTTTTTAATATTAGTAGAATATAGTATAGATTCTGAATCAGTTTTCTGTGAGGGCCGGCTAAGTTGGTAGATCTACTGATTTTCATCTTACAGTCTACTAATTTTCGTCACTTTATCTACCATTTTTCTAAAACTACACTAGTTCCTTGTTTCTGAGTTTTCACAGTGTTTCCAAGTTAGCCATTTTATGGCTTTATCTGGCAACATTTAATATTCATTTTGCCAAAAATATCAAATATTATTGGCTAATCGGTGAAACTGTAAATAGCCCAGTCATATTAGGTAAAAAAAGGGGTCAACCTCGGAAAGAAAGATAATAAGCTGCAAATTGGTATGAACCTTTGTTTTGTCATTCTAAATGTTGTCTCAAAAGTCACAATCGTTATCGTGTCCGCGTCTCAAGATATACAAGGTCAAAGGTCACAAAAATCGGTTTTTCGCGAATATCTGGCTTCCTATCGGTTAAATGAGATTTGCATTTATTATAAAAGTTGTAGGCTATAAAATTCCCTACAACTTTTGTTTATACTTTTTTTTCATACAACCAACCGTTTTGAAGGTAGAGCGCGAAGAGTGCACATCGTACAGTCATATACGGCCTAATGCAAGGTCAAGCGTGAGTTATGGTTATCAGTACGTTATAAAGTCAATTATTTACTTGGAAATTATAATTATTAAACAATGCCTATTATTTATGTACTAACTATTAATTATTTATATTTAATTAAAGTAAGTAACTTGATTATTTATATATAATTATTCATATTTAACTATTTAAGTATAAAATATTATTAATTCTGGATTATATATTTTAGTTTTATTTTAAGTTAAAATAATAGTAAGAGTATATATTTTACACATATTTTTATTTATTATTAAATACGGCATAATATACATTTGTCAAAATGTGAGTTCAAATATCAAAAGTATCTTTGTTGATTTTAATTGTAATGAAATTGGAAATGGAAGCTAATTATCTTCTTCTTCTTGTCGCTCAAAAATGTTCGATTCATTGTCATCATCCTCATTATCTGTCATGTTCATCTCCAAACCTTCCAGAATATCGGGATCATATGTATTTTCTTCATCGGGATTACTTGGATACAGTGAAGCGTTGAGGCAAGCTTGTCCGTTGCACTGGCCGCAAGCTAAAGAACATTGTAGCCCTGATTTTCTGCATCCACAGCGGGAACCACAACCATTTTTGCAATTGCAAAATATTACGTTTAGTAGTTCGGCTGGTGCTGGAGGTAATAACGTTCGTATGGGCTCCAGGATTTCATTTTCAAGCATCCAGCCCCATTCTTGAGGTTCTAAGTCCTTCCCTAACCTAACCTAAATAATTATAATTTCCAAGTAAATAATTGACTTTATAACGTACTGATAACCATAACTCACGCTTGACCTTGCATTAGGCCGTATATGACTGTACGATGTGCAGTCTTCGCGCTCTACCTTCAAAACGGTTGGTTGTATGAAAAAAAAGTTTAAACAAAAGTTGTAGGGAATTTTATAGCCTACAACTTTTATAATAAATGCAAATCTCATTTAACCGATAGGAAGCCAGATATTCGCGAAAAACCGATTTTTGTGACCTTTGACCTTGAATATCTTGAGACGCGGACACGATAACGATTGTGACTTTTGAGACAACATTTAGAATGACAAAACAAAGGTTCATACCAATTTGCAGCTTATTATCTTTCATTCCGAGGTGAAAGCCCTAATATGACTGGGCTAAAAAGCCGCAGCGGCTTCAGGCCCCCTAAGGCTAACAGTGTAGTCAGATCTATAAATAGTTTACAACTAAGAATAAGAGGTTATTTTTAAAAAGCAGACGTGTGCCTTTTACCATGTACCCACGAAAGTGTTGGATCAAAACAGGAAGTAAGAATTTTTTTTTCTCAAACATGCATGGAAATATTGTCATTATTTTCGAAAAAAGAACACAGACAATGAAAATCAAATCCATTACAGATGCGTTTTTTGAATTTGGAACATTACGATGCTCCAGCAATGTTGTATGAAACGGCGCGCTTGGGTTCATCACATTGCATTCCAATTCGGAAACAGAATCTCTCCCGGTGGCCATTTGCCAACATCTAAATCCACAGCCATCCATCTAAAAACAGCATTTTCAGCCATTTACAACTACATCCAATACCCATCTGCGAACCTCATCAGAAGTTCAACAAACAAACGTAATTGTACCGGGGAAATCAATACCATTTTCTTTTAGTGATTGCCCCAATATGACTAATGTAACTTTTAATATTAATTAAATTAAATGTATAATATAATAAGTATGTTTTATTTCCATGCATGTTTGAGAAAAGCACTTTACCTATATATGCCTTGGCGGAAATGGCAATTGCTTGTCTCGTAGTAGTGAAATACTCGCCTATGGCTCGGCCTTCAAACTCATACTCGACCTGCAATTGCCTATTTCACGGCCTTTGCAATAATGTACTATTTTGGAGTTTTTGGACATGTAGTGGTTTTTATTTTTAATTCGTTATGTTAGGTTTTTGACTCTATATTATGTGATATCGGTGGCATTTGGCGTGATATAGTTTGGTTTTTGTGCATAAGTGAAGTGGATTATAAATAAAGCTAAAAAACATTCATTCTGAGATCTCACAAAATCTTCCTAGAAAGTTCTAACAAGGGAGCCACCATCTCTTGTTAGGGTACTTAATCGTCATAACACATGACATTATAATTCACTCGATAATGGCAGTAATGATCTTCATTAAAGAGGACCGGTTGCCAAGTTAGGAAGAAGAAGAAGAATGTACTATGTGCATTAATAATTTCCTTGTTCCTGAAGAACCAGAATTATCAACTTCCAATGAGTATTGTATTGAATTAACCTATAGTGATTAACTAAAACGTTGTATATGTTATGAACTTGTATTTATTTTTAACACAATTCCTTTGTATACTTTTACCCACTTTATACGGAATGAATTTTTGTCATTCTACCCCTTTATAAAACTGTTTGGCCATTTCTTGTTTCCTTGTCTTGGCAACACTGGTCTAGAATGCTTTCGCCATAGACCAATACTTTCGCTCTCTGCTTTCGCTTTCCTGTCTTTCTCACAGATTAGTTATTAGTAACCACAGAGTATTTTATTAATACTGAGAATAAACTATAATTCTTTTCCGTATTAGTGTATTACCTATGGTCTTTCTCCTCAGCAGAGAGTAGTATATTCTTTGTGGTTCTTTGCTCCTCAGGGTAATCGAACGTTGAACATTTAAAAAAAGCTTATTTTGTAATTGTACAAGTCAGTAAAACTGGAGGCTGAAACGTGAGTGGTATTTTTATTATATTTAAACTTTTTCTGATTTAAATCTATCTATAAATAAAATATTTCAGGTTTTCCATTGTATGTATGCGCATTACGCAAAATCGTCTGGATTGATTTTGAGCATTTTTTGTTTTACTCTTTATCAAAAAGAAAATAACACGATGTGTTCATTCAATCAAAAGTTATTAAAGTTTTAACTGTTTTAAGCAACTACAACTTTTTAAATCACTATGCGTTCTTCTGTCGTCCACGTGAGCTATGCCCTGGGCACAGGCAGTTTTTATAATGTGAACCTCGTTACATATTTGATAAAGTATTTTTGTATTAGCCGTTTTCCTACATTTATCTCGATTACCCTGAATTACCAACGTGATTGTAACATTATAGCCACTGAGGACGCGGAAGCGGTAACAAATACGAGGAATCTAACGAAGAACGCAGTTTGGCTTGGCTTACATTTTTATTTTATATATAAATTATGTATGATGTAATTATTTATGAGGGTTGGATTTAGAATAGTTTCGTATAATTTTGAAATTGTTAGAGATTAGTCCCTTTTTTAGGTCACTTTTTGGTAAATACATTGACGGTTCCAATAAATATAAAATACCAAAAAATAATTTCTTTTATAAAAGTAGTCTTTTGTAAATTCTATTCTTTAAACAAAAGGAACACTACAGGTTTACCTAAAATGTAGCTATCTCAAAAGCAAACAGGTAGCTTGTTACTTTTGTTAGTTTCCTTGTGATGAGTAAAAGCATGAACCTAGTGAGCTTACTAAGCATGCATCTGTAGGCGCTGGTGAGTGTCTACTCTAAATTTTATCACTTACTAGCTGACCCGCACAACTTCGTTTGTGTCACATAAAGCTCTCAAAAGGAATAAATTTTCTCTATTTTTTCAACATTTTTTATTGATGCTCTTCTCCTATTGGTCGTAGCGTGATGTAATAATATAGTCTATAGCCTTCTTGATGAATGGGCTATGAAACACTAAAATAATTTTTCAATTCGAAGTAGTAGTTTCTGAGATTAGTGCATTTAACCAAACAAACTCTTCATCTTTATTATGTTAGTATCGATTAATTATCAGGTATCAAGTTTACACTGTCATAATTTCCACAACTCAGGTTCCATGTACACTTATTGTGGTATCACAATCATGTGGTCAACTTGAATCATGCCAGCCCAATGCTTGCAGGAACTCTGTCAGTCACCCGATGTTGTTAAATACCTCTGGAAGAATCCTTGGCATGCTGGTTATTTTAATCTGGTATTGGGCCAACTCTCTCTCTCTTCTACTCCCATGCATGCTCAGCACAGGGGACTTTCAGCAACACCTAAACTAAAAAGGTGTTTATTGTAGTACCCTTGTCCTGTTAAGGTAATTAATTGTTCTTGCTTGACATCTACTGAAGCATAAAAAGCCTTTGGAGATCTTGGGATTAACAAGGGCCAATGATTCCTTAGCTGGTTGTGATTTGTCGCGTTCTCAAACATATTTCTGTCTGATCCAACAAAAAGGAAGAGGAATAATTGGTTCCAGACCTGGTATTATCATGTCAGATCCCCTTCTCGCAAGAACATTTGCTACATCAACACCATGTGATCTGCTGTGTGCTATTACTGAGTCGGTGCTCAGCTACATTCTTGAACTAGGCCTGAGTTAATTGTCTTAAATATTAGCCAGTATTGCAGCCATGCTATCTGACCTACCTACTTTCCTTGAGATATTATACCCACACGTTCTGCTTGAAAGGCAATATTCTAAGAAGACTCATGCCCAATCTTGCAGTCGTCTAGGAGCCATTTATAAAGGAACTAAGTCCTTTCACATTAAGGATCTCATTCTTTTCCTCATGCAGATGTATCTTGTATTTCTTGTTGAAAACTAATTGTCTCAGTTTTTTAATCATAGATAGAACTGTTATGTCCTCCATAATTTTGCATAATATGGAAGTGTGGGGCATTCGTCGATCCTTAAAGTTTTGAGGT
Organism: Saturnia japonica; assembly: GCA_033032175.1. Lineage (NCBI taxonomy): Eukaryota > Metazoa > Arthropoda > Insecta > Lepidoptera > Saturniidae > Saturnia > Saturnia japonica. The sequence continues at coordinate 9,456,454 of CM065329.1, forward strand.
GATATTTTTTCTTTTTGTGTAGTGTGAGGGTGGCAGGTTAAGCATGTTTCCAAGAGCAATAGTGGGGGTGGTTCTCATGCACCCTGTTATTGCCATGAATTTGAAAATGTCTTAGTTTAACTATATCTGTTATTAACCTAGTTCTAGACCAATTATTATTTATGTTATTCTATGTTCAATTTCCAAAATTACAATTTTCACTTTGAAACAATTATAACTCAGAAAAGGGGTATTACTATTCTATCGGATTGAAATCAGAGGATAGAGAACTTATCCTGCAGCTCAGGATTCAAAACTAATGCTAAATAACAAAGTTTGAAATTTGACCTTTGCTTAGCATGCAGTTATGTTTTATTATTATTATGAGGATCGCACACGAACATGTAGGACTATAGGTGTCAATATGTAGATTATTGAGGAATTGTGAATAGGATCCAATTAACTAAATGATATTTTAAGAGACATATGGCACAGAGAAATTTCTTTGGAGATTTCTTTTTTATTTGTGCAGTCCGACTGGTGGAATACCTCCACCCAACAGAAGATCACAGCCAAGTAACCTTGTATTGTGATCCTGTGAACACTGCGAGGGCTTTCAGAGCTCTTTAGGAAGTGGGGTTGAAAATTGGTAAATGCGCTTGTAATACCTTAGGGGGCCGCTTACAATCAGGTGGGCCGTATGCTTGTTCGCCACCTTTGTTGTATAATTTACTTCATCCTGAACACCCTCTGTCAAATATAATAGGTAACACCATTCTCAATAGTGATAAAAACCTTGAAGTACAAATATTATCAATTCAAAACATTTTTAATCTCATTTCATTTCAGCTGTAACTTTAAAGAAACACATTCGAAAAATAAACTAATTTATAAATTCAAGTTACATAAATAACCCATTGATTTAGAAAAATTGGTTGAAACAAACAGAACAATGGACAGAAGGGAATGTCTAGCACCAATCTGTGATACATTGAGTACCACATCTCCAGAGGCACTGAGGAATCTACAGCCATCTACATCAACACTGAGACATGAAAAAGTCAAGTGCAAAGATGAGGAACCACCTTGCAGTAACAATATGGTATTGTTTATATTATTCAAATTATGACTGTGTCTCCTACTTGTATGTGAATATGTATTGGTCAATCTATACAAATAAATAAAATTTAAGTATGTGTGTTTATAATGTCAAAATAACAGCTTTTTACTAAAGGCATTCTTCTTCTTAAACTTTATGTTACTTAAGTAGGGTTGGCACAACATGTTTTCTTCTTCCACACAACTCTATATAATATCATCTCACTATTCACACCTGTGCATATCATTCTTCACACAATCCATCCACACCTTCTACGGTCCTCCTTTACTCATGTATCCATACATCTTCATACTTAACATTCTTCTTATTTATGGCACCGTGTGTAATTAACATAATTTCACCAATGTCTATAGATATGAATGTACATTCTCTATGGTAGGTGGTGTTACAAACGAAGCAGACTGATTGATAAATGATAGAAGTCCAAAAGAGAATAATTTTAGTATGTAGTATCCAAACCAAGTTATCAATATACCCAAAGTTAGTGAATATATACACAACAAATTATAAACAAAATATCTATGTAATTAAAGCATTATTTTGTTAATTAAGATAAATTCATTAATTAGGCCTGCCCATTCTAGTTATATTATAAGTACGGATAATAGCAGTATATTTATTTTGGGCGATAATAAACTTTCCTAAGAAATTATTAGCATCAGTTGCTGATTTAAATTCAATAGAGATCTTATTTCTGCCCACCCTCTTAACTCCATTACCACAACTATTTTCTATTTTATGATTATTTAAAAATTGGCCATATTTAATCGGTCTTATAGATAAACCCGCTGCCAAATCAGGCTCCAAACGGGAAACATGCACTATGAAGGGACCTTTGTCAAAATTATCATAGATTTTAACAGAGTTGTTTAATGCAGGGTGCAAATAAATAGTGTGAATCGATAGTGAGGCTGAAGATAGGTCTATTATGGTTTTTTTTAAACATTAGACGTTTCTGTGTCTACAAGGGATCTTTTAGTTGCCGTAGCAGTAGGAATAGAAGTTACATTGGAGCCAATTCGATCAAAACGATCGGGGGATCAGGAGGTCGTAACAACATTGTATAAAGCAATGGAGTTACCGAGTGTTGTTGATAAATGCACTTACAAATAATTCACTATCCACCGCCAAAATAACCCGGTTTTAGATTAATAATTATAGCCGAAAAAGGAGAAAAAAATATTTTTTAACCAATCTCACTAACACGTGTATAAACTACCGTGCTAAAAACGAGAAAATCTACTTAACATTCTTCTTCTACTTACATGATGACTTTCATCCCTCCTCATGACATGCCCACACCACGCTAGCCTATAACCCCTCAACTTCTCTATGACTGGTGCTATTTTATGACTTTCCCTAATATACTAATTTCTGATCTTATCCATTTTATTTACTCCACAGATCCATCAAATTTGTGTAATAAAATTTTTACATAAGACATATGAAAGATTATTCGGTACTTAAAAGATAATACCAATTTAAAAAAAAAATTATGTCTTACGGTGTTTTTGTTCAAAGTAATCCCCGATACAGTTAGACTGATTTTGACCAGGCTTTCACTGTTAGAAAAATAATTAGGATTCCATGCAAATAAAATAAACTGGTACGGTGAATCAATTCAGTAGCTTACATGGCATACACTGATTAAACCATAGAGATATATCAAGTTAATGCACTAAATAATTGGAGATCATAAAAAGGCCTACAAAAAAGTCAGCTGGAGCATATGTTTATCTTCTAAGGTTCACCCACAATAAGCATTTTTGTCTTTAAAATAATTGGGCGATTCGCGCGTGTGCTCGATCGACGGCACTCTGTAGTCCACACGTGCGCAAGCGCAGGCACAGCTAGTATAGATATATTGAAGAGCTGCATAGTTTTACTGATTGTTTGTTGAATTTACAGCATAGTATAAAATTTCTTCTTAAATGTTTTAATAGATAACTTCGGCCGATGCCCTAGACTCTAGGAATATATTAATTTTATCTAAAAATATTTCATCTGAACCACTCAATATATTCCAGTATCCATCTGGTTACTTAGAGTCACAAGAGTATGGAAACTGCTATGACAGTAAGGATAATGTGTTGGAAAAATTGAAGAAGGAATTCCCTGAGGATGAATGTCCTCAATCTAGCTTCAGTAGTAAACTAGTTTTTGAAGTAAGTAATTAGTACTAATGTCATTTTGCATCTCACTTCTAATCAAGAGTTCTCTTCTCATTAACTGGTATAGTAGTTTCATCTCACGAAGGTGGGTTAAGAAAAGTGGTTATTTTTATTTGATTAAAATAGTGTTTATTTATATTAGGTTCCTACTTAAGAAATTGGTGTTTTGTTGAACTGGCCACTTTGATTTCAAATATCTGGCGTTTGGTTAGGAATTCCAAATCCAAATTTATTTCAAATTTAGGCTTGTGTATTTGTGTTTCGAATTTAGTGATTCATTTGTTTTAGCACTATTTGATTTTTCTTTGATATCGTTCTTTTTACAAAATGGAAAACTTCATAGATAATAATGGTTGGTTAATGGTAATATCATTCGATTGATGAAATATATAAGTTCATAATATTATTTTCGTTTTTCTTTTTCCATATAAAACGCCAATTTTATATGTAAGGACTTAATATAAAGTTTAATTTTATTTTTACATAATAAAAAATGTCGCACTTTCGTAATAAGAAGCAAGCGTACCTAAGTCTATTTGTTACCCTCTTCTAAACGCGCCAAAATAAGAGTTATAATAAATGAAATGTTTTGATTTTGAATTAATTGTAAATTGTAATAGTGATGATGAAAATAATTCTAATTCGGTTACGATACTTCAAGCTAAATTAAAACATTAAATTCTGTAATATACGTGACTAAAATATACAAACACAAAGTGTAACTTTAAAGTTTTTTTCCTTTAAATTGTATATATTTTAATTTTATCGCATAACTCCATTATGTAGATTACGATGAGCTTGCTAACGCTACTAAAACAATTGATAATTAATCGATTACTATCGATAGTCTAAAAAAACGATGTTTTAACAACACTTAGCTTGTAACAACTTATAGGTGAATCAGCTTGGAGACGTTTTTACGTTTGTAGTAAACTGGATAAAACAGTTTGCGCGAGCTAGTAGCTACACGTGTACTTCCGTACACTACTTCGAACTTAATAACGTCTCCGGTCTGATTTGGCTGTAAGTTACTGATGAGTTAAATTATTATTTTCGTTTCTAGGATGAGGAGATGTTAAAAATAAACTCACAAAGAGTAAAACCTGAAAATACGGAGACTGTATTGTCGTTAAATATAAGGGAAGAAGATGAGGATAAAAATCATCATTCAATAAAAAAAATGAAGTGTTTAGAAGTGCAAGGAATATTGGATAATACTGAAGACACAAGGACATGTAATAATGTACTGGTAACTACTGAAGAAGTCCAATTCGAGACCAATGCAAGAAGAACAAATAGGTGAGTACCCATCAGCGGATTTCAAAATGGCGGTGACTGGCATTGTGAAATGAAATGGCGGGTGGTGAAATATTTCGTCATATTCGTAAATCAACTCGACATGCCACTGAAACATCATGTCGAGATTATTCTTCCTTGTAATAAAGTAGCTATATTTACACTAGGAATTTAATTAGTATCTATAATATAACTAATTATTAATGTAATAAAAGTTTAATTTTGTTACAATCTGTAAATTCACAAAAAAGTTGAACTTGAAACCCCTAAAATACAAACAAATGTTATCGCGGGAAAGGTAAATGGTCGACCTACATATAATAGTCTAGATCATTACAGTTGTGCAAGTATGGATGAAAGAATTACAAGTTAATTAATATTATTGATATTTAGTGTTGGCGACAGAACTGTTATTTTCGTGTCTCGTGTTAGGTTATTATGTCATATTATTGTGTTTATGTGTTATGATAAAATAGATTGATATGGATAATATTATAGAGAAATGTTAGCGACTACGCTACATTATAAGTGGCATTTTATGTATTATATTAAGTTGTATATAAATGCTTATGTATTGTGTGTTACAAATATGAAAATAGAACTATTATAGAATAAGTCAATAGAGTAAGAATATCCAATGTTATAGAAACTTTACGAACAGAAAGCGGTGACGCCTCCCGTAAATTGCATTGTTTTTGGCTTGTGTACGGAATATGTACTTGATGTATGTAATATGTGAATGCTTAATGGATAGGTAATACGACAAGGAATATTTTGACATGTAACATGTATACACAATATATATAAGTGTGTCTTTAGAAGTGTTAGTTTTTTAGTGTTTAAGTGAGTTTTTCGCTTGTAAACAATGGATAGGTAAGTACTAAATCATTGTAATGTAATACATTTCGTATTTGTGAAGTTTTTAATTCATTTTTTCGTAAAATTACCACATCAACTCAAGTTGTAACGGAAACGTCATGTCGAGTTTTTTTATTATATTTAATAAAGTAGCTATATTTACAGTAGGAATATAATTAATATCTATAGTATAACTAATCATTAACGTAATAAAAGTTTACATTCGTTACGTACTTTAATTATTTAACAATAATCTCAAATTATTAACGGTCAAAAAGCACTTGTGTTTGCGCGGCAAGGTCAACGGTTCTGTCAAACGTACGAAGGGGCGCATCGATTGCTCTGTTATGCAAGTATGGATAAGACTTGTTGATATTGATATTATTATATTATTTATTGTTGTTGATATTTTGTGATTGTTTGTTTTTATTTTTGATTGTTTATGCTAATAATATCTGACGTATTACTATTAACTTACATGTATTTTATAGTTGTATTTTTAATTTCTAATTAGCGGAAGGCGACCAAGAGTACGAGGGGGACGTCGCCCTGGACGGGGTGTCCGTACTCGTGGGAGCAGGGACAGAGGAGCTGCCGGTGAACTACTACATCCTAGGCCCTGCGCTGCTGACTTGTTAGTTTTTTATTAGTATAAAATTTTTCATGATTTTTTTTTTTGCAGTATTAATACTTATTTTTAATGTTGTAGGATGAAGATCGAAAATGTAACTGACCTAGTTACGGTTGCTCCGCAGGAGCAACCACTGGTCATAAAAAAAAAACGCACTTGGGACCAGTAAGTATAAAACTTTCATTGTATATGTTTATTAATAATTTGTTGAAAATATATGTTGTTATTTTTCTTTTCACCAGAACATATACAGTTCAATCGACTCCATCAGTCTGGGAGGAGGAACCAGTTGCAGGGCCTTCAAATGTGCCACATGTGGCGCCATCGCCGGCAGTGTAAGTTTACTTTACTTTTGTTATACGTGTTTTCGTATGTGATATAGGAACCGGCCATAAATTTATGTTTGTTTTTCTTTTGTCAAACAGGACTGTCCGGCAACCACAAAGACCTCTACGTGAGGAAGAAATAGAGTCTTTGCTGTTTAATGGTAAGTGACGAGTGATGTATACAACTTTGTAGAGGTGCTGATGGTTATTGTATACATATTAGTTTTGATTGACAGGAAGTGAATCAGAAAGTGACGGTGACGACGTATCGGAGTTCAGGTTGGCGGAACTGGAGTTCGATACGCCAGTGGATCCGGAGGGAGTGCAGACTCACGTGGCTGACGAATCAAATTCATCAACCTACCAGCCAAGTAACTTTTATAGTTTTGAATGGAAACGTTTTCCCGATTCCCCGATTCCAGCTGAGTCGAGGAGAGAAAACTTCTCCAACATTAATGTCGGTCCAACAGTTTCACATGCCGACCCATATGCCGCATTTACAGCCATATGGGATCGACAGATCATGGAACACATCGCCTCGGAGACTAACAAATATGCACAGCAGTTGGTACTCCGTATGCTTAGTTGTGCCACACTGTGTTCTTCCAGTCGCATCAGTCATTGGAAGGACACATGTGTGGAAGAGTTATACGTTTATTTTGCAATATTACTCGCAATGGGTTCTGTAATCAAAACTAAAGTATCCGAGTATTGGAATACCGACTGTGGTGACATATTTAGTACGCCAGGATTTGGCTGTCATATGTCTCTGCGCCGTTTTGAACTTTTAAATGCATGTCTGCATTTCAACGATAACAGAGACATGTGGGAGCAAAATCTTGACGATTCCGAGGCGAAATTGTTTAAACTCAAACCAATAATAACGCATCTTAACAGCAAATTTTCATCATTGTACAACATGTGCCAGAATATAGCCCTAGACGAGTCATTGTTGCAGTGGAAAGGTTTGTTGAGCATCAATCAATTTATTCCTAACAAAGCCGCCTCAGTTGGGATTAAAACTTATGAGATTTGTGAATCTCGAACAGGCTACTTGTGGCGGTTTGAGATTCACACTCATAAAAAAATCGGCCCTACGTCCCAGCAGTTGGACCCTTTAGATGCGTATACGCCGGCAACTGTTTTAAGGCTACTTCAAGGTCTTGAACACAAGGGCCACACGGTATGGATGGACAACTTTTATAATTCGCCAGCTCTCGCCAGAAAGTTGAAAACCCTAGGGTTTGATTGTGTTGGCACTTTGCGAACCAATCGCCAGTTTGTGCCACACGAACTGAATAGCCTTACCAAGGCAAACATGCAGCCAGGCCAGATCGCCGGATTTACATCCGGTGATGTCGACGTGTTGGTATGGAGGGATAAGAACCGAGTGGCGATTATCTCTACCTACCACGGTAATACCAAATCCAATGTCAATTGTACCATAAAACCGACAGCCATTTACGACTACAATATTATGATGGGGGGAGTCGACAAAAAAGACCAAATGTTAGCAATGTTCCCCATCGAAAGAAAACGCACACGGATTTGGTATAAAAAAGTATTCCGTAGGCTGCTCAATGTTTCCGTATTGAATGCCTACATACTGTTGAAACAGTCCACTTCTGCTTCCACTTCCACTTCACACCGGGGATTTAGGATGCAGTTGGTACGGACCATTTTAGAAAAATACGGAGGAAAAAGTAGGAACACAGAACCCCCACAAAGTGGGATGGCAGTAACAACACATTACTTGGAAGAGCGCCCTATGATGGAAAGCACTGGTAGACGTTTGCGACGAGTTTGTTGTGTGTGCAAGAAACTGGGTCACTTATACTGCGTGGGCTGTGATAAGACGGTATGCATGAGTCCGTGCTTTGTCACTCTACACACACTGTAGTTTCAAGGACTACTGAACCGAATTTAGGATAGGTACCTGTCTGGTGTGTTGTAACATTGATGCTTCAAGAACTACTAAACCGATTTTACTAATCCTGTCCGTGTGTTGTTGCATTGGTGTGTGTCAAGAACTGCTAAACCGATTTTACTCATCCTGTCTGGGATATTGTTGCATTGGTCTTTCAAGAACTACTAAACCGATTTTAGGAAACCTGTCTGGTATGTTGTAGCATTGGTGCTTCAAGAACTACCAAACCGATTTTAGGAAACCTGTCTCGTATGTTGTAGCATTGGTGCTTCAAGAACTACTAAACCTATTTTACTCATCCTTTCTGAGCGTTGTTGTATTGGTGCTTCAAGAACTACTAAACCGATTTTACTAATTCCTTTTTGTTTTTTTTTTTTTTACATCCATGAAGTGACGTGCGTATTACATTAATAGTGCGGTTATTTTATTTTACAGGAATCCTGTCTGGTATATTTTTGTATTGCTGTTTCAAGAACTACTAACGATTTTAGGAAACTGCCTGGTATATTGTTGTATTGCTGTTTCAAGAACTACTGAACCGATTTTATTAATCCTTTCTGTGCGTTATTGTATTGGTGCTTCAAGAACTACTAAACCGATTTTTTGGTTACTTGGCTTGTATTAGTATGTCTGGGTGCTTCCGTTGTTATGATTGTGTGACGTTGTGATTTATTATAAATTCATATTATTTCATTGTTTTACACTAATTACATATATTTCCGAGCACGAAGGTGTTGTAACCTATTAGCTACTTTCTTACTTATTTATTTAAATGTATGTTCAAAAAAATTAAGATAATTTTGAACTTGTAACTAACAGGCACAATTTCAATACTAGAAATAAATATAAAATAGTCATTCGATCTTTGAAATCTACTGAAAATGATAACTGTATATAATTTAATACTGTAAAAACCTTTATAAAAACAGAAAATAAGTTGTTGATAAATCCGATCGCATTTCTTGTAGGTTCTTCTCGATGAGTGGTGTTTTCCGAACCGGTGATAGTGGTATAATGCCCACTTACCATAAGGTGGTCTGTTTGATAATTGAAAACCTATTGTAAATAATTTAAGTTAATTATTTGATAATGAGTACTAGATATAATAAGTTCTTTCTACACATAGATATATTTTATTGTAATATACGTAGATATAAAAATAAATCGTTACCATCTTACCTCGAAGTAGATTAGCACAATTCAATTATTATAATTTTTTATTTTAAGTACTGGCATTTTTCATTTATTGTTTATCAGTGGAACATAGTTATTATCCATACCTAATAACTGTGTACTTTTGTTTTGTTCACAATTAAAATTTTAAAACATTTAAAAAAAAAGATCTATATATTTCTCGAAAAGTATTATTAGTATCTACTATCTGTATACTTTTGTTTTATTCTCAAATAAAATATTAAAACATTTTAAACAAAAAAAAAAAACAATATATTTCTTGTAAAAGTGTTCTCCATACTTTTTCCTACATCGCCGGCAAGTTTAGGTACGTAAACAAGTGCATTTCGGCAAAAAATGTGAACGTTTAGCGTCGATTTATGAAATGTTCTTGGAAGATAACATGGTATTATATTTTATAATTCTGTTAGTAAATTTAATCTAAATTGAAAATAAAAAGTTTTGTTTCACAAAATAATGAGTAGAACTTACTCTAAACTGGTAATGTTCGATCATACCTTTTGTCTTATAGATTTTAAAGTCTTTGTTTATTTTGCTTGTAAATAAAAAACTATATACTTTTACAGTACTAAGCTCTTACGAGCCATTGTTTATGAACCCGACTTTAAAATAAATACTCAACAAAGGGCCTCCGACCGTCGTTGTTCTCGGAATTTAATCTCAAACATCTTTTTATTTTATGACGCTCGACTCTGGGGCCCCTTGGGAGTGTTGTCTTTCGAATGTAATAATATAAAAAAATTGCTCCTAGAGGTGCAGGCATTTAATGTTATGTTATAGTATTTGTAATGTTAATAAAATAAATATTTCTGACATTCATTGTGAGTTTTTTAAATTATTGGAGTTTTTATGCAATCCTAACAAATATTCTCATATCTTATTTTTAGTGTAGGTTAACAAAATAAATGAAACACATATCAGTTTAAATTGTTTATTTATCAGTTAATACAGTTCATAAAGAATAGACAAACTATAGTGTTTAGTTAAGAATTGTATTGTCGTCTAACCAGTGTCCAATAAACTATTAACGAGAGTGCACGAGTTTTATTTAAAGTTATTGATACAAGTAAAACTAAGCTTTAACGCCAACATATTATGGTCCAAATTCGAACCAGATACCAGTGACGAAGATTTAACCCATCGGCCGTCCGAGAACAATAGATCGAGATAAGAAGTCGATGACTCAAGTTGTTTACGCTTAATATTGGAGTTTTAAATAGATTCATTTCATTACTTTGCAAAGGATTGTAGTTTTTTGTGATTTACAATGGCTACAGAAGTGGAAAAAGCGTTGAACATTGTAGAAAATGTGGCTCGTGCGTTAAAGAAGACCCAAGAGAACTTCAAAAAGTGTTCGAAAAGTAGATTAACGAGAAATTACGTTGAATCACGTCTAGCATGCGTCGAAGAATATTGGAGTGAATATAGGCAAGCCTATGGTGAAATAATACGCAATACTACGAAAGAAAAAAAAGCTTTAATGCCATACATCACCAAGGACGAATTTTATGAACACGAAGAACTATATATAAGCTTCAAAACTGAATTGAAAGATTTATTGACATCACTGTCAGTTAATATCAGCGAATCGTTACCCATATCCAATGAGTCACAATGTACACAGGTAGTTCTACCGAAGATACAACTACCGACTTATAGCGGGAATTATGAAGAATGGTTATCGTTTCACGATTTATTTGTAACATTGGTACATAACAACGCAACCTTGAGTAATGTACAGAAACTACACTATTTAAAAACTAGCCTTACCGGGGAAGCTGCATCCATTCTTAAACACATTCAAGTCACGGAGACAAACTACAAACAAGCATGGGACATATTAAAAAGAAGGTATGGGAACAAACGCATAGCTATCAACGCCATTATGAAGAGGTTCTTTTCACAAAAGAAGATAACATTTAGTTCAAGTTTAATTAAGAATTTGCTAGACACAACATTTGAATGTTTACATCATCTCAACAATATGAAGGTTAGTACAGAGAATTGGGATCCACTTATAATATTCGTAGTAGTACAGAAACTAGACTCAGAGACGCATAAAGACTGGGAAGATCATGTCAGCAACAATCTACAGGACTCTGACAGTCTTCCATCGCTAGATATGTTTCGTAAATTCCTTGAATGTCGATTCCGTACATTAGAGCTAACAGAAACAACAAAACCAAAGACAAGTTCTGTTTATCTACGAGAGAAAACATTTCACATTGCAACTAACATTGATAAGATCAAAAGGTGTCAACTGTGTAAAGAAAGCCACACACTGAGTCATTGTAAGGAATTCGGAAAACAAACACCAAGTCAAAGAAGTGAATTTATTAAAACAAACAGTCGATGTTTTAACTGCCTTGCATCTGGACACTCTGCAAGGCAGTGTCGTATACCTACATGCTGTCGATTATGCGGAAGGCGTCATCATTCCCTGCTTCACGAAAATAAGGAGAATAATACAAGTCATTTTACGGGCAATATAGAGAGCAAACATAAACACCAACCCGAAGTGGCCTTACATGCAAGCGTGGAGAAGGTAGATTAAGAAGAAAACGATACAACAATGGTGGCGTCACACATCTCAATTAGACAAAGTACAACATTATTAGCAACAGCATTAGTACACGTGAGCAGCGAACATAATTATAATATTACACTTCGAGCTTTGATTGATCAAGGCTCGCAAGCAAGTTTTATTAGTGAACGAGCTGCACAATTACTCAAAACCAAACGATATCCAATGAGGGGAAAGGTAGTCGGTGTGGGATCAATTACAGAAGATATCAAACAAGTAGTTCAAATTAACATAGAATCAAGATGCGAAGTTTTCAGTCTGAATATTAAAGCATATGTTATGTCAAAACAATTAAGTACCAAAATACCGTCTCATACAATCAATATAAGAGAGTGGCCTCACCTAGATGGGCTAGCGCTGGCAGATCCAAATTATTGTACGCCAGGGTCGATTGATTTACTTTTGGGTGTAGACGTGTATGCACAAATCATACAAAGTGAAATAATCAAAGGTCCGCCAGGTTCTCCATGTGCACATAAAACCAACCTTGGCTGGATTCTATTCGGGGAAATAGAAAACAAAATACAACAACCGAATTGCGTCCTTGTTATGCATCATCAGATTATAGCAGAAGATTTCTTAAAAACACTTTGGGAGATAGAACAGGATTCAAAGAGGAAACACACGAGAGAAGAAAGGCTTTGTGAAGAATTTTATGAAAATAATCACACCAGGACCAGCAGTGGAAGATATGTCGTGAGATTGCCATTCAATACTAATAATCCAATAACACCGAATGGAAATACACGAGAAATAGCGATGAGACGATTGAACCACCAAGAACAAAAACTACAAAAAACACCTGATTTAAAAGAAGAATATGACAAAGTGCTGGAAGAGTATTTAGTAATGGGGCATATGGAAGAAGTTCCAAAAGATGATGTTATGATTATAATTTAATTTAGGATAGTTATGTATAGATTTCCAGCATACCTTACAATTTTCAGTTAATATAGGTTTTACAAATTATTATTACACAATTTAAAAGTCCATAACCGAGACGTTCTTCTTGTTCCGACAGCTCAGCGTAGAGATCCTTGCCTAGGATCTAGAATAGAAGTCAGCACGGTGTAGGCCGTATCAGGATACACTGCTCAAGCAGACGACGCAGCACCAAATATCTTATCTATTGAGATTTCCTCATATGTAAAAGGAAAAGTTATTATTTGTATTATAAATACAAAATCCAGGTGATACTTTCCCGGTAGTGTTCTTTCAATGTTCAGTAGGTATTTGTCGTTTTGACAAAGGGTATTTCACCCATATTAATATTAAAATTATAACAATTAAAATAACTTTTCTATTGAAATATGTTATAAAATAAACTATCTTTTCGACTCCCAGGTCTGTTGTACAATAATTTGGTTTCTATTAAAACATTTGATAAATATTATATAAACGTTACTACGATTCAAAGGTCTGCCGTACAATGAATAAAACATGATCAGATCCATCCTGAAGAATCTGTCAAACTCCCTGTTCTAATTTTCTCTTTTGTTTTCGTTTGAATTCAAAATTTCATCTTACTAGACTTTTCTTATTTTAAAAATTAAAAATAAATCTAATCATAGATTTATATTGCTAAACTAGAACCTGGATAGAATATTTGTCTATACCTGAGAAACTCCTAATTGCGCATGCTCTATTACTGTCAAAGAATTATCAATGACAGAGATTGTCATAATATTGCAATGTAAACAATACGAACCTAAAATATTAACAAAGCTGTTATTAAACCAAAATTATCAAGTTATAAATTATCTAAACGCATCAATACATAAACCTATCATTAATTGGTATCCTGGAAATAAAAGAATAGGTACACCAAAACAATAATAAGGTAAATCAAATGAACTTATGATGAATAATATAAAGTAGATATTAAATAAGATTATCTTCCAGATAAATAATATAACATTTCCCCTTTGACCCCGTAAAATTTTTCAATTGAAGGAAAAATTTTGATAATATATACTTTATAATATAGAGAGCTAGCTTCACAATTACATACATCTTTAACATACCAGCAAACATACCTCACCCTATCAAATCCTAACAAAGTTCCATACATACCTCAAACATGTCATCACCAGGCACATCGTAGGGGTTGGGGCTCACAGTCAATGGCTCCCACTCCAGAAGTTGCTCATCATTAAGGCAGAATGGTATATTTTACGAGCTTGCCTACCACTCGAATGTTGGCTTTTGTTATGAAGAGTCATCACCCGCTCTTTAACAATAAATAAATATTGATTTTGTCCTATGGCTTATTTAAGGAGTAGACAGCCGCTCAATTATATATAAGACTAATATTTAGTCGAATAAACCCCAATATATAAATAAGGATATATAAATATAATTCCACCTCACTCAATATCAGTAATAATTGCTGCATAAAATCAGCATAAACGCTGCATAAGTAACAGCATAACCGCTGCATAAGTAACAGCTTTAGACGCTGCATAATAATACCGGCACAAATGCCGAAAATAATCTCAGCCTTTAAAATGCTGTAAATATCTTGGACAACAGCCAAGAAATATAATAAAGATAATAGTACATATAATTAATATTATATAATATACTATAAATAAAATAAAATATACTATCCCCATATACACATATACTTAATAATATAAGACCTAAAAATATTTTTTTATAAAAAGGAAATGTTTTATATTGATGTTTATTTATTTCAAATTTATAAAGTAAGCAGCTAACCAAATGATATTCCAAAAAAATATATATATGTAAAACATATACCAATACTAGATAAAGTGTGTTTTTGAATTTTTAAGAAAATCATTTGTTATATTATTATTGAATGTTATATTAGTTATACTAAATAGAAGTATTTAAATAAATACTGTCAATGAATGATGTGAAGAATTTATATATATATAAAATATTATATGTCCAAAATATTTTTCAAAAAAATTTACTATCACAAGTGTGATCGTTTCAGAATTTTGAGGGATTATAAGGGTTATTTTTCGTTGGGCGCCAAATGTTATGATTATAATTTAATTTAGGATAGTTATGTATAGATTTCCAGCATACCTTACAATTTTCAGTTAATATAGGTTTTACAAATTATTATTACACAATTTAAAAGTCCATAACCGAGACGTTCTTCTTGTTCCGACAGCTCAGCGTAGAGATCCTTGCCTAGGATCTAGAATAGAAGTCAGCACGGTGTAGGCCGTATCAGGATACACTGCTCAAGCAGACGACGCAGCACCAAATATCTTATCTATTGAGATTTCCTCATATGTAAAAGGAAAAGTTATTATTTGTATTATAAATACAAAATCCAGGTGATACTTTCCCGGTAGTGTTCTTTCAATGTTCAGTAGGTATTTGTCGTTTTGACAAAGGGTATTTCACCCATATTAATATTAAAATTATAAATTATAACAATTAAAATAACTTTTCTATTGAAATATGTTATAAAATAAACTATCTTTTCGACTCCCAGGTCTGTTGTACAATAATTTGGTTTCTATTAAAACATTTGATAAATATTATATAAACGTTACTACGATTCAAAGGTCTGCCGTACAATGAATAAAACATGATCAGATCCATCCTGAAGAATCTGTCATACTCCCTGTTCTAATTTTCTCTTTTGTTTTCGTTTGAATTCAAAATTTCATCTTACTAGACTTTTCTTATTTTAAAAATTAAAAATAAATCTAATCATAGATTTATATTGCTAAACTAGAACCTGGATAGAATATTTGTCTATACCTGAGAAACTCCTAATTGCGCATGCTCTATTACTATCAAAGAATTATCAATGACAGAGATTGTCATAATATTGCAATGTAAACAATACGAACCTAAAATATTAACAAAGCTGTTATTAAACCAAAATTATCAAGTTATAAATTATCTAAACGCATCAATACATAAACCTATCATTAATTGGTATCCTGGAAATAAAAGAATAGGTACACCAAAACAATAATAAGGTAAATCAAATGAACTTATGATGAATAATATAAAGTAGATATTAAATAAGATTATCTTCCAGATAAATAATATAACAATGAATTAAAAAATCGTTCTGTTTACTTACCGCATCATGCAGTTATTAAAAAGGAGAAAGAAACAACGAAAATCAGAGTCGTGTTTGATGCTTCATGCAAGAATGATAATGGTACATCTTTAAATGATGAGCTCATGACTGGACCAGTACTACAAGAAGATATGCGAAGCATAATAATGAGATGGCGTATGCATAAAATATGTTTCACAAGTGATATTGTGAAGATGTATAGAATGATTCTTTTAGATGAAAGGGACATAAACTATCACAGATTTCTCTGGTGTGGTAGTAACAAAAGTAAAGCCACTACCGGACCATCAGATATTATGGACTATAGATTGAAAACCGTTACGTTTGGCACAGCATCAGCACAGTACCTTGCCATAAAAACTTTGATGCAATTAGCAGATGACGAGGGTGAACAATATCCTGAAGCTGCCAAAATTATTCGCGAAGACTTTTATGTCGACGATTTGGCATCAGGTTGCGATTCCACTGAACAGGCGATCCAACTAAGTAAGCAAATCACTATTATACTGCAACGAGGTGGTTTTGAACTTCAAAAATGGGCATCCAATGACACTGAGTTTCTTAAATCGATAGACATCGAGAAAGTCACTACAAAGGCAAATATTGATTTGAAACTAGATGGTACTATAAAGGCTCTGGGATTGTCATGGAATTTTGGAGATGATGAGTTTAATTACCAACTGCAACTGGAACCCATATCATCGAATATCACGAAAAGAACGATACTATCAGATTTACAAAGATTATTTGACCCATTAGGTTGGATAGCACCAACCATTGTAACAGCTAAAATTTTAGTACAACAATTATGGTTAGAAGGATTTTCTTGGGACCAAGAAATCAGCGAAGATCTGGCAAACAAATGGAAGTTCATCAGATATGATTTAGAGAATGTTAAGGAAATAAGAATTAAACGTTGGTTAAACACCCTAAACACTGAAAATGATAGAATTACGTTACACGGATTCTGTGACGCTTCTATAAAGGCATATGCTGCTGCAGTTTATTGTCGTGTACTAACTAAAGATGGAAATATAAAAACGCACCTTATCGTCTCTAGAACTAAAGTAGCTCCTGTCAAGACAATTTCACTGCCGAGACTCGAACTCAACGGAGCAGTACTATTAGCCAAATTACTACATAAAGTAAGTCAAGCTATGAGAATCCCGCCACAAAATGTATTTGCGTGGACTGATTCTAAGATTGTCCTAGCGTGGCTTTTAGGAGATCCAAGTAGATGGAAGACCTTTGTCGCAAATAGAGTGGTAGAATGTTTGGAATATATAAACAACAGTAACTGGCATCATGTAAGATCAGAACATAACCCAGCTGATGTTGCTTCAAGAGGTAGTACAATCGCAGACTTACAGATGAACAAATTATGGTGGCAAGGCCCACATTGGCTTTTAGAAAAAGAGATAGAATTAACAAAACCTGAGAACAATACTACAGAGTTAGAGAAAAGAAAGATAACACAAATTAATTTTCACCTTACAGAAGATCATGAAAGAGACAGAACAGGAATTATTTATGAAAATTTTAACTCACTTACCGAATTGAAGAATGTTATTGCATATTGTAGAAGATTTCTTTACTATAAAAAATGGGATAAA
The DNA here is from genome assembly GCA_033032175.1 of Saturnia japonica. Taxonomy (NCBI): domain Eukaryota; kingdom Metazoa; phylum Arthropoda; class Insecta; order Lepidoptera; family Saturniidae; genus Saturnia; species Saturnia japonica. Next base: position 9,474,234 of record CM065329.1, read on the forward strand.
ATAGATAAAGCATTAACTACAGATGAATTGGATAAAGCACTAAAAATATGTATAAAGAAAGCACAACTAGAAAGTTTTGAAGAAGATATAGATAGAATTAAGAAACAAAATACAGTCAAGCAGAGAAGTCATTTAAAATCATTAAACCCTTACCTGGATGAAGACGGTTTACTCAGGGTGGGCGGTAGATTAAGACATGCAAACATAAGTACAGAAAATAAAAATCCTATAATACCAAATAATAAGAATCCAACTTACCTTGCTCATTATCGCTGACGCTCATCAGAAGACGCTGCATGGAGGAATCCAGATGATGTTGTCGTTCCTACGGTCTCGATACTGGATTATAAGGGCAAAGGGGTCCGTTAAATCATGTATCTATAAATGCCTGATATGCGCTAAGTTGCGCGCCAAGTGCAGAACACAACTCATGGGTGATCTCCCTAAAGAAAGAGTTAACCCTGCACGACCCTTTCTACATAGTGGTGTAGACTTTGCTGGGCCTGTTGACGTACTCATGTCAAGAGCGAGAAAAGTCAGAACTACGAAGACATATATTGCTATCTTCATTTGTATGTGTACCAAGGCCATTCATATTGAGTTAGTTGGTGATCTCACTTCACAAGCATTTATCGGAGCTTTTAAACGATTTGTGGCACGGAGAGGTCGATGCGCACATCTATGGAGTGACCAAGGCAGAAATTTCATAGGAGCTAACAAAGAGTTAGTAGATGCATGGGCCGAAGCTCGCTTAAACTTCCAAGATGATGTTGCAAATTCTCTAGCGCAGGATGGAACACAGTGGCACTTTATCCCACCCTACAGCCCAAATATGGGCGGTCTGTGGGAAGCAGCCGTAAAATCAATGAAATATCACTTGAAGCGGATATTGAATACTATCTTAACTTACGAAGAATTAACGACACTTTTGTGTCAAATTGAATCTTGCCTAAATACACGACCATTGGTTCCAATCGATGACACAGATGTTGATAACATAAACCCGCTGACACCTGGACATTTTCTGATTGGTGAAGCACCAGTTATTGTGCCAGCACCAGACCTTAGAGAAGTGAATGTGAACCATCTAGCTAGATGGCAATATATACAGAAATTATTAAGTGATTTTTGGCAAAGATGGAACAAAGAATATCTCACAAGACTACAACAGCGACCAAAATGGATGAAGCAAAGGGCCGAATTCAATGTCGGTGACATTGTGCTTATAAAACATAGCAACATCCCTCCAGGCAAATGGATGTTAGGGCGAATCGTCGCAAAACACCCCGGAGAAGACAATTGTACTCGCGTATATAGCGTTAAGAGTGGAAGTACTGTAACTAAAAGATGTATAAGTAAACTTTGCCCATTACTTTAACAATTGTATTTGTCACTCACTATCTTGGTAATATTTAGATACTTAAAATAATCAATTTCCATTTTTGTGTTTAACTAGTAACCTCATTCAATATTATATTGTAAGATTTATTTGTCGATGGAAAAGGTTTTAATGACCTTTTGGTGGGCGGCATGTTTAGTTAAGAATTGTATTGTCGTCTAACCAGTGTCCAATAAACTATTAACGAGAGTGCACGCGTTTTATTTAAAGTTATTGATACAAGTAAAACTAAGCTTTAACGCCAACATATAGTTTTATTTAAAGGTACTATACAAACTTATTGCTAAATAATTTAATTACTGCATGCCCGCGAACTTTAGCGTTTCGCGGGGGTAGGTACCCGTGTCGCTTAACTCTTTTTGTCCAAAATGGCGCGTGCCGCATAAGAGGTTATCCATTAAAATGGCAAAAAAGTACACTGATAATAATGATACATACTTCGACTGATTAAATTTATAATTTCATATTATTTTTTTCATTTTACTTTTACCATATAAAACGCTAATTTCATATGGAAGGACCTAATATTAGCTTTCACCATATCAAAAAGTTAGATGGAATTTCTACATACAGTTTGAAAGTAAACGACCAGTTTATAAAAAGTTAACCCAACTTAAGGTGTGCGGGTTATCAAGTGACCAGACGATAGCTCTGGTCTATACTAGGGACTATTGATTCCGTGGTTTCCGTACTTTGAAAACTATTACTGGATTGCCGAGTAAAAATACGTCGATGACTATAAATTCAACTTTTATTGATCACTATTTACAATATT
>CM065329.1:9476507-9492884 GCA_033032175.1 Saturnia japonica
ACAAACTGAATACATCAGAATAATAAACATTCTTACACGATGGATTAAAAAACATGGCTCAATGCTTGTTAAAATTTTATTTAAGTATTTTTTTCATTCGCGGGGAATCTAACCCGTTACTTTTCTAATTCAACCGGAGAATTCGAATGAAAGTGGCCAGGTAGACACTAGCACAGTGGCAAAGTAGATAAGTTAGGTATTTAGACAATATTGTAAATAAGTATTTGTGCGATCGCCAGCTGCGGGCCGCGCGAGAATGGCACCGCGCCGCGCTCGCGCTGGACTGGCGCCGCGACGCGCCGCGCCTGCGCGTTATTTGACCCGAGCAATCAGCTGTATTTAATTTGGTGTTCATTGCTGGTTTTAATAATATGATTTTTTTTTAATCAGGATCAATTTTTTTTCCATCCCATCATCAAAAGTGTCATGTGCTCGGAGTCTTAATAACAAAAAAAGAAAATCTAGGTTAACTTGGAATTTAAAACATTAACTAAATGCAAAGTTTCATGGAAATCTTTGTTATATGTACAAGAATTGCTCTTGCTGAAAATGAGATTAAATTATGTTTGTTGGTAAGTGAATCACTTGAGAATGGCTGTACCGATTTGGTTAATTCTTTTCTTTAAATGTAATTATTACTGTAGTTGGAACTAGGTTTTATGAGAAATAAGAATTTGAAAACTGAGTAACCCAGAAAATTATAAAATTCTTCTTCTTGTTTCGGCGCCGCAAAAGCACTTGCCAGTGTCCTTTATAACATTTACAAAACAAAGTGGGGTTTTCAATGTCAATGTTAATGTCTTCGTAAAATTTTCCAGCGTCAATGTTTTCAAGCCTTCATATACACATATACATTATAAACAAAGTGACGTCCAACAAGATGGTTTCCGCCTCGTTAGAACAATCTAGGGAATTTTTGTGGGATCCCAGAATTCACTTCACATAAGCAAAAAAAACAAACTATATCACGCAAAACCCCATCAATATTACATATTATGGAGGTAAACCTAATTAAATGAATTAAAAATAAAAACTCCAATCATAAAATTTTGGTAAAACTCATTGCTTTTTTCTATTGGATTATTTTAATAACTCATGATTCGAACGATGGATTTTATTTTGTTTTATATGGTTGTAAAAATATTAATTGTTTATTTTCATGGTAATATTGTACAAGTATGAAGCGTATCTACAAATAATTAATGAAGACATTGGGTTTCGTAACGCAATCTCACTATGGGTACTCCAAAATTTAAAAAAGCAGAGTTGAATATAGTTTGACGTCCTCATATATTTATAATTAACCACTAAAGTTAGGTTTAAAGAACACGTATCCCGAGGTCTTAGTTAATAAAAAAAAGAGAAAATGACAAGTTGAGCACACGTCGCTGCTGACGTTTTGGAACTGCGTTCGGAATTACTATCAAATATTTTTTACATTAAATTACCAAATCAAACTTTAATTTTTTTTATTTAAAACAGTGTCTAATCAATTTCTAAACAAATAAATAAAGAATTAATTTCCCTGTTAATACTCTACATTTGAAGTTTAAGATAATTCATTTTTAATTTGAGTATTAAATTAATAAGTTTCTTTTAAATTATCTTTTTTATGACATTTCAGAACATCACAGTACGTGGAACGCTAGTGGGTAAAATTGTAAAAGTGAATTTTTAATTAGCTACGTTAGTGTTTTCAGTACGTCTGTAAATATCTATAGTGTAAGTCACAAATTAATTTTAAGAAATCCTAAAATGAATAAGATACCTTTTGTTGTATTACTTGCCTTTGCTTGCATAAGTGGAGGAAACGCAGAGAGCTGCAAAAATCCAAAAGTTGAAGCTACCTCATTTACAAGCTTGGACGCTACAGTTGTGACTCAAATAGCTTATATTACTGAATTTTCGTTGAAATGCGACAACGCTCTGTCTGAGAACTATGCGCTGTACGCTGAAGTCGATGGAAGAACATTAACAGCGGCTCGAGTTGGAGAAAACAAGTATCAGGTAAGAATAGAATAATAGTTAAAGCTTAGCTGAGTAAATAGGTATTAAAAAATAGAATTCTGCGTGTAAAGATTGCAATTTCGAATTAATCTTTTCAAAAAAGAAAAATAATAACTACATGATAAAGTAGGCCAAATTTAACTAACTCTTATAATCTAATCTATTTTTCTTCCTATAAAATAAATAAATAAATATAAATGTATAATAAAATTTATTTTGTTCTTACGTTTTGATAAAATAAAGAAGAAACAAATTGATCATGAATATTAGAGAATTAAAAGTTAGGTTATGTGATAGGCAATTATATATATATGATGATTATTTTATTTTTAGACAAAAAATTTGAAAAAACTATATAAATACTGAAATTACAGAATGCAATAGTTTAAAAAATAATTTATACCTAAGTAATTTAGAATTTTTTTTTGCAAATACTTTGAATATTATATCTTCTAACTTTGAGCTAAAATGTAAAATATAGACGACACATTGTTTCCAAATTCTATCATAAGCTTGAGCTCTCCCTTAATGTTTTTTACAACTAGCCAGGTAACTACTATTAAAATTATCAAATTGATTTTAATGATACCAAGCTGTGTTGGTGTGGTTCTTTATGTAAGTGCACTTAAAACAGTGCTTGATGTTTTCTATCATTTTCACTTAACTTAACATCAGAGTGGTATCCAATCCCACAACAAAAGCTTATAGCTAAAGTGTTGCCAAATTTGTATATCAAGTCAACATATCTCCGCTATGATGTAATAACGTAGTTTCGAGATTTTTTCTTTCTTGTAATAAAGTAGCTATTTTATAGTATGAGTATAATTAACATCTTGTATATATCAAAGCATAAATGCAATAAGAGTTTAAATTTGTTACAATCACTAACACAAAAAAGTTAGAGTTTAAAAGGAACATATGTTATTGGCATAGGGTCAATGTGACCTTGTAAAAACATAAGATCGTAATATTGTGAATGTTTGGAGTCGATTTGTAAAATGTTCTTGTAAGACTACATACCGTGGTTTTTTGCAATTGTAATAGTAAATTTAATCTAAATTTAAAATATAAAGTCTGATTCGTAAAATAATGAGTAGAATTTACTCGTAAAATACAAGATCAGTATTGAATAAAATAAATATGGGGATACAATTTCACATAACACTTAATTCCAAAATAAGCCAAGTATGTCTTATGTTAACCAAATAGTTCTAACCCAGGGCTTCTTAAACTTTTGTCATTCACGACCCCATACAAATTAAAAGAAAAATAAATTAATATTTTTTGATGATTTATTTATTAGGTAACAAACAATATACATATACATATGAAAATATATAGTTTTAGAATTCGTTTTGAAACACACAAAATCTAAAATTAAAAATTGCACAAAAAATTATAAAACTCTAGTGATGTTATGAAATGGTATATATAAATATTTGAAAATAAAATCTCTCGCGACTGCAGAATTTTGCTATGCGACCCCATTTGGGGTCCCAACCCATAGTTTAAGAAGCCCTATTCTAACCTAAACAGAATCACTCTATTGTTTGTTGTATGAATTATATTATTAGGGCTAGGTTTATGTTTAGGTTTCTGTGTAGGATTAAGTTAGGTTAGTATCATTAGATATAATACATTATATAGATGTTTAAAACACAGATATTCAATGGATGATTATGCTCATTACACAATACTCATGAATGGGGTTCAGGTCTCCAAACTTTTGACTCAGTAGTAGGGCTAACTAGGTACCTCTGCGCTATGAGGCTTGCAAATGACAATAGAAAATTCACTTGTCATTTCCAATCACTAAAAGCATTATAAATAACATGTTTCAGAACTGTCAAAGCCATTGTTGGTGATAAGTGGTCATAAACATTTACATTGCAAATCTATGAACTATAATTGATATAAATACAAATAATTCAGGTATCCTGGACTGAAGAGCCAGGAAAAGCCCGATCCGGTGTTCATGAAATTAACATCCTGGATGAGGAAGGTTGGGCTTCGCTCCGTCGCGCTCGTCGTTCTGATCCAGCCGCCACCGTTGCTCCCCTACTTGCTATCCAACTCCACCATCCTGGTAGTAAGTATTTACGGAAATTCTTTAAGTTACGTTGCAAAAAGTTATTGTTTTCGTAACTTGATATTATTTTTAAGAATAAAAAATTAAAGAGAGGTTAGGAACAGAGAAATGTCTGGAGGTTTCCCTCTGCTTGGAGCAGTCCAACTAGTGGAATACCTCTACCCTACAGAAGATCGCAGCCAAATAACCTTGTGCTGTGTTAATATGGTGAGTAGGAATTCCAGAACTTTCAAGTTCCAAGTTTAAGGTCGCCAACACGCTAGTGATACCTATGATAGTAACATACTATATGTTATATAACTGTTGATTCTTGGTCTAGACTAGACTGTCTAGATCTTGACTTCTGGACTACTCTTTCCCGAATTTTTAATCATATAAATTATAGTTGTAACCCAGTTGAGCTATTCTATCACCCAGCTCTCTTCTTATGTTATGTAACCAGATGGCTGTTTTTTAAGGTTACTTGCAGACAACTAGGTAGCTGTTAGGATGACTTTTTGGAAAACACCTAAAGCGCCGGGTCTGACCTAGTGTTGTCGCGGCGACGGTCGCCAGGCTATAGGATAGTATGAAATACCTAATAAGGTGTGGTGACGCGTCGCCATGCGCTTAAATAAACGAACTTCTTTTTTCTTGAAAAAATTTTTGATTATGCCATATTTATTTCCTTTAAGCATTATTATGTGTAGGAAATAATTTTGATGTTTCATTTCTTCTAGATGTACAGGAACAGTTCACTTTTTTTCCTAATAGTAGCTCACCAAAATGTACAGGGAAATCAGCTTGGAGACGTTTTTGCGTTTGTAGTAGTGTACGGAATACCGTACACGTATGAATACATACATTTAGGTAGTATTTAATGTACGTTTTTAGTCAGAGTGTGAGGCGCAAACTAGTTTATTGTGGTTTTACTCACTGTCACTACAATAAACTCAAAGACATCTTCCAGCTGATTTACCTATGCTTGACAGAAAATATGCAGCTGGCCATAAAGAACAATGACCAACGGTGAAAAATTCTATTTCCAGTTGTTGCCGTTGTGCATAAATGGCTCTTCAAGCCTCCTTTCAAAGATTGATAGCAACTTTTTTATCTATCAGACTTTCACCCCTACACCCCAAAGATGACAATGACAGTAACTACATATTATATTTTTTAAAATCTTTTTCCAGGCTACTCCGGACCCTGGGTGAACTCTGAAGTCCTTGCCACAGTTTTGTCTATTGTAGTTGCATACATTGCCCTCAGGAACAAAAGCAAAATTTTAGCATAATTTATTTATTGTAATTAAGTTTAAAATTAAAAATGAATTCCTATTTTAATTAATAAAATGCTTTTTATTGTTTTTAAATAACTATGAGCATGTTTGCTCGTTGCTCATGTGTATCTGGGACAAGCTTCAAGGGTACAAGGACAAGAAAACTCACTGTATGAAGACACTGTATATGGGGGCAATTAAGTATTTACCCACACTTTTGTCTTAGACATATAATTATAAATATGTACTGATCGATAAACAGTCATACACATAGCAGATACAATAAGTAATATCATAATTGCATCTGAGATTATTAGGCACAATGGGAAACTGGATAACTTCATTAATTTTTTTTTGTTTCTATAAAATTTCATGTTAACTCAAGATATACATATACATACATATATCCATTCCATACAAAAAAATCCTATACAAAGAATGGATTAATTTGTGAACTTCCATTATAAATGAATTTTGACATGTCACTTGCGGTTATTCTATACAATTAATAAAATTGAAGCGTCTGTTTGTAATGTCAAAACAACAGTTTTTTACTTATTGCATATGAAAGTACATTCGATACCTCAAAAATCCCATTTTTTTTATTTTTGTCTGTCTGTTTGTTCCGAGTAATCTCCGAAACGGTTAAACCGATTTTGTCGGGACTTTCACTAATAGATAGCTGATGATATAGAGAGTAACTTAGGCTACTTTTATTTTAGAAAAAGAATTAGGGTTCCGCACAAATAAAAAAAAGCTGGTCATGATGAATCAATTCGGCGCTTAAATAGCTTATGCTGAGTAAACCAAGATATATAGCAAATTAATGTACTACATAATTATAGGCATTAAAAATACCTACAAAAGAGTACGAGAGAATATATCTATATTTTAAGGAACACCCACAATAAGCATTTTTATCTTTAAAATATCGGGAGCGGGGGAGTAAGATTCGCGCGGGCATTCTGTAGTCGATGTGTGCGAAGCGAAGCGGCAGCCTCGGTTCAGGCTGTTGCCGCCTTTACAAATAAGTTTATTGAATAGTATTCGTAGAATTCGAGCTAAAGTAACATATACAATATGTCCCTGCCTCCTGGGAGGAAGGAAGGAACTTATGAACCTATGTAGTTAAAATGGGTCCATCCGGCTCGGAGGACCAAAACTAAAATGGACGTGTGTCTGCCCGTTACAAATGTGCTACGTCAACCAATACAGAGCGGGACCGCGCACCGAGGGCGCGAACGCGACGGAAACGATTCCCTCGTACTCTGTATGACCGACGGCGGATGACACGCTACGGTAACCAGCTGTCTGGAAACCAGTGCGTGCGAGCCCCTCTCACTACGTGCGACCGACCCTGCTCACACCCGAAACTACTAGGCGTGAAGAGGGCGAAACATTAAGGTACACACGCAGTGAGGTGCCTGCTGGTAGGCGCGGCGCTGACGTAGCACGGAAGCGGAGAGGACTGGTTCGCTGGCGGGTTGAACTTGTGAAGATGCAATGACACACAGATACCACAATAAATTTCGCTGTATTCTTCAAGACACAATAACTTTTTCTATACAATTTCTTAGCACTATCTTCTGGGTACTGTTTCTTCCAGTCTTGTTTCTTGAGTCTTGAGTCTTCAGCTTGTGGCACCTGTGTGTGCCGGTAGGCCTTTTTTTTTTTTTTTTTTAGATCTGACTTCACTGTTAGCCTTAGGGGCCCTAAAGCCGCTGCGGCTTTTACAGCTTCACCGGACTTGGGGGCGAGCGCGGAGAGCACTCAGCCACGAAAGTTATAAGGACGACTCGCACGAGGGCGCCAGAGTGGCCGGACCTCGGCTCGGGCGGTCGTCGCGTACGCAAATAAGTCGCGAACTAACTGAATCCCTACACCTACGATTCGAGCTAACTAAATTATACACATAGGCACGTTCCCTTCCTCCTGGGAGGAAGGAAGGAACCGTGCGTATGTGTATTCAGTAATCGGAATGTTTTCTACACTAACTAGCGCTAACTAACTAGCATAAAAAAGAAAAAAAAAAGGTCCCTCACAGAACCTATGTACCTGTATGGTGTGCACGTGTGTTTGTTCATACGTGTGTAATGTTGTATGTGGGTAACTAAGTGCTGCACGTATAGTGTCACTTGTATCGCGAGGGCGGATGCCTGACCCAAGGGTTTCATACCGAGGAACGGACCTAGGCTTGGGTCACCCGCTAAGGAGGGTGAACGTATGGAGTGTGTGCGGGAGCGAATTTGACCGCCCGTCCTCTGCGGAGAGAACGGTGGTTACGCGGGCGTGGGCGCTGTCACGCTCTGTTTGGAGAGACGAATCGATATATTTTATTGTACATATGAGAATAAAACTTTTTGCGCGGCCGGTGTTTATGCCGGGTGGTCGCGTGTTTCGGAGTCGAGACGGTGTAACGTCTCAACGAGGCGGGGGAAGGCGCATATGGTCTTGACGAGACCGTAGCGCTCTAGGTGGTCATTGTAATCAATGACCTCCTGAATGCCGTGTTCACGAAGGAGCAAGATCATGATATCATTGCTCGCAACGTTGGAGGGAGCGCGGGGCGCGGAATTATCCATAGCCATACGAGGCTGTGGATTAGGGCGACGGGGCCCCCATGCGTTCGGAGCCGAACGCACGGGTTGTGATTGACCGCGAGGCGCGGGAGGGCCGGCGGCGGCCGGGATCTGGCGAGGGACTGGAAGCGCAGGAAATTCCCCTGGCGCCAGCAGGGGTTGCGCTCGGAGGGCTGAGGCGGGAGGCGCCGCCCGGGGGGCCGCCTGCCTCTGGTGCCGAGGCCGCGTGGTGCGCGGAGCTTTGGGGCAACCGCGATAATTCGCAGGGTGCCCCTCCCCTTCGCACAGTACGCAGCTCGGGGGGGGTGGTGGAGTCACGCTCGCGCGTGCACTCCCTAGTCGGGTGGTCCTCTCGGCACTTGACGCACCGCGGACGAAGATGGCAGTTACGGGCGGCGTGCCCGTAGAGCTGGCAGTTGTGACACTGCGAAGGCATGTGGGTTTTGTATGGGGGCTCGACGGTGACGCCGGAGAGCCCGCATACATTTTCCAACTGAAAGATTGCCTTTCCCTCGGGGGAAAGGTCTAGAATGGCCACTACCATTTGTAGAGGCCGCTTCTCCTTGTTGTACATTCTATGTACCTCTCTGATAGGATAATCTTGCTCCGCGAGCGAGGAGCACACCTCCGCGGGGCTGACTTCCACCGGAATACGGCGGATCACCACGCGGAGGACGCGCTCCTCCGCAAGGGAGTATGTGAAAAATTGAAGCCCTCTCTCCCGGAGGAGGGCAGTGAATTTACGGTGAGTATCCGACGAACTCACCGTAACGGAAATACCATTAAGGGTATTTCGAGCTTTGTGGTATGGCAGGTTAAGCCTGCGCAACTCATTTACCAGAGTCGTCCAGGCCGCTTTGTCCCGGACGACAATAGGAGGTGGGGGGCGCTCTTTTTTCCCGACAGCGGGTGCGGGGAGCGCGGAGGACGCGGAGGCGACGGCGCCACTGACCGTTTTCACGGTTTTTGTTGCGCGAGACGGTTGCGCAGTTGGACTAATACGCGACGGGCGTTTGCGCGACGCGACAACGGTAAAACCGTCATTTGGGGCCGCGGTATCCATCTCCGGAGACGAATCCGGGCACGCGGGCGAGTCTAATTCGACCGGAAGGGCCGAAAAAGAATTGTTTGTTTTCACCGCGGTTTCTGTGGAACGCGCGGGACGGACGTATGGGCTATTTTTAGCCGACCTAGATTGGGACCGCGAATTGCGCGGCCCTCGCCAAACGGACGCGGGACTTGACCCGCGCGAATGGTTAGTCGGGACTGGGGGCGTGGCTACGGCCCCGGATGACGCGACGGATGGACGCGCGACGCTACCTACGTTTCTCCACGACGAAACGCGTGGAGGCGCGGCGCCGACGGGTGCCGCGTCAGTCGGCTTGACGGTTGCGACAGAGGGCGCATCGCTCGCAGAAGCGGCCCCCTGATTGGTCGCGGCGGACGGACGCGCGACGCTGCCTGCGTCTCTCCACGACGCGACACGTGGAGGCGCGGCGGTTACTGGCGCGGCGCCAGTCGGCCCGGCTGTCCCGGCAGAGGGCGCACCGCTCGCATAAGCGGCCCCCTTATTGGCTGTGGTCGCAGCGGTGCGACGCACATTCGGAGTTTTCGTCAACGAGTCGAAAAACTCGTCTTCGGCCGTAGGGTAACGCACGAACATAAAGTTCCGATATTTTTGGTGTGCGAGTTCCATCGCTTGTATTCTGTCCTGTTGATCGCGAATGCAAGCAACCAGGTCTTGCATATTTTTTGCCATTTCGGCGGCATTGGGTGGGGTTTGGGACATGTTTTTAATTGAGGCCTCCCTGCCTTAGGGGCAGGGGGGTGCGCCAAAAATTAAATACGACTATCCGAGTCGGGCAAGAGTCCTGTGGTCAAGGTGCAATGACACACAGGAAGAACCTATCGGCCCTAAGGAACCCTAGCAAGCCCGGGACTGAGGACGCAGACCGGTAATTAAACCGGGCTAGGCCCAAACAGGTTCCCGGGGATGGAGTGTGCAGGATCGGAGGGTTTGGCAGGAGACACCTGGGGCAAGACTATGCGATAACCGCAAAGGCCTAGATTCCCAGGCCCGTCCGAGTCTGGCTGTTTGCCTCTGAAGGAGACAACCAGCGGGCTGCTCGGGTCACGCCCCGCTCACTTTAGTTAGCACCGTCAGGTATCCAGTGAGCGACCACAAAACCGTGGATTTACAACAAAAAAAACAGCAAGTCGCACCGAAAAGTGCGGTTTACCGCGAGCGTTTGACACCCGTTTGGTGTACGTTGATATTACCAAAGTATATTTGAAATAAAATTCCAAACATACAATCGTAAATAATAGTCACGTGATGGTCAAAATTGAAAACGGAGCGACACGTCCGTTCGCAACAGTGACCAAATCGGAACTCGGCCGGTAGGCCCCGGCGGCTCGCCTTTTATCTTGCTGCCGGAGAGCGAGACGGAGCGATGGCGTCTCTCTCTGTACTGCTCTCGCATTACCAAAAATATGGTCATGGCCCGTTAACCGCGGTGACGCGTCGCGGCTTCACTATTACTATCCCTATCTACATTATTATTATTATTTGTATGCAATATCTAATAAATTGCTAATATTTCTAAACATACTTATCGAATCACTCTAAAACCTGTTTTACATTATTTTAGACATAAATATCTATATAAAAACACTAAATGCAACATTATAGGTTGATAAACATCGTAAATACAGAGCGTTAAACATTACAACTTTAAAACGGCTTAAAACATGTTATGTGCACACTATTCAACGTTATAAACATTATAAAAACATATATAGCAAGCTAATTAACCTATACAACATAAAACATTACACATAACTCCTTTATGACACAAATTATTGACGATACATAAGTTCCATACATTAAGCGACTATTTCTATGATATTATAAACATTTTCATAACTTATTTACCATTCTTATATACCTACGAGTGTAACATTATATTCAAAACATTAGATCGATGATTGTTCATACAATTATTAATCCCTACAACTTATATTTATAATTACTATTTTTTATCATCACGCTTAGGCCTATGCGTCGCTAACAGTAGTAATTTATAAAAAAAAAAATCTATAGTACTAATACGAAAAAAGAAAAATAAAGTCCCTTGCAAAACCTATACCAGGGCGGTGTACACGGGAGTGGGTAGGTAGTGATAGCAAGTGCACTGTCACTTGTATCGTGCGAGCGGCTGCAAAACTCAAGGGCTCCACTAGGTTTATGCCAAACCTACTGCACAAGGCACTAGCTTATTGCCATTACATATTAAATATGTGGTTACATCCATACCCTTGGCATTAGAATATGGTATTATAAGTACACCGCTACTTTACCCTAGTGCCTGATGCTAACTATGGTACCCTCCCTTGGCCTTCACACTATGCTACTTACTTTGGGAGTTAGTTATACGTGTAAATTATAAGAATTCATATTATAAAATAATTTTATCTTGTCTCTGTGTAAATAAGATATGTTTACATATTTATTTAAAAACTAGGAATCTATATGTAGTCTTTAGATTTGTTAATTTACGTTTTTAAATTATATAGTGTAGTTTTCTGCGTATACAGAAACGTACAATAATGCGACCAAATTAAAAACGCTTAATAATCACAATCGACGCATATCTCTTTTAAACTATTCACGTTTTCTGTCTCTTACATGAACGTAAACAGCAGCAGCTGTTAAGTTGGCAGGGTTACCAACTTAGGGCTTTTAGCGCTAGATTTAGGGCTATTTTTAGGGGCGTAAATTGTATTTCATGCGTCATTAATTTGACTGACCAAAACAAGTAATCTTTTGTTATTTGTGTATGGGTACTATACCAGAGAAAAATAAGAATTAATACTAAAGAAGTTGTTAGTCTGTGGTCAAAGTCATGTTTCTGGTCAAGCTGACGCACGCCATCTCGCGGCAGCACGGGACTCCACATAACACCTTCAAAATTCAAAATTTCATTAATATTAGTGATCAGTGTTGTTAGCGACAGAACAGTTATTTTCGTGTCTTGTGTTAGGATATTATGTGATATTATTGTGTTTATGTGTTATGATAAAATAGATCGATATGGATAATATTATAGAGAAATGTTAGCGACTACGCTACATTATAAGTTGCATGTTATGTATTAAGTTGTATATAAATGATTATGTATTGTGTGTCACATATATGGAAATAGAACTAATAAAGAATAGATAAATGCATAGAATAAGTCAATAGAGTAAGAATATTCAATGTTATGGAAACTTTACGAACAGAAAGCGGTGATGCCGCTCGTAAATTGCATTGTTTTTGGCTTATGTACGGAATATATACTTGATGTATATAATATGTGAAACTGCAATGGATAGGTAATACGACAAGGAGTATTTTGATATATAACATGTATATAAAGAAGGAAATATAGAGCGATTAACAGGGCGACCAAAGTTAAAACTAAAATTAAAACACGAATTAAAGCGGGGCTCTCTTTACGGTCACTCTCCGAACTACTTAAGCTCGAAGAGGTGCCGTTTGGGGCACGGCGCAATTCAACGAGTACAAGTAATAACAAGAAGAAAGCTTTGGTCGTCCTGCGAGCAATGAATTGAAGAGTTCGAGCTTCATTGAAGACCCGGCACGTCAAGCGGTCGTGCATTATTACACCCCCCGGACCCCCTCACTAACATCGCGTCCCACTGGCATCCGTACGGCATCTACGAGACGGGCATCCGGCGCAACAAAACGCCCGTCCAAACCGGGGAAGCATCACACCCCCACGCACCCTCACGCAGAGGGGAAGTGACGCGTACCCAACAAGTGTGGTTATGTCTTCTTCTTCCTAACTTGGCAACCGGTCCTCTTTAGTGAAGACCATTACTGCCATTATCGAGTGAATTATAGTGTTATGTGTTAGGACGATTCAGTATCCTAACAAGATGGTGGCTCCCTTGTTAGAACTTTCTAGGATTTTTTTGTGGGATCTCGGAGTGAATGCTTTCAGCTTATATTTATAATCCACTTCACTTATGCACAAAAACCAAACTATATCACGCAAAACGCCACCAATATTACATAACACAGGGTCAAAACCTAAGCAAATGAATTAAAAATAAAAACCAAATCACGTCACTTCAAGACCTCGCCAAAAACTCCGTGGTTATGTCTGTTAACTATTGTTTGAATTCGTATGTTAATTAAAATTAATATTGCCGTTAAAATAGTGAAAAAAACGGGAAAGTCATTTATACAATACCGTTGAATAGATACACAATACAGGGGTTTTTTTTTGGGGCTTTTGAATATTGCATTTAAGGTTACTTAGTGCTATTTCATCTTAATCTTAGGGATATTTTTTTTTATGAGTTGGTAACCCTGTAATTTAGCATTTAGTTTGTTAATTCGAATATTTTTTGATCTCAGTTTCAAGTTGTTTTGAAAAATCTAGAGTTTATTTTGCAAAAAATATGACAATAAAACCTATAGAGAAAGTTGGTGACGATGATCCAGTCGAAACAATGCTGAAGAAAACGGGATGTTTAGAATTGCATTACAAAGTTCAGGTTTGTAATATTAAAATTGTAAGAGAAACTCAAACAAATTATATCGTCCAGAGTTTAATCTCATTTTACCACGGCGTGGCGTAATAGAATAGGATCATTTTTGGTACGACTTTCCATTGACGTCCGTCGAATTGATACGCGGGAGAGGGGCGGGGTGTGGGGGAGGGCTACTATCCCCCCCCTAAAAGGAAAAGCTGCGGAGCACCCCCCTTTTCGAGTTTTTTAAATTTTTAATTCTCAGCTAATTTTCCTCATTTTATAGGTTAAAACTAATAATAAGTGTAAAAAACAAGGGGCGACCCCTTGGAGGGGAATGGGTCCCCTATGAAAGGAGTAGAACTCCATTCATCAGTGAAAAATAGGGGGACAGATTCAGAGGGATTTTTATATCTATTTTGAGACTGCAACATCTCCAGCGCTGCGGGAAGAGAAGCCTCTACGCCATTGCGTAACTAATTGTAGGCATCCATTCGCGCCTCCGCAGCTTCGGCTTATTGGTCACCTTCGGAAACCAGCCTCAGCCGCTTTGGCTCGTCCGATGCCTACAATTATTACAGCAGGCGGAGGCTACTCTCCCTATGCGCCACCGGCTTTATAAAAACACTCTAGGGGTAAGAGAGACTCATACCAGGTAGAGTTAGAGTCAATCAATTCAGTTCTTTGCCATAAGTTGAACCTAACCTATTATTTTATTTGTTATCTTCCCTAATAGGTACTGTTAAAATAAAACAAATTAAATACTAATTAATAATATTTTAATCAATTTTATAAACATATTGTATTAATTCTTGAAAAACATCTTTATGCACTATTTTTATTTTTCTTCGCCAAGAATATTTTATGAGCCAGTCTGTGAAGTTTCCTTTATAACCATCCCTATGGAACATCACTTTTAAATTTCGCCAGTG
Source organism: Saturnia japonica (assembly GCA_033032175.1). NCBI lineage: Eukaryota > Metazoa > Arthropoda > Insecta > Lepidoptera > Saturniidae > Saturnia > Saturnia japonica. Next base: position 9,490,917 of record CM065329.1, read on the forward strand.
GCTTTCGATTCGTTGTGTGTGTGTCCCTTCTGGTGCCACAAATTTATTTATAGGGTTGCTGTGATTTACCTTCTTATGCATGTATCCATATTGAGGTAGGCAATCATAGGCTCTCCAAAAATCGGTATGGATTTCAGTGCCTACCTCCACATGCTTTTCTATTAGTGGCACCAACATTTCCGCAGATCTATCATTATCGGGACACACTTCTAATCTTAAATCATCTTTTCCGTTTTTTATCATCCCCAGCACCCAGTGGCCTTCAATGTGTCTCCCTCTATTGTACTTTCTTTTTCCAAATTTTGATTCATCGTTTGTACGATTTTGTCTGGACAACAAATCTTGCCGTTAACTTCTTGGTGCTCCAATACATAAACAACTACTGTCTCCCGGCAGTAAGAAAACCAGTCAGCTATTGTCCTTGTTGATAAAACTGCTTCTCGATCTTCACGGGCTGTCTCTAATTTTACTTGAAGATAACTGTACTTTTAACTACTTTTGGCTGAACATATACATTAGTCGGATGGTCGGAAGACTAACGATGACATTGACAATGACAGTACAAAATGGCGTCAGTTTTACGTTTCGTTTTGCAAGCCAGCAAAAGACTAACTCTACACATTTTAATTTCATGAATCATAATGAAAATAATTCTATAATTTAATATATATAAACTGGTAAATATATATGTGCTTGATAAATTATTGAAATGAGTACAAAATTTAATTATTTTCGTAAATTTATATAAAATAAAATATTACTGAATGTATGACAACTTAACCGTAGGTAAAACGAAACGTTCAATGGCGTGAATTCTATATAATCTGTGGTAGGGATTGACAATTAATACAAAAATATTTTTTTTTTCTCAAAAACTACGGGTTTCCGCATTTTGAAACTTTGCGTCTGTGCTTATAATAATTCAACCTTGTAAAAAAAAAATTCATCCTCCAACTCGACCAACGTCAATGGAAAGCTGAGCCTCATTTTTTTTTAATTTCCTCTTTGCACACATTACATTAATTTCGAATGAAGGATTTAATGTCAATAAACATTCCATAACAAACTTCCATGTATTCATGAAAAAGGTGTATGTAAAAAGTGTGTAAAAGTAAAATATAGCGGTGGACGAATATGAGATATACTAATGTAATCATTCGATTATAACCATTAGTAATTACTAATATTAGTAGTTACTAATTCGATACAATTACTAATTATTACGATGGAATGAGCTTTTTTGTAGTTTATTGGTATTTATTATGTTCTTCTAAAGAACTTTGTTTATGACTGAAAAACCTTTTTTTAGTTTCAACTTTTAATAAATACATATCTCAATTAAGTCATCATTCATAATCCTCTCATAAAATATTCAACATCTCCAAGTACAAAAATAAATATGCTTGAGAAGTCTAAAGACTTTGCGTACCAGTTCTTTGTAAATTTATCTTTGTTTTTTTTTTTGTCTTTTAAATACCTGTACGTTGTATGTCATATACAACTGTTTATTTGTATTTCTCTGAAATTATCTGTTTTTCTAGTGAGGTGGACTGGATACATAAAAGGAGAGAAGCATATTTATTGGAACTGCTAAAAGAATAGGTATTTACATGTAACAGCTTGGCTTTCTTGACAAAAGCTATCTGAAAACTGATAAAGGAAAAGCTGTTCCTAAATACTTTAGTACCTTTTCTACATACTGTTGTGTGATAAAATAGTAAACTGTTTCAGTTTGGAACATGCTCTTCTCTATTCAAGCTTAAGGACCTTTACATTGTTGGAGAGAGACAAACATATTTAAATTTGAACAAATTCTTTGCTCTCCTCAGTTATAGTAATAAAAAGAGATTAAGATTTTATAGTAATAGAAAGAAAGTGTAAGATTTTGAAACAGGTTGCTGGAAGTGTTATTTATCTGCAACAGAAACAGGTTTCTTATTTTGCCGTTTTGCCTGTTATAGCTCAAAC